>CM051036.1:16380525-16463025 GCA_027627225.1 Congeria kusceri
TTTGTTTCTACATTTATTATCCAACTAGAACCACTAACCGAAGTGCATGAAAGACAAAATGTCTGCATTAATTTAAAAGATGACAACAGATAGCGATACTATGTTTTATATATTCTTGTTTAAAGCCGGTGAAAATGATTTTCAGATTCTACAATAAAACGGTTATCGTATTATCTGTCGGCGAGCTGCACAATATTCTACATAAAACACGGCTAGTTTCGTAGTGTTGATAATGTAAACACCAAACTGAACTTAAAATTGTTCACATTTCATTTGTTTTATGAAAATGTGTATAAGTTTTAGATCATCATTCTTTATTGTATATGTTTATTATATAAAATCTACACTTGTTATGTTTAGTTCAATGTGTATTTCCTCGTTAGTGCCTTTAAACGACTTGTGAGAAATGCTGCCAACACAAACTTTAACACAGAATGGAATTACGTCAAAAAACGATACACAACACATTAAAGCGAATGTCTATAGGTATAAGCAACATAAGCAGCAATATATAAAATTCACGTTTTGTAAACAGATAATTAATACAATTGAGAGAGGCATTTACATAGTACACAACCATTAAAATGGCGATTTCTTATACCAGTTTGTTACGCATAACTATAAATATTGTGTAGTTATGATATAACAAATAAGCATTAATGGCAAGCATAGCATGTGTAGTTTTATATGTACCGAATTAAGTTTTGTTTTTGATATGCATACGGATTGTGATATAGGCAGGTAAATTGTAAACTGTGTCTCTTTTGTGTTTGTGCATAACACAAATGTGATTATTCTTCATACAATAACCATGAAATGACAATTTAAAGGCCCAAATGGCTTATAAATAAAACGTAAAAATAATGATCAATATCGGTTCCTTTTTGTAATGAAGAACGCGAGGACAAGGATGCTGCAGAAAAAATTAATTAAACGGGAATGATGTGTCGTAAAATTCATCTACTTCAAAAAAAAAAAAAACGAGCTATGCAATAGATATGATTAAAGCGAACGCTAACGAAACACTGTATACATGTATGAAATGTACTCATTAAAACGCAGGAAGTTGTAAAACTGGTGGTAAAATAAAGAAGCACGAATCTTTATTACATGAAACAAACTATGCGCTGAGTACCGTAAGAAAAGAAATCATCCAACTAATATAGTCCTACTAATTCTCAATACTTGCCAATTGCAAAATAAATTATTTGTTATTCATATCATATAATATATATATCTAGATTCCGAACGCTTAAAGGAGACATTAAAGACCAACACCTATCAATTAACAGCAACACATTCATTATTTCCGGTATTGATATTAGCCTTTAGGGAAATCCAGATTGGAAACCGAGGTCAAACAGATGAAATGAAATATTAGCGAGAAGTGATTCAGCGTGTGGATTTCCAATGTGTTTACGCTGCATTAAAAATAGCAATAGTTGAATTATCATCGAGTTAAATTGATTATAACCGCATATTTTGGTTTTTAATAAATATATAATAAATATAGTTATATATTTAAATTAAGCAGTCACAATATATATATTTACATTTCGTAGATAACATAGTTTATTTTAAAATTCGTATGGTTTCCTACGATTAGAGGATACAGATAAAAATAAATGTATTTGTCCAACAAGAGGGATATTGTATAAAAAAAAAATAATAAAGTATAGTTGCTGCATTCTCTGAGTTTTTATGATTCGTGCTTTAATGTCTCTAGTTATGTTACATATTCCTATGTATTACACCTATTAAACCGTATTTAAAGGACAATGCATGTGCAAACATGCAGACAGCAGAAAGCGATTAGCTGTAAATATATGCAGATACCTGACTTTCTTCTCATGCGAAATTAGAACCTTCAGCAATAATGAGCCATTTTTAAACAGACCGATTACATTGGTTTCGTCATAACCAGACAAGTCATGTAATACATGTTTTCAATTATGAGAAATGACGCTGCTGTTGATAGATGCTGTAACGATGTATTTATTATAACAGGTAGGACCACTTCAGGATTACGTGACTCAATACGGCATACGCCATGTCTTTTATAGAGTGTATGTACGATCTTACAACAGATATAATGTTTTAAAGATCCCGGACGTTTAACGGTCAAGTTATATAGGCAAAACACATAGAAACCCTTATTTGAATCCATAATATATACAGACTGCATAATTCGGGCCGTTTTCCGCGAGCAATTACTTAAAATCAGAGAAACCCCATCGGAAGCACTAACTTGCCAGGCTGGCGACTTAATATGCTAATTTGTATCACCGCGTGATCTATCACGTGATTGAAGCACATCGTAAATAATACGCAAGCATAGTGTAGCAAATGACTTTTACTTTTGGTTTACTTTCTTATAGCAATATAAAAAGACAAGAGGATAATAAACAGTGATTCCAATTCTGCCATACCCTCGGATTATCATGTGAAATGCGGCCAAATCAACCTTGTTTGTTAGAACACAATAAAACGAAAATAACACGATAAATTACACATTCTGTAACACCGTCTGTCAGTGTCGGTCATGTTTGTTGTGTATTGTCTTGGCACGTGATCGTAGATCATGGTCACATGGATATTCGTCAGCGAGATCTAGTTTTAGGAGTTTTTCTTCAATTAATCGGTTGTTCTAAATGCCTAAACTCGCTAATTTATACAGTTTGAAATTGTTTCAAATGTTATGTTGTGTGTTAGAGTCCATTTTACATAAGATATAAGCCCGTTTTTATAACATGCTAGGACGTTAAATACAGTTAACAAAAGTTAATTAACATATATTTCTATTTATTTGATGTATTTCATATTGAAGTGTTCCTTCGTCGTTGTTATATTGTTGTTTTTTATGTTTGCTTTCAAGATTTGTTGTCACTTCCATCTGTTTATTTTGGAAATAATTGATATGAAAGACCGTACATACACACTTTAAGACGACAGCAATGTTTATGTTTGGTCATCGTAATAGGACAATGATGTATGAAGTTGGGACATTAAAATACAAGTAACAAGAACATATGCATAGACTACTTAACGTAATCCCTATGTCTTCAATAGAATTGCACATTAACAGTGTAGTAAAAAGAAAGTTCAACCTTTACGAAAGTGATCATCATATGCGTTATATCGTTTTTGTCAAAACTCGAACACAAAATTAGAAAAGGGACGCGATAAAAATATCTCAGCCAATTAGTACATCCTGTTTCTTCGACAAACTGTATGAATTTGATTTATTTAAACATGGTGAAATTATAACGTTATATATACTTCCAGTAGCAAATTTACGTATCCTTGGTCATTGGTAAAATACGTGTTGTTTAACATTTAATTCTTTAATATTGTATAATTATAAAAAAAACATAAGGTATAAACAAACTGAAACGGTTTCATTTAAAACACTTTTTAAATGTCATATATATTGTAAATTTAGTTCCACATGTTGTTTTGATTAAAGTGTTTCAGTCCTAAACGATTTGGCAAGGTTATCTTAGAATCGGAATTGCCTTTAAAATAAACAAAACATTAACCCGGATAAATCATTTCTTGCAAGTTTATATTTGAAATGCCCTTGGCCGGTATTCAGGAGGATCCTAAGGTAAATCTTAACTTATGGTGAACTTAAGTGTACATTACATATCAAAATTTATATTTGAAATTAAATGATATATGTTTACAAATCGGAAAACTATGAAGACATAAACAATATTTACTAGTTAGAATGAATTGAATGTAAAATAACCGATACATGCAACAGCTTTATTGGAGCCGTTCGACTAAGTTAAAAAAGTGTGCTTTAAGAAAACCATAAACCTGCTGCACATAAACTTATTGTTGCAACGTTGAAAGCTGAACATTTGACATTGTTTGTAGTTTTCAAGATTCAGTTATATGGACAACTCTACTTGAAACATAGAGACTTATTTTTGCGAAATCTGTATACATGTGCGCCTTTTCATCGCCGACCAAGTTGTATCGTTAATCTAATTTGCTATTCGGGAGAGACTTTATAAGTGCTACACAAAAGATACAAATTTATTCCATGTAGGTCAGTGAACTCCAAGAAAAGGGTCTTTGGAAAATAGCAAATCGTGTTTTAGTATAAAATTCCACGCATGAATATATACTTGTCCATTTAACAGTGGAGTTATATACAAACTGCGAAAAGAACAGCGTGTTTATACATAAAAGCAACTGGAGCAGCACAAAAGCTATGGCGCCAGTTGTCCCGGAACTAACATTAAGATAATGAAAATAAATAATACTGCACCAGGTATCATTCAAAACAATATATAATGTCACTGATATTACTTTATTGCATTAATGATCTGTAATACACCATTAGCAGGTGCAGGAATAATATATACACGTTTGTGCATACATATATTTATACACGTGTGCTGTAATGTGTAGGGTGCAATGAATGTACTTTCTTATTGGTATGTTTTCCTGCAATCAAGTATGTGCGTGTGTATGTAGAGTTGTTTTGGTACATGTACGTAATTGATTGGTTCTTTTCACTTTTTTTTCTTTACCTAGTAACTCTTTTTCCTAGTTGTGGTAAACATCAAAACTAGGTTATGCCAAGTACATATAAGTGTGTTATGCTAACTGACTAAGGTATGCAAATGATTGAGTTTGGACTAGTAACTTAATATTCCTAGTATATTTCTAGTAAGACTGTTTCTGGTAAGATATACAATCGGTTTGTATGTTTGCTAGTTATATAAAGCACTCGGAACAAACGGTTTGTCGTTAAGCGCTTAAACACATATGCAGAATTGGGAGTGTACTCATACAAAGCGGATATAGATAATACTAGGTTAGTGTTGAATACAGATACGTTTATTAAGCGAGGCTTAGACAACCTAAATCCCGAGCCGAGTGGTTTAGGTTTTCGTGCGAGCAAATAAACGTATATGTATTCAACACTTACCTGGTATTCTATTTATCCCATCATTTTCCCTCTTTATTTTGAAAATCAACGATAGAAAATCCCTAAATAACAGGAAAAACATCAAATGACGTCACGAAAAAAAAACATGACGTTATTATAATGCGCGTGTTTCTTGTATTCATCAAGGTGAAATACAGCTAAGTTTATCCCACGGGATGTTATTTCGTCAATGCAGTCGTAATGCTGGGATCAAATGAGATTTCTAGTCAGAGTAGCCATACGAGATATGAAATATATACTAAATTTCGCCCTGATATTACTAAGATACATATACTTCACAAGTATGTCTAACATGTTAAAACATTTAGAATAAAGGAAACCCTCTTCTGTTTTGTTTTACGCAAAAATAATGTAAATCGGTGATGTACATTCAAAAGTTAATTCTATAACAGAAAACGTATTGCATTTAATCTGCAAGATATCATGCATTTCTAGCAAAGTTCTGTATGGATATGACAGTTTGCTAAATTGTGCATCGAATGAAAAAATAACAGACCGTAGTATATGAATTAACACCTCAGTCGGCATATATAATTTTATTTCAATATATATTTCGCCAATGTATAACACATTGCTATATATAAAAAACGAAAGTGTTGTCCACAAAATTTAAAATAAAAATACATACATTTACAAATAGAATCTATTATACGACATGGTGTCATATTCAATTCTCGTTAGTACTCATCGAAAAAGGACATTCTGCATTTCTGTAGGCACATATCTGTCAGACAAAATGCTTAATTACCTTCGAAAATAACCCATTCTCCTTTAGTACAAAAAGTCGATAATTACATGCCTACTGCTTGATAATATAAATCCTCGGGAAATCCAGTATCAATTATGAAATTGTGATGGAAATCAACTCCTTGCAGCGTCATTGCTCTGCTAATGTTTTGCCGTTGGAAATACATTTCTGGACTAGAGAAAAAAAAACAAGAATTACTTTCCGTAGGAAAGAAATGTAAAACTATCTTTTCGGTAGTAAACAAGCATCACACAAATACAAGACCATATACGTATAGTATTCTACGACTGAAAGAAAATACATTCGCAAAATGAACACCGGGTTGATATAAAGTCTGAAATCGGACGTCTGGTAGACGACGAAAAAGCTATGCTCCTGGCATAGTCGAATTCAATTTCTCATTACAAGTTATTTTGCTTAACATTCTCGAATAACTACATACCATAAACATGTTTAAATGCAATTAGTACAAACAAGCAATAACACATAAATATAAATTTAAGTGTATACTCGTCCACAGTTTTCAAATAAACATTATGTTCGTCGTAAAGCATACGTCTTCGTATTTCTTCTGGAGGCATGCAATGCAACGTGATCTTTTATTAAAATACAAATACTTCGTAATAACATATTTTAATGAGAGTTTCTTGTGGAGTCATTTCCCATAATTGTAATGGTAGATTACATTAATTGTCTGACATATCACAAAAGCAATGTGATCATTCTGTCTCGTAGTAGTACCTCAACTTTGTAATGCTTTCATAATAATATGTTTTTGTTTTTTGTATTGTTTGAGAAGGTACCTCTGTATATATCCAGGTAATTGCATTTTGTGGTCAGCATGCACTATAGGATCATGTTTTTCACAAATAATATTTTTCACATATCTGTGAAGAACAGATCTAATGTGTCCCATTTTTAAGTGCGAAAAATGTAAAAGTGCCAAAACCTATGTATGCGTGAGTATCACAGAAGAATATAAATTTTAATGCAAGTCAAAAACTGGATGGGGCCACAAATTTAACACACACAAAATGTAAATTATAAGACTGTTATATGTAAAGAATAAGATCTCAATTTGCACACATGTGAAGAATGAGATTCTTTTTTCACAGATAAGAAAAATATGATTTGTGAAAAATGTGAGAGATTGAAGTATGCTACGAGAAAACGATACATTTTCGTCGACATATTTTCTTTAGAATAGCAATAGATCTTTATAAACACAAAAAAGGAATTCTTGCAATGTATAGAGAATACATGGTTGTAAGGGAAAGTAAAAATTTTAAGTGCGTGAAATATATGCCTCGAATGGAAACGGTGAGATAGATCCATTTGCAATTTACTGAGATAGTTGTGGGTGGAGGACACCGTGATTAAAAGTGAAATAAATGTTTCGTTCAACGTTTAAATTACAGATGTAGCCTTTGATGACTTGCTTACATATCTTTTCATCTGACATTTATATAAGTGTAATTTCTTTGATGAATATGCTTTGTTAGTTGACCAAAGAAAGTCTACCCACACAGAATAACCCGCTTGCATCAATTGTTTTGAAATGGAATGGAAGGAAGTTGATGTTAACCAGTTTAATGGCATGTGAGGATAAACAAACAACTTATTATAGACGATAGAAACTCTGTTAAACAAAAGAACACAAAGTTTGTATCGATAAAAAAAATTCGGGTAAGTAGACGTGTATTTCATGTTTATGCTGTGTCTGACATTCTCGACAATGTTGAAGTTATGGTGTTATGAATATTTGGTTTTTATATCACAGTACATTTTTGGTCTGCAGCACAGTCAAAATAGTGTTTTGTTATTAAATCTGTTCATATGTTGAACATGTTAAATATGTTGAATTATTTGGGCAAACACATGACAGAAGGCTCTGAAACTAAATGAAACGTTTTTCATAAGTCAATATATTTATTTATATCTGTCTTTACCATAAGCACTATTTTACTACTATGTTTCAGCAACGGAATTATACAGGGGAAACCCGGTTTGCGGTCGTTTATAATTTAGTTTTTACGCTCTGAACAGTATATATTATAAAGCATATCTGTTTGTGCTTAGAAATATAACTATAATCAGAAGTTTGCAGATATTGCAGCTGGTCTAGACACTGTTGCTATACTAATGTCATTAAACGATTGATACTGAAGAAATTGAAACAGCTTGAAACATTTTAAGTGATAATTATAAAAAATTTATGCAATAAATGACAAACATTGGAGCTGATACATTGCGTGTTTAGTTGAAACGAAATTGTTCGAATAAAATAAGACTGGAGCAATAATTCAAATCTAATTGAACTTTTTCCGTCAACTCTAACTGAGCTTTTTCCAATTTCAATGCGGAGTAAATAAATCGGAACTCCCTTGGTTACCAGATCTCGCTAAAACATATTTCATCTGCTTGGCTTTACCGGTTCCCAATCTCGAGTTCCAACAAGGATAATATCAATTTCGGAAACAATGAATGTGATGCTGTTAACGGATGAGTGGTGGCCTTTGATGACTTTAAATATTCGGAATATAGATTTGTATTGGATTTACCAGTAATTTATTAGCAAATATAGTGCATTAGATAGAATACTGCTTTATTGGTGTAGTCACGATAGGTCTAGATATATTACTTCAAGCGTTGTATAAAACTATTACATATAAATCTTGCAGTATATTACACATTCGTGAACATGATAATTTGTCTAAATGTTTGCAACTAGTCAACGTCCGTTTCAAATATGCCATATGTTAAAAACAGATGTGCGACGTATGGACACGTCACCAAAATTGTAACCAAATGAAAAAAACAAAACCTTTGTCAGAATTATTGTAAACTGTATGATAATCATGATAGAACAATTTGCAAGTCAATGCACAAACGCATTAACTCATTCTACCACATCAATACAGATGTGAAAATCTCACACTTGACACAATACTAATGTGCACAGTTGGTATTAAACATTCGTATAACACGTGGTATAAAAAGAATTGATGTTTCCTATTCATATAAAATAGCAGATTTTTTTATGATAAATCCTGTCGTCTGTCATTGTCAGATAAGAACTCTGACAGACATTAAGCAATAGATATCCATTAACGTCTTATAAATCAAATATTAATGGTCCAAATTTATATTTGCGATCAAGAATTATGGAAACTGCGAGCACTATCACTATATAAAAAAAGATTGCCTAACCTCTTGTGTAAACTGATTTATTTTAATCAGTAAAAATAAGCCAAACTTGGAATTTCTTATTTCCCATATGGCCAATATCAATTATGAAACACACATTATATACGATAGACGTTTCTAAAACGCCTCTGCCTGTTCAAGTTTTACCACGTCGATTCAGTAAAATGAACTCCAACATGGCGTCATATTGCATGGAATTCTATTGGCCTGTGTGTCTTATATATCCTGACAGATTGTGTTTTCTTTTGTATTTAATGGCACAATAATTGATCGTGTTAGCCAACATATATAACAGCGATTAATGATGATGTTGCTATTTTACATCATATTTGGTATATAAATCTAATAAAGCATAATAGGAAACAAAACTTGTTCAGACAAAAGATATGTTTGAAGTTATATGTTCAATATAAACATGTGTCAAAGCATAATGAACAAATACTGTATCTACACGAACATAATATATTTTCATTAAAGTCTTGCATTTCATTGCTGTGCATAATTCAATGACTTGCGAAGTAAAATGAATCGCGGTCATAAGCAGCATTTTAACTTCGTGTTTGTGCTTTTATGAATTTATGACATCGGCACCTGATCACACACTTTTATCGCAATTGTATTTTCGTTTCATTAATTCATATTACCAAATTGGATTTAAATAATTCATTACTACAATGCAGGAATTAACATTTGCATAATATCAAAAAAAAATAAAGCATATACACTTTTATCTGAACTAGTATAAATATGCTGGTTCATAACGTGTTTAGAAGGTCTGTCCGTTTAGAGCTGTGCTTGGTACACTCGCTTTTCACCTAGGCGTCCCGGGTTCGCTTCCCACTCCTGGCGCATGTAAGTTTGGTTGGTGGTCACCATACCGGACAGGTGGGGTTTCCTCCGGGTACTCCGGTTTCACCACACAGCACAAGACCACACCAAAATTAAAATATCTTTCAGTAAAAACTAAATAGCTGGAAAGTGCACCTATGATTCAAAATTCGTCCCAACTTTCGTGAGTCTCTAGTAAATTAATTAGGTAGGAGTGCTGGGACACACTCCGGGTCCTCACATAATGCAGCCTCAGGCGCGGAAGGACCTCATAAACTTCGAAATACACACGCACACACGTGTTTAGAGTGTAAAAGTTCACTCTCAGTTGTGAAAATAATTGTCTTTGTCAGTGTCTATACACGATTTATATTTATATGCATACACCAATTTATATATATATATAAATACAGTCATTATTTCTACCTTTATTTTCAATCATTCATTATTTCGTCCCCACTTCTTGAAACTGCCATATAATTAGATCTTATTTAGATAACTGAAATTGTCTTTGTTACGGATTATTATTATTATCATCAACATCACCATCATCATCGTCGTCGTCGTTGTCGTCGTCGCCGCCCTCCTCGTTATAATAAAATTAAGAAGAAAAAGAAGGAGAAGAAGAAGAAAAAAAGAAGAAGAAGAATTTCTAGTCATATAAAGCTCTTGGATCATCGACAAAGATGTGTCGCCAAGCACTTAACAGATGCAGCATATTTATAGCACGCATACACATATAAAGCGATTTCTTTTAAAGACGATTTCTAGTTTTTTTCCTTCCGTGAAAATTTTTCATTTTCACATATTTTGCATATCGTTCAATGCCTAATACAATGAAACCATTAAAAAAGGGGGTCACCGCATTATAATTTTTGGAAAATGCATGTAAATGGCCAACCCGTGAATGCATTTTAGGAAATGTTGATGCTGTTTTTGTTTTAGCAAAAACATTATTGACCATTGATTGGTAAAAAACCAACGACATCCTATTTGTTGAAATTGATGATTGTAAGAAAGCAGTCCGTTTCATAGTGAAAAAATAATACTATATTTGCCCCGAAAATGCTTTTTTATCCTTTTTTAACGAAAAAAAATTACATTTTGTAATCATATACAAGTTTGGTTTTGACTATAGAAAAAAATCAGTTCCATGAAATTTCCTGATTTTTCGATATTTATTACATAATTATACTCTTACCAAATTGCAAAAAAGAAAACAGGGCGTCACCGTGCTTATTTCGAGAAAAAATATGTAGTTTACATGTGCGTATTGGACATTTTTCTGTAAAAAAACAGGATGGAATGACAGTCAGAAGGATATAGATATATGTGTAACAATTATTTTTCAAAATTTTAGACCGTAAAAAACATAATGTTAATATGTGATGTATATTCAGAAGTTGATTATATAACATAGAAAAGTACTGAGTTTACTCAGTCATATATCAATGTCTGGCATAATTTTTCATGGAAATAGCCATTAATACTGTGCGTTTGCTTAATGATGCAACGGCTCGATTTAATGACGCCATTTTATAGCACATTGCTGTATTGTCTTTTATGACATTTGAAGTTCACAATGTTCAAAGGCATCAAACACAGTGGAAAGACATCAATCACAGCATAAGGGGTAGTTAAGCATAATTGTAAGAGCAGGCATAACTCAATAAAATTCTTATGTATACTGCATATCTTACAAGAATCCAACTTTTGATTCACGAATACGCATACTTTATATATACACTGTATTGAAATACATACGTATTGCTTTAGGATCAATAAAAGGGTATGCTTGTTTGTTATGTCTCTTTTATTGCTATTTAATTTCAGTTGCAATGCTATGAGGTTTAAGTTTATTGATAAGTGCGGGTATTGTGAAGTCTGGACTAAGTGTGAGGTTAGGCATGCCTTTAAACCGGTTAAAACCCCTATGCTTTGCTATGACCGTTCCAAGGCGATGACCCCAGTTTTAATCATTTTTTATGTTTTGTGTTGTTTTGTATTTATTGTCCTGTATTGTGCAGGCATTTGGGCAATTGCCTCAAATAAAAGACCAGCGGATGGAAATAAGGGTTTCTCTCTGGGTGATGTCTAAGGTCTTTCATTATAATTCCTATATAATCCAACCGATACAATTACAATTTCATGCAGGTAGGAAGATATTTCTCTGACAATGTTTGTAAGTGCCGTATGCTTTCGAATGTCTGACTATATTTATTTACTTTGATATTTTAAATTGTCATGAAAATCTACTGGGCAACACATTATAAAGAATAATTAAGTTGTTATGTGTTAGAAATGTGGAACATGATGAATACCCTCAAATGCCGCTAGACCCAAATGCAGATAATAAAAGTATTCGCATATTTATAATAATAAAAATAAATAAATAACTTATGGAAAAAAAGTTATATAATTATAATAATGAAATCCAAGATGATCGCCAGTCGACCATTTTAAATTTTGTCAAAGCAAATATTATGTCAAACACTACTAAATTGACCGCCTCTTGAATCTGATCAACGCAAAAATTACGCAACGCACTACTACTCCTGAATATGAAGCTTGGGCAATTTCATGTAAAAAAAATGAAGAATAAATTCGACGAACAAACGTTTATCCAAGATGGCTGCCAGTAAAATGTCACGCAATATTCCTCATCATGTAGATGAACTGAATACAGTTACACACAACAAACTGCGAAACGATGTAGAAGCAGTTCGTTTGACAAAATGCTTACATACACCAACATAACAAAATACCGATTGACATGGTGACTCCAGTATAAACCCTATCAAACTGTGTTTGCGGGGCTATAATAAATACCAAGGTAAACATATCTTAACTATTATCCGACATTGTGTCATATTTAATTCTCGTTAGTGCTAGTAGTTAAATGTGTAGAATTAATCGATAAAGGACATATGACAGTACATGTATGTAGGCATATATACGAGTATATTAGACAAAATGATCCATTAAATTCTGAAACAACATTAAGTACAAAACGTCCATAATTACTTGCCCCAGGAAAGTATTTGCAGAATAATGGAAGGCCTCGGGAAATATGGGGTCAATCATGTGGTGTGATGGAAATCAAACCCTTACAGGGTCATTTTTCTGCTAATATTTTACCGTTGGAAATAAATTGCAGGCATAGAGAAAACAACTTCAAGAATAACATGCCGTAGGAAAGAAATTGAATATTGCTTCGGAAAATTCAATAATAAAATGACAATTACATAATGCGCCCATGCTTATCATCGCTTTTTGCAGGGAAAAGAAACAACGTTAGCAAATGTATTACAGAAAGTTACCTTCCCCATACATTCGCAGTCAGAAGCAGGTTGATTTTTTGTAATAATATAGTACATAGAAAAGAACATTAAAAGTGACTTGTTCACAGATTTTCGATTTTTTGAACAATGTCATTTATAATCTTAACTGCAAAAACTAAAACATATGAAATAACAAAAACAAATATAATATACAGAAAAAAAGTAATTAAACAAATGCCTACGCCGGGATTCGAACCTTTGATTGTCGGAATCAAAAAGCTGTCGCCCTAACCACTCGGCCATTCAGACGTACATTCACGGTAGTCAATATTTAACCATATGCACGAGATACATGTGTTTTCCAAAATACCGCAGAAAACGTTACAAACGCAAAAGATGATTTAACATAAACGACACTATATTTTCAATATATTTCTTTGTCAGAATTGTTATTTCTCTTGCTTATATAACATGTATTTTTATTTTAGGATCTAATGTAAATTTAAAAAAAAAGCAATTTGCCAATCTGTGAACTGGTCCCTTTAAAGCCAACATTACAGAAGCAAGGGAAACATTACACGAATACCAACTTTACAAGACCACATACTTAAATGACATGTGGAACGTTTTTCTAGAAAATGTATTACAAATATGGCTTTCGCGCGCACCAGTCTGACATATGTGAAACATAACTAGATTAAATTATGTTTTTCAGAACTACGTACCGTTTATTCAGTTATGAATTTCAATCATCTCATCAGGAACAATTTAGTTCTTTTAAATGCTGAAATTTATTTATTTCGGGAAAAAAGCAGGCAAATATTGTTATAAAACCAGATGCTTGTTTTCCATTAATAATATTTAAATGGAGTTTTTCTACGGACAACAGAACTGCTTCAGCATTTTTAATTTATTATGTTATATAAATGAGCAACACAAAAGAAGACGTAAACAATAAAAGTATGAATGATTTGCTATATTATGAAAATTGTGAAAAAGACAAACACTTAAAAAAGAAACATCAGAATGCATAAAACTGTTTCTATTATATGCATATTTTACCTTTAGTACATATATGCCATTATTATGATTTAAATTTCAGACTACATACCGCATTTGCCCCAATTTGGCCCTTTTTGTAGGCATAATCACTTTATGAACATAAAAGAATAAAGGAACATGTATTGCTTGTTAAAAAAAACCTATACACAAATCTCACTTATGTACCGTGGATACCATCAACCTCATCTCCCAAATAATTATTGTAATAGCATGTGATGCATGGTTAATTAACCACACCAGACTTCTTGTGCTTGCAACATAATTGTGCTTTGAAGTGACTCCTTCGAAGCTAAACCACGTAGTCATGCAATTTTGTCGCAAATTAAGAGAAAAAAAGTATACAGAGTAGAAATTACAGATAAATATACTTTGTAAAGGCGGACAGATCGACATGATGACATGTGTAAACCGCGTGTGAGTAGTGTGTATAGTGTGCTGTTATGTGAATGCCAAATATTAATTGCAAGACAAACAATAGTTTTGGTCCCTATGCGGTATCTGCATTGTACTTATGCTGTCGCCGCAAAGTATTCGATACAATAAGTGGTATATTAACGAACAGTGTGTTCTATTAAAATCATCTCCAATACAATTATGAACACCGGATTGTGACTATGCCAAACAACTGCTGATTATAACGCAAATTTGCATGCCACTGAAACATCCATTGATGCTGAACAGCATCGTACATACATGTATATATTAATGTTTAATGCAATCATCGGTACGGACACACAACAGTGCTTTTGTGTTGGCACATATATGTAATACAAAACGCATAAACACTTCGGAAAAGCATTCTCTTACGCACATAACGCTCATATATATATATATATATATATACCAAAGGAACATGCTTGTAGCATAATGAAATCCAGTAGCAATTGTATGATGTTACTGAAATCAAATCGCTGTCTTCTGGTGATATTAACCGTTGGAATTGCATTTCTGATAAATCAAAAACTTTAAGAATGACGTGTCATAGATAAAATATTGTGTAATACTTTACGCAAATTCAATAATGCGGAAAATATCCCGAATAGAGGGGTGCTACAAGATGCTCGTTTCTTGTTTTCTATGCCTCTTCAGAGCTGGTCAACACAGAAATACTGAACATCTTTTGAAATTGAATATACTTTTGCAAATTTGAATGACAAACGAAAATTAATAACGTTTTAATGTGTGATACGTACATGTCATATAGGACCTTATTCTACGATTGAAAGAAAATCCATTATTAATATTTACACGTAAACCAAAACGATATAAAAGCAACATAAGTCGTTTATAAAATGTTATTTTTAACGTATATGTCATATAGGACCTTATTTCACGATTGATAGAAAATCCATTATTAAAATTTACACGTAAACCAAAACGATATAAAAGCAACATAAGTCGTTTATAAAGTTGTTTTTTTTCTGAACCATGTATCATTTATTCCGTTATCTATATCAATACATATTTATCTGGAACAAATGTTTGGTGTTTGTAATTTTCTATTCTGAATATACGAAATTATTCTGAAAACGGGTGTTTTTCTTTCGTATTAATAGTAATTAAAGGTCAAACAAAACCTTAAAACGGAACAAAAAACGTGCATGGCTTGTTCTGAAAACCGACCGTTTATACTTATACTACACATTTACGGAGTCTACCATTAACGTCTGCTGTCAAATGAATCTTGTAACAAATGCTGATGCATGGTCAATTAACTACACTAGACGTCTGGTGCTTGTAACGTAACTGTGCATTACAATGACACCTCCAGAGCTCAACGACATATGACTACATTTTTCTTGCTAATTAACAAATAATATGTTGACCGTCCAGAACTTCAAGACACATATATAGTGGTCCCGTGGATGAACTAACAGAAAGAAAATAAATAAGAAAACAAAGCTATAATTAGCATTTCAAACTATAACTGTAACAAAAACAAAGGGTGATATACAAAAAAGAATGGTGTTTGTTTAGAAACACTGTTTTTTTACCATTTCCAATAACAAAATAATAAGATCGGAATATCTAGATAGACTATGGACCATTGTCTATCACAACTTTGCATGGCATGCCACCTTCCACGCAGCGATTGGTTTGCATATATTTTGTATGTTTAACTTAGTGGTATAAGATCACTTTGTAATCGTCGTAGAAAGTCATCTAAAGAAAACAATCATATTGTGGTATAGTTAAGTGGCTATACTGTTTAAGTAATAATTTATTTTTTTTTAAAGACATTATTTCCCACGCTAATCAGTTATTAAAACAGATAAGATGTTGTGTTGCTTCACATGCCCTAGGCAACAAAATACATTCATCTAATATTTGTTCGACTTATTATTCTGCTTCAGTTGTGAGTATCCCATTACGGAGAGCGAAAATACATTAAGCCTGGTCATATAACAAGGATTGCGTGTTGGCTTTTTATGAAAACGGCGTTAGAAAATTCCCTGGTTGCTTTAAAAAAATCAAGTTTGTTTGAATTTTATCAACGTCGAGCATGGTTCGTTTATTATATAATATACTATCAAAGCAATCGTAAGTTCTTGCATAAATTGCAAACGGTGTGAACAAACAATGAGAATACTTATGTTTGCAGTCCATGGAGTGATCATGTGCTTTTTTCCCTTTAACTGTCTGACAATTAAATTTTTCCTCTAGCCATTATCAAAGTCGATACGCAATTTTGGCCGTTAATTATGTCAAAATGATCAATTGAACAATAATTTTCAAAACAAAGATGTCTAAACTTCCAAATTGGACCCTTTTATGATGGAATATTTTAACTCAGATTGCGTCTCATATATATCTGTTCGTTTCGTTTTGTTATGGATATTCCATATACATTTATATATAAAAAAAAACGTGTATGGAAAATTCATACGGTATTATGTGATGCAACCGTTTATAAGTGAAACACGCTTTTCCGAAAAAATGTGTGCCGATTTAATCTCATGTGGATTACAAGTGTATATATTTGGATTCCGGAATTCAATATGCATAAGATTTCAGCAATAATCATCCTAAAATATAATGAAAAAAAAAACAAAACAAAAACCTGAAAATATCCTTAATTTCAGCCAAGATACCAGTTGCAAATGCAAAACTGCATACAATACGAAAACAAGAAACAAACACAATAAAAAAGTGTTGTTTATGATATGACGTTTTTATGTCCTCGTCCGTCATTGAAGGCTGTATCCATAAGTAACCAATCAGTACAAGGAGTTGACACCACAACTGACGCAACGGAAATTAAAGATTACAGACAGGCTGTAATTCTAACAAAATTATTACTGGATAAAACCTGATCAACTGTGTTTCTTTTTAACGATAAATCGATCGTGTTACGTTAATTCCGCAATATAACAGAAATGTAGTGCTCTGAATTAAAAAAAACACTAATAGATGTGTATTTATTGTATTTGTTAATAACACTGATCGGAAAACATACACGTTTTGACAAATCAACAAACAGAGGGACAAAGCTGGGCGTAACTTCTGTTTATAAAGCTCTTATACAAATACTATACGTGTTAAATGTGTAATTATATATATGAACAAGTAGGTCGGCATTCAAGTGGGGTGATTTCTGTTTATGGAGTAAATTTTAATATTGAATGTTGACAATAAATGTTCACGTCTCACATGACCTGTGAGGCATACGTAATTAGAAACTTAACCAGCACGAGTGTTTTATACAAATAAATTCCAAAAGTATGCAAACATGTTCTGAACACCAACCACATACACCTGAGTTGAAAACTCGTCTTAAATTAATACAACTCTTTACGCATAGTGCTGCCAGGCCATATATAATTTAAACCTATGACACTATCGTTCCTTCACAAGGTAAGTGTCCTGTGAAAAAATGCTCTTTCTAAAGTATTGATGCATAATATATGCATCAATACTTTAAAAAGAGTTTTATTGTTCTTATAATCACCCGCAAAATGGGCAAAACGGAACAAAACATTACTAAGACCAATTGTTAGAAAGTTTAGAACAAGCAATTCGAAAACACTAAATTTGACATAGTAATGTTTTATTCCGTTTTTGGCCATTTTGTGGGTGATTATAAGAACAATAAAACTCAAGAGACATCATTAGGTGAGACACCCTTATTAACATCCGTTAGTCACGTATTTGAGGCAAGTGACCAATTGCCTATACAATATAGGAACACCATTCCAGATAACTAATGAAATAAGTGTCATGAACGATATATTCAGCATAAACGAGGGATGTTCAAAAATAACGTAGACTTTTTAATAATTCCTATATCAAAATGAATTGGGATTCAAATGGAACATCTTTAATAAGTAATATTGTGAAATTAATTTGTTACGTCCTGATCTATTGGATAATATAACCATGGTAACCGCTAAGCGGAGCACGCCATTTATTTGCATCGCCAACAAGTAAATAGATCGTAAATTCTGTACGAAATAAGTATACTTACTTCAAAAATTGTTGGTATAATGTAAGACAAACATACATTGACATCATACCAAAAATTAGCTTCATTTTTAAGATTGCCTATTAATAAAACAATATTGATATGACAGTGATGCACAACGTCAATTGAGAAAAAATGTAATTGTGAGATCAACTCTAAATTCGAGTGGCAATGAAATCGAATAAAGATATTTGTAAATCATCTATGCAGACATTTGATTTTATCAACAAGCCGCATATAATACAGTTTTTGAGTAGGGCACGTGTTTTCACATAGTGCAATCGAATTTTGAGATGGGATTGTAAGCATTGAGACATGAATGGATAAGGAAAAAACGACGCGACAATGACGACGTCAATCAGCTTAAATTAGTTTGATCAGCAAGGACAATCAATGGTCAGGTAGCTATGCGAAATGTCTCGCTTGGTTTATTTCTCCGTGATTAATGCATGTTGATAAGTAAAAAATAAGTAGAAAATGTCAATGACACATTACATCATTATTTTAATTTTCAGTGTACATGCTGATTTAAAATAAGACGTAAATATTATTCAATTGTAAATATTTCTAACATGTATTTCCTTTCTTGAGTCAGTAAAATAATGTATGCATATGTTAACATTATACACGTTTATATGCTAAATGTGTAATGTAATCAGACCTACTTAAAATGCAGAATGTTTTAAAATATATTTTATATATTGGTATTCAAAACGCCAAAAAGCGCTTTGTACAAGTATATGCGACTGGTTATCATATTGCCTCAAGACCATGATGAGAAAGGTCTCTTTACGCAGATCCCAACACAAGAATCATTGATAAGATAGTGTAATTAAAATATCCGAAAATATTGAATAATAGTGAAATAATAATATTGACACAAGAACATTTCCTTCGCCCTAAATCTTCCTGAAGCAAATGACGTTCACAAAGTCATTGAATTCCAATTGACGTGCACCGGGTTGCCAATAGCGTCCTATTTTAAATGCCTGCCATTTTTAACAGAGAAGAGTAAAATCGCTGAAATTTTGTAAATTGATGCAATAGCTATTCCAGTTTATTTTAATGTACTTGTATTCTATGAAACAATTATATCTCTAAAAATATATATATTCTACAAAGACATCCGAGTTCAAATTAAAGCCGACAAATTTTAACAAAACATAAATATAATTATTCAAAATGGTAATGTTGTAGGCGTTTGTGTTGTGTGGTTATTTGATGATCCAAAAGGTTAATTGATGTTTTGTAACTGAATTGATTTGCAGGTTTCAGTGGTTTGCTATTTTATATTATGTGTAATCAATGTTTATATTTGTGCACAATAAAAACATTTGTTCAAAACCTTCAAAGAAAAAACAATCAGATTAAAGGATGTATTTCAATAATTGAGTTGTTATAAAAATATGATTTTAAAACAGAGTAAACATATTAATTAGTACTGTAGTCCGAGATAACCAACACCTCTACCACATATAGGTTCACAACGGTAGGGCAGAGTTGAAGGTTGACGTTCATCAGACCCGCTCGTCCTGCAGAAAAGCCTGTTGCCCGACAAGCTCCAATTTCTACAGATTTCACCTATCGGCGTTCATCATTTATGTATATATTTTCAACCATTTCACGACAATTAAATATGTGTCGATGTTGACAGACTCAGAGTATTCAGACTACACTGTTTTAACGCAATGTATCTAGTACATTTCAAACGTAATAACACAAATAATACCATACAACAGTGATGCACGCTAAAAACTGAGAAAAATATCAAAATATAAATCAAAGTATACAAAACTACATATCCAAACGATGTGTCACACATCTTTATTTAAGTTCTCGTCAGTAAACAATGTTGTAATCAATCAGGTCACTCAAAAAGTGCATTTTCTCTGGCACTTGCGTTTATCTGATTACAAAATGCTTAATTAACTTTGGAATACCATTCTCCTTAAGTAGTGTACGCCCATAATTACATGTCTATGGACAATACTAATATAATAAAAGAAAGCCTTCCAAAATCCGATATCAATTATGTGGTGTGGTGGAAATTAAATCCGTACAGCGCCATTTCCCGCTATGTTTTACCGTTCAAAATATATTTCAGTCAAAGAGTAGAAAGCTCCAATGCCTACAATGCGTTGGAAAGAAATACTAGGCTCCTATTGCTATTAAATGCAATAATACAATTAAGATTACATAAGGCGGCCATTCTCCTGATCGCTCGTTGCAGGCACAGTAGTCAGCAAGCCTATAGCAAGTAACATTTTCCATTCATTTGCAAACCAACGCAATTTGTATACCATGACACTATGAATATACTTCAAAGCCACCATTACAAAAAAGTACGATAAGCCATCATTACAAATGCTTTACACAAGAAACGTAAATGCCATATAAAACATTGTTCTGCGACTGAAAGAAATTATATTGGCTAAATGACTTTCACTTACACTAGTTGTTTGTCTCTTTCTGAACTAAGAACCACATATGCTATTTCATATTTGCGAATATCTCTAGGAATAGTTCAATTGTTATACTAAAACATAACATGTTTGACATCATCATTTGAATGGGCGTACATTATTCTGACTTCTGTTTTGTGTTGTCAATCAATAGTATAGTTACACAGAACATTAAAAGAAATTAACAGAATGGTTATTCTCGATAACGTACCTTATACACACACCTTGCGCATTTACCGTGTCCACCAGTAGCCTCCAATGAATTTTGTAACAAAAAGTGAAGCATGGTAAATTAACGACACCAGAAGTCTGATGCTTGTAGCATAGTTTGCATGGAAATTACACTTTCAGAACTAATCGACATATTGATTTTTGGCTGTCACAACTTAACAGAAATATTTGTTGATATACAATAACTCAGAGATGCATACATGTCGTTCTTGGGAATTCGGATTGGATTGAAAGAAAGCCAACTTAAAAAACAAAAACTGAAAATTAAAATATAGCAACATTTTTATATTTGTCTTATGTGTAGTATATTGGATGCTATGTGAAGCACAATTATTAAGGTGCTTTAGGTGTAAAAAATAAGTTTGTTTCAGGGCACAAAAAATAGGGTAGGTAGGTCGGCATTTATTTATTTATTTTTTTTGGTTAATGGTCAACTTGAAGATTCTTAAACTGAATAAATATTTAAAACATATCAGTAATATCCTCAAACATTGTTTATAAGTAGATACTATTACAAACAACACTTATTTATCGATAAAAACATTTAATTATTGCATAAGGTAAATAAAACAAAAAATCAATCTGACAACCCAATAAAATGTTCTAGGGTCGGGGCATTTTTTTAGGGTAGGTCGGGTAACCTGAAACAAACATATTTGTTTACTCCGTAGCAATATAGGTGGTGTTTTCTTCACGATAGGGATAACGATCACAATTAGCTTTCCATACAAAAAGAAGTGATATGTACACCAAACATGTCTTTTTTTTAAATCCACAAACAGTGAATATTTTAATGTCGGACTTCGCAATGTACTTGCAATACTGACATTGCTAGCCGAAGAGGTGACTGTACCGTACTTTTTTTTTTACAGATTTATGACACCGTTCTTGCTGTGCTTTGCTTTGCTTCAGACTTACTGATTTTTATGGTTATTATTAAATACTTCAGGAATTACTAACCATAATAGTGCAAACCGTACTGGAAATGTAATAATAACAGTTCGAGTACGTGCAATCGTGGCCATTCTTCTCTTTTGATTTTAGGAAATGAACTGGAAACTGGAATTTTCTAAAAACTTCTGTTTTGTTCTCCATTCATAATATTTATATTAACGCATAACATTAAAAGGAACTGAACAAGTAACTTTTTTTGAAACACTTGTATAAAAATCTTGCACAATTACCGTGACTACCATTAACCACCTGTCAAATAATTCGTGTAACTACTGGTGACACATGTTAAATTAACTACATCAAACTTCCGGTGCTTTCAGCGTAATTGTACATGGAAATGACACCTTCTAAACTAAACGATACATTGATGGTATTACATGTAATTATGTCGCAAAGTAACAGATAGATATTGAATAACTAGGACTTACATATACAGATATGTTGTTCTAGTGGATGAATAGCATAAAAGTATAAACACATAAACAACCACATAGAATTATTTAGTAAAGCAGCCATATAATGATTTTTTCTGTGAAACAAAAACAATGGGTGGGGTCTTTTTGTGGTTTGTGATATCTGCACAAGATATAGATAGGTTCCATTTGAAACAGAAATTGGTATGTACCATCATTATTTTGTCTCTTAAAATTGTCTACAATTAGCAATTGATCATCGGATTGTTAGTAAACAATAACAGAAGATTACCACTTTGGAACGCAAATTTGCATGACAATGGCATCTTTCAGGCTGCGTTTCGTTCACTTAACGTCATATTTATGTTTAACTTGATGGTATAAGAACAACTTATTCTCGTAGAAAAACAGCACACACAAGACGAGAATAGGACGTTTTCATTT
Source organism: Congeria kusceri (assembly GCA_027627225.1). NCBI lineage: Eukaryota > Metazoa > Mollusca > Bivalvia > Myida > Dreissenidae > Congeria > Congeria kusceri. The sequence continues at coordinate 16,403,584 of CM051036.1, forward strand.
TCTCGTCCCTTATTGAAGTATGTACAAGTAGTTGACGCAACGGAAAGTAAAGACCCCAGACAAGTTGTCACAATTATGGCTGGAAATAACATTAACAAGTCTGTGTTTATTAAACGATATCTTGATATTGTCATATTAATGCCGCCACATTACAGTAGTGTCTCTGTTGTCGAACTTAAAGCACTAACATCATTTCATTTCTTGTAAATGGTAACACGGATACTCAAATACTATGAGTTTCTATCATGTTGCTTCTGTTTGTTTATCCCTGACCCATAGATTGTCAAATATGTGTAAACGTATAAATATGGACACGATATAAGTATACCAAAGTACGTTGACATGTAAGCGTTGTGTTTCCTCTTTTTATAGTAAAGCTTTATATTGACTGTTGGGAAGCATACAAACTCTTTCTTATTTTCTTAACACCGGTCCTCACCTGAGTTGACAAGGAGAACCCAGTCGCAATGTGGACTGGGCCACACGTCTTGTATTAGAACAACACATTAAGTGCAGTGATGCCACTCTGTGAGAGCCATATATCTTTCATCCTTTGACATTGGCGTTGCAACATAAATAAAGTTCAATATCCAGTGCACAAAAATGTATTCTAAATTATTGACTTACATTTTCGCCGTAGTTTTTTGGTAAAGCAACATTAGAGTCTTCCAAATGCCTGTATAGAAATATCTGAGAATTAGCCTCAGTAATGTGTTGTTTTCTTTCCCCATTTTGCTGGTAGTCTATTCCAGATAAGAAATACTATTTACCGTTACATGAAAGAAATATGTATTAAATAGTAATTATGTTTCTTAAAATGGCATAAAAGGTCCTTGCAGATATTTGGAGAAGTTTGAACGATATTGTAAAAGACCTCTGAGCTAAACTTAAAACAGGCAAAACATAAATATAAATATAAAATATGGTAATATGTATTTGTTTAAAGAGCGATTTGGTTATTTGATGATCCAAAAGGTTAATCAGTATTTTAAATGTGTAACTAATTTGATTTGCATGTGTTATTTGTTGGGTGGTTTGCGACTTTTGCAATCAATTATCAGGTTTATGCAATGTGAACATGCAGCTCATAATTTAAATTCATCGGGCAAACCTATGACAATATGTATTGAATACAAAATAAACATAATTTTTCGAGTCGATACCTGAAAGAAATATAATTTTGTGTAATATTGAAGCATATAATGGCAGTAAATGTGTGCATAAAACGATCAAATATTGACGTCCCACTCGAGACACTGCAATATAGCCAAATTATATCAGTGCAGTAAGGTTAAAGAAAACCTAGGACGATGCCAGCAAACGTCTGTTTTAGTTCAATTCAAGCCGATGACATTTACGAGTTTTTCATTATTCTCTGCACCATACGACTTTGATTTGTAATGCTTTTGATATGTGATTAGTTATCTACAGAATGTCATTTCCAATGTTACCAAAGGAGTAAAAGTACAAAGCATACTGAACTGCAATCTAACATGACTTACTTGTACTCGTATATATGTAGGTGCTGCCGTCAATTCAGATTAATGTCAGTGCACTAAATTGACTTCGTTTATTTTCTTGAATTTATGGGTCATATTCTAGTCGCTGTCTGCAAGTCAAACCTCTTTAGTTCACAATTTATACACAACACTCGCTAACAAACGCACAACATTTAATAATATATAACAATTTGATCACAATAAGTTGCGCAACAAATATGTTCGTGTATTTCAGGGACACGTTCCCAATTGCAGATTTTATAAGGCCAGTCTTATTTATTAAATTAATCAACAACATATAATTCATAAACTTTTAAAATACATTGTTTTCTTTTTTGCAACAGTAAACTTAACTCCAAAACATGTGGTAATATTTACGAAGCATTATGGATAATAATACGTCATGCTTTTTTAATAACTCGCGTCCGAATGGACCTCCTTTTAACAAATCCCGACATTTTGTTTTAAATTGTGTCATTAACTAAGCACAATGTGGCTATCTTACATCGTACACATTTCATACAGTGTACATTATGTACTGCGTCTGTGTGATGCTACTTGTGTTGTGTAAGACGGTTTTAAAGCATCAGATACCTTTAAAATGTAATTATTACTTATTTATCTTGTAAAAACGATTAGCAAATGTTGAACATAATATTTCATCTTTTGAAGTTTATATTGTTTTAGACATATTTAAATTCATAAACGTATATTATATGCAAAATTACAAGAAACACGTTTATTAATAAATGGATGATAAACAACGACAAAATATAATTTGATGCTATTACATCAGCTTGAAAGTGGCAATTAGGTTATTGGATATAACTACTGAGAGTTGTGTCTGAAAAGCAGTAACAAGGTATTGCTTATCTTTAATATAAGCTAATCGATTGCTTATTTTCACATTAATATAGTAAGTAGATAGAAGTGGGGTCATTGTGAACAAATCCAACAGTGTGTTTACCAAGATTGCAACACTGTAGCAACACATGGTTTTACTCCAATGGAGAATGTAGACAAAATACATTAACATACAATATTTTAACATAATACATAGCAACTGAACTATTTTAGACAATCGTTTAAAAAAGTCACATATGTATGTAAATTATATACATATGTAAATTAGGACGCACCAATATATTTGATGACTTTGGAGTTCACATCAATTTTGCCTACTGTGCGGTGAATGAGTTAATTATGTCAGTAAATTATCACCTCATATTTTCACACAGGTCGTGTCAAATTGTAACGTGTGCTGATTGAAGATTATAGTGTATAGCAGCACATGTTTATTTATTGAAATAATAGCATGACATGAAAAACGCGCTTAATAATTTCTATGTAAGACCAGTATCTCGATTACATTAAGCTGTCATAATTCGAGTAGTATCAGAGCAGAATTGCCATATCGAGCAATAGTGTTAGTTTATCATAAAAAGCGTTATTTAATGTGTATAAAACACTGTACCTGTCTAACCCTGTAGGCTGACTCTGAAAATCCATTTTTCATTATATAATGGACAATATATAGTTATAGCTTTTCACTGGTGTGTTGATTATAGACATGGGATTACAATCTATTACATTTACTATTTACGTATCTATCAAACACAACTCATTACATTAGCACGATATGCTTATATATAAAGGAAACATATGCTGCAATGCAAAGAATTTGTTTTTACTATAGAAGCAACTTGTTCATATATGCAACGTGAACATTTTTATAATAGTTATTTCTGCCCGTTGTATTAATATAAATATATATTCAGGTAAAAGCTTTCATGTTGGAATCGCCGCAAATATTCTTGAAACGACAAACGAGTATTGGAAACAGACAAAAATTAGCAGACAAAAATTATAAGACCCTATAAAAGATGTTTAATATCCGTGCGAGATTGCAAATAAAAACAATGAGAAATAGCAACCTGTGGTCCTTCAGAAACCGTTTATTGCCTGCATAGAAATGTTTACAGATAGAGTGTCATTGTTTACTAGTTACTAATAGACGTTTAGTAATGAGAAACATTTCAAAATATTGATATTGCAGTGTCTTTATAGAAATACATTTTTCTAACACAGTTAAGACAGGTTAATAAAAAATAATTGACAAAAAATAACTGCTAATATTAATGTTGTGATTTTGATTGTGATGTAAGAACAGTTCGAATAGCTGCGTGAACAAAATGTCATACATTTATCTAATACAGCAGCTTATGGAAACTATGCTGTCTATGCAGCAAAATGAACTTATTTAAATTGCTATCTTTATAAGTATGTCGTTGCTCTTATCAGAGGACGTAGGCGATAGCAAAAACGTGTACAAGAACACATAAATCAATTACTATAAATTTCTAACACCAACACGTAAGCCATTTAAATACATGTGTGTTTCAATCAACTGGTGTATCTCGATATGGCCATTTTGCTGTATTTATCGAATACGGCAGCCTATGGAAACTATGCCGCATACGCATCAAATTGAACTTATTTAAATTGATACTTTTAAAAGTATTTCGTTGCTCTTATCAAAGGACGTAGGCGATAGTAGAAACGTGTACAAAAATACATAAATAAATTACTATAAATGTCTAACACCAAAATGTAAGCCATTTAAATACATGTATTTTTCAATCAACTGGTGTATCTCGATATGGCCATTTTGTGAAAATGTAAGTAATTTAATACATGCGAGTTTTAATCAGATTGTGTTTTTCGATATGGTCATTGTGTAATTAGATGGAGCACATAAGAGCATATATAATTAAAGACTCATACACGAGTAATGAATCTAAAATAAATACCTAACACCTAACTGTAGTCCGCCCCAAAACATGTGTGATTCCATCAGTAGTAGTTTCTAGAAATAGCAATAATGTAATATGTTGAAATACATCTATTCTAAGATCATATGGGACTTCTACAAAGAGGATAATATGAGTCCATTATATGCAATAACAATATGGTTAACGTCTTATAAAATCGCATTTAGTTGTATGTCTTCAATATACTTAAACGCTCCAAGCAAACAATATCCTTTAAGCAATATAACAATAAACTTAGTTTATAGCCACCTGTTATTATGAAGATTTTCTTTCACTGATACAGAAAAGAAACAGCAATCCTATATTACTTAGTATGTACCACATTTTATGGAAATTTATGTTCATGAACAACTAATCAATCGCCTATGCCTCTACTAAGACATATTGTCATGGATATTACTTTCTTTGCATTGCCATATTTCCTTTATTAGTATTGACTTATTATCTTCACCAACAAAAGGGTTTTCATATTTGAGATTCGTTCAAATCATGCTTTGAATACCAAACATTGGACCAAGATGATATTATCTCTAGAAAATAGGCGGCTTTCAATACCATCAAATCAATGTATTTTATGCTGCATTGCTAATGGCAAAAACGTGCTGCCATGAAATGAAATCATGTTGATTAGTTATATATGACGTATTTAGCGGGTATTGTTGGCGATTTATTTGTTGATTTATCAATGCCATGTCGAGGTCAAGACGGTCTCCAGTTCTAGAAGGGTTTTTTTTCAGAACGAGAATATATAACATTCATTGAATTTAATGTTTGCAGAATTCAATATATTGCGAAACAAAATATTGTGATCAGGAGGGCAGCGAGTTTGGGGATATTTTACAGCGAATGCTAATGTTTTGACAAGTATTGAGTAAATACTATCACGAGATTTAAATTTACCAATGTTGATGACAAAATAGCATACTTTTAAATTATATTTGCAAGCATATACTATTAAGGATACTTTCTTATTCTAAACACATTGTGGACAAATCATTACAGTGTCCACCATCAGCCTCATGTTAAATATTTCTGGTAAAACTGGTCACATGCGTTAATTACATCAGACGTCCGGTGCGCTCAAAGTAAGTATACATGGAAATGACACATTCAGATGTCAATACATAATTATCGATGTATTTATTTTGTCGCAATAAAACAGATACGATATTGCCTTACTAGAACTTATATGTACATATTTGATGTTCTCGTGGAAGGACTGCATAAAATTAAAAAATATATATAATGTAACAACATATTTAGTCATGCTTTCTTATAATTAATATTTAAACCTGTAATAAACTCAATGGGTGTATTCGTTTTGAAATTCATGATATCTACATCCGATATGGATAGCAATTTGTTTAAAGAAAGCATTACAGAAAGAAAAGGGTACGTACAACAACATTGCTTTGTCTCTTGCAATCGTCTTTTGCCCGAAGACTACTGATTAACATATGTACATAATGATCAAATAATAGAAAATATAAGCTCCTTCAAATTTCCTATATTTTGCTATTTAAACCTTAACACTATTGACAGGAGACGTGACGCGAGCTCAACAGGCAACATTGTGCGTTGTGGCCTACTCGGGTCCCCGTGAATTGCTATTTATAGAACGTGCCGCTTATGTAGGCTTTAAAAAATAGTTATTTCATCATGTGAATGAATATAACATTATGATCGTGACATCCAATGAGTAAAATTGTTCATAATTATGTTCGTTTCTCGAGTGTTTGTCGAAGATATGTTTATAACTTTAATTTAACGGCTTATGTAAACAATTATGTAAATTTTATTCTCCAAAATTATGCAACATTTATTAGTATACATTAAACCATTGTTGTAAGTTTGCATTCCCTAAAATTAGAAAATTTGCCCATTTCATTTGGTATTCAATTTTCCCGTTGCATAATTATCGCAAGAAATCTAGGTCGAAAAAAGATAATAATTCAGTGTCACAATTTTAATTCATTAAGTGACACGGTGATAGTTATTTTCCGAAAAAAATCTGTACTTATCGATTTCGTCTCATGGTGAGTACTTGTCGCTTATTTATATGTACATAGTTGGAATGTAGACGGTAATAAAGATACACCTGTTTACGATTTAAAACGAGTCACTTTGTTTTTTCGGTATTATACAAAATGCACAACATTCCACATACTATACATAAAACAGACTTGTGTTCTACCAAAAAAAAAACGATAATAAATAAAACTGAATTATCATATCAAGACTGATAAACATGTGAAGGTCCTTTTTTTAAGTAAGTGGCAAGTTCCATATGCAACATAGCATACAATACACACAACAACAATAAACACAAGACGACATAGTGACCTGTTCATTTCCTCGCCCCTCATAGATTTTTTTAGCCAAAGGTAACCAATTAGTAGAAGTAGTTGACACAACTATTGACCCAACGGAAATTGAAGATCCCAGACAGGCTGTTATTATAACACAATTACGAATGAAAATAACATCATAAAGTCTGTTTTTAAGGATATCATGATATTGTCATGTTAATACCGCCACATTAAAGTATTGACTCCGAACTAAAAGTACTTATATCATTTGATTTCTTGTAATTGGTAACACGAATGCTCGAATACACTAGGCTTATATCATATATTTATTTCATCTTATTGGTAACACGAATGCTCGAATACAGCAGGTTTATGTCATTGATTGATTTCTTGTTATTGGTAACACAAATGCTCGAATACACTAGGCTTATGTCATTGAATGATTTCTTGTTATTGGTAACACTAATGTTTGAATACACTAGACTTATGTTATAGATTGATTTCTTGTTATTGGTAACACTAATGTTCGAATACACTAGGCTTATGTCATAGATTGATTTCTTGTTATTGGTAACACGATTGTTCGAATACACTAGGCTTATGTCATAAATACGAATGCCAGTAAGGAAAACAGAACAAAGACAAAAAAACACAATATGTTGCTTCTGTTAGATAATCCTGACCCAAAAATGTTCATATATTAGTAAATGTATAAATATGGACACGATATAAGTATATAGACTTGCGTTTACATGTAAGTGTAATGTTGTCTGTTGTTGTTTTTTTAGTCAAGATTTATATTGACTGTTAAGAAAAATACAAACACTTCCTTATTTCCTTAACACACAATCTGAGTTGAATAAGTGACCACCAGTCGCAAGGTGAACTGGGCCACACGTCTTCTGTTAAAACAACCCATTAAGTGCAGTGTGGCCGTGCGTCTTCCACACTGTGAGGGCCATATATCATTCATCCTTTTACACTGGTGTTCCAACACAAAGTAAGTTCAGTATCCAGTGTCAAAAACTTATTCTAAATTATTGATATGTATTTTTGCCGTAGTAATTTGGTGAAGCCAAATTGGAGTCTCCGAAACACCTGTATAGAAATATATCAGAATTAGTCTTCGTAATGTGTTTCCTAATTTTGCTGGTAAAGACTATTCCAGATTTAAAAAAATGTAGCGACACATGAAAGATATATTCAGCAAATGGTAATTCTGTTTCTTAAAATGACATAACGGTCGAATGTTCGTGTCATGTATTTGTAGAAGTTTGAAGGACAACGTAATGTACAAAAAAAACACTCTGAGCGTAACTGAAAACAGGCAAAACATACATGTAAGAATTAATATTAAAATTAGTAATATGTATTCAATTTTGTTTTAGGAGCGATTGGCTTATTTGATTATCAAAATGGTTAATAAATACTTTTAATGTTTAGCTTATTTGATTTGCGCGTGTTATTTTTTAATTGAACGTAAGTGTAAATTTCTTATCAAATTTTCTATGTGAAATGCAATGATAAATGTTTACCAATTGGTAAAATATTAAAGACAAAAACAATATATCCTAGTATGGATCATTTTAATGTAAAATGACCTATACAAAAAACAGCCACAGAATTAAGGAGTTTTATGAATTAAGATGTACCCAAGTTTTCCATCAAGAACTTTGTGAATACGGGCCCTGAAGGAAATATAATTTCATGTAATATCAGAACATATAATGGCTATAAATGAATGTATAGAATGTATTAAATAATCAAATAGTGTCATCGCACTGAAGTCACTGCAATATTGCCTAACTATATCAATGATATATTCCATTTAAATCTATGCGACATATAATGAAAAGACGTTCATTGTACCAGGTAGAATATCAGTGCAGTAAGGTTCAAGAAAACCTAGGACGATGACAGCACACGTCTGTTTGATTTGGAACAATTTGCGAGTTCTTCTTTACTCTCTTCTTTACAACTACTATATCATGTTGGCTTGCGCCAACAGTCTTAAAACCTAACCAAAACATTAACCAAATAAAAACTAACCCAGACGCTGACGCAGACGCAGACGACAGAGCGACGACAATAACTCGAGATAAAAATGGATGATTACAAAGGACAAAATATTATTTGATTGTATTACATCAAGCTTGAGTTTCAAAAGTACTGTAACATCACCTAGTGGCAATTATGTTCTTGGATATAACAACTGAGAGTTAAGTGTGGAAAGAAGTAGAAATGTATTACTTATACTTAATATAAGCTAATCGATTGCTCATTTATATCCACAAATCTATTTAGTAAGTAGATAGATGTGGGAGCATTGTGAACAAATCAAAAATTGTGTTTGCCAAAATTGCAGCGCTGCAGCAATCAATGGCTCCACTCAAGTAGAGAATGTGGGTTAAATACGTTATTACATAAAATATTGTTTAACATAATATAGAGCACCTGAACTATTTTAGACAATCGTTCGAGAAAGGCAAATACGACTTATACATATTTAAATAAAAACACAACCATATATATATGCTATATATGATGCCGTCAAATCAGTTTTGCCTACTATGCGGTGAAAAGTGTGAACTACGTCAGTGTATGATCACCTATTATTTTTACATCAGGTCGAGATAAACTTTAACATTTGGTCATTGAAGATTTAATCCATGTATAACATCACATGTTTATTTATAGATAAAATAGCATGAAATGAAACACGCATTTATTAATTTCAATGTAAGACCAATGTGTAACTACATTATGATTTTATAAGTCGAGTATTATTAAAGCATTTTTGCCATATCAAGCGATAAAGTTGGTTTATCATAAAAAGCGTTATTAAATGTTTATGAAGCACATTACTTGTCTAACCGAGTGAAAATCCAATTTTCATTATATTACTATATGGACAATATATACTTATAGATTTTCCCGAACGTACTGATTAAACACATGGGATTACAACATATTACACTGACAATTTATGTATCTAAAAAGATACAACTCATTACATTAGCATCATATGGTTAACTATAAAAGCAACATTTGCTGCAACGCAAATATTTCGTTTTTTAATTTCAAAGCAACTTGTTTTGATATGCAACGTGAACATTTTATTACAGAGTTATTACTAGCAGTAGCATTAAGATAAATATATATTTCATGTAATAACTCTCATTTTGCAGTCGCCGCAAATATTCTTGAAACAAAATACGGGTAAAGCAAGCAGACAAAAATACAAGACCTTGTAAAAGACGTATAATATCCGTACGAGATTGCAATTAAAACACTGAGAAGGAATAGCAAGTTAACAGATCCATTGTCATTGTTAATTAGTTACTAATAGGCATTTGGTAAAGAAAAACATTATAAAATATTCATATTGCAGTATCTTGACAGTAATATATTTTTCTAACACAGTTAAGAAAGGTTAATAAAACCAATGAGAAAAGAACTATTAATATTAATGGTGTGATTTTAATTGTAATAAAAGTACATTTCGAAATACTGCGTGAACAAAATGACAGATATATATCTCGAACAGCAGCTTTTGAAATCTATTCTGTCTACGTATCAAAATGATTTTATTGTAATGGCTATATTTATACTTCACTTTGTCTGTGACTAATATATTGCTTAACTGAAAAAAACTTCAGCAATAGAAAATAAAACTAAAACATAAGTTTAGTAGCTTTTAATATTGAATACTTTTCCGTATAGACTATTGGTTGAACATTAATACTTGAATGTGGAAGAGAACATCTGAAAATATTCCTGATAAGTTCAATATGTCAGTGTTATGTAATTATTTTAATACCCACAGATAGGGTTTTAAAGTTAGTTGGAAAGTGCAAAGAGTGGCTCAACAGGTTGTATGTTCTAATCAGAAGTTTACAGCAGAAATGCGTTTCTAGTGCATGAACGTTAAGGCGTAAAAAAATATATTTTTTTCATGTTACCCGACACTTTAACATTTTATTGGGTGTGTCAGATAAAGTTTTGTTTTATTTACCTTTTCCAAACGCTAAATGTGTTTTTGGATAAATACGTGTTTTGTTTTGATAGCATCCACTTATAAACAATGTTTAATAGTACTAATATATTTTGAATATTCATTCAGTTTTAGAATCTTCAAGTTAACCATTTACCAAATAAAAACAAAAATAATAATAAAATGAATCCCGACCTACCTATCCTTAAATTTGAGCATTTAAACTGAAATAAGCATATTTTTTTATACTTAACGATATTCCTACAAAATTTAATACACTTTCACCTGTTAAGGACATTATTTAATACATAATCAATCCGATTGGTAAAATAGATTGGATGACTTCCAATCCTGCCCATAAAATAATTCCTTCGTGACTTTTATGTTCACATTTAAGGCATTTGATCTCAAATATAGGTGGGTATAAGTAAAGTGTATACTTACTTACAAACACTTTACTTATAGGTAGGTATATGATGTAAAAAAAGGTGTTCAAGCGTTTTTTGGCATGTTCCCTTTACAACAGCGACTTTACTGAATACAACGTATAAGTGTTTATAAGAACATAAAGGGCTGCCACCCCCCTTTTTGAGTCTTATACTCAATGTACACGTTATGGTCGAATGGCCAGTAGTTAAACGTGACAAACAATGTACGGGGAATGGAGATTATTCGCGATTAATTGTTTGCGTTACAAGATTATCGGTCATGTCAAGGAAACATAAAAAAGCTGTGGAAGTAAATGTCATAGAGGGAGTATGTCATATATCATGTACAATCCAATATCTGTTGAATTGTGATAACCATGGCGCCGTAAACGTGTGTTATTATTGTCAGTACATTTTGTGTGACTCGATTCTTTAACCTAAACAACAATGGCACAGTGATGATGTCGTATCTGTATCCATTGATCTTGCCAAGAACGATTATTAATTGAACGTGTTTGTAACTAGGTTACATTGCAAAGAGACGACTAGGGCCACACGTTTGCCGTATACTAGTTATCGGGTTATTAAAGACATTGGGTGTCCTAGTTTCCCGTCAAAAGAATATTAATCCCATTCATGATATTTGCCTGGAGAAATCCCGTTATTGTGGTAACTAAGTGAAGTGTTTCAAGTTTGAGGGTCGTCTCATAAATTTATACTAGTATCCAAAATTGAACAAAAAGAAAAAACAGGTAAATTATAAACAAATTGTTGTGGTTTTTCCATGCAAATTTACTTATTGGTGGACAAAACTTACCAAGTGATTTTGAGTTCGTAAATTGTTGAATTTATTATATATCGTAAACTTCTAATAATGTTCAAAATGTTTCATAGACGGCCCTTAAAATGACTTGTCCATTTGATGACAGTTAATATTACCTTGAGAAATACAGTTATTCATGGAAAGCATGCTACATGAGAAAATCAACACAGTGTTGTTAACCATAGAGTGACATTTGTCTTTAAGAACTTTTTTACAGAGTAGTTGTTAATAGACGTACTTTTAAGGTTAACCAGTGGTTACATACAATACTGAGATAACGATTGTATCTTGTTGTCATCAAACAGGTTGCTGGGCCGGTATTCACACAGCTAAGGACTATTTTAACTTAAGTTCTACTTAAAGGGACATCTTCACAGATTTTCGCATTTAGGAAAAATGATATGTAATGTCTTAATTGTAAAAACTAAAGCAGTTATACTTACATTTCAATGTACAAATGCTTATAAATAAAACTAAAACAGCCATAAGGCATTTATATAAGAAATTTATTTAAATTGTCCGTTAACAGCTTTAAAGTGTTTTACCTTTTTCTGTGGAGCGTAATGTTTTGCTAGAAAATAAGATGTATATTTTATTATATTTTTTGAAATGTATAATAAAACAAATAAACAATAAATATCCACCATACTTTCAGAACTAATGTCACTTGCACTTTGGGAATTGTGTCACTTTCGCCCACATAACAATCTGTAACAAACGGCAAGTTCCGAATTAAGGCACACGAACAATACCCCATAACAACACAATGCAGGCTCTGTAGAGAAAACAAGTCGATATCCCAGTATGAATTAGGTTAACAGAGCTGTTAACCTAATTCATACTGGGATATCGACTTGTTTTCTCTACAGAGCCTGCATTGTGTTGTTATGGGGTATTGTTCGTGTGCCTTAATGAATAATAAAAAAGTAGAAATCATGTAATAGCAATGTGAACCAGTTTGACAAGAAACCTTAATAAATTGATATAAATTATGAAGCATATGGTGCTGCTGATTTGATGTTTGTGTCGGTGTGGTGAAACGCAGTACTTACCCAACTATTAATGATTATAAACGTCCAGCATCATTCGTACTTGTGAACGAGTATAACAAAGCATGATGATTAATTAAAGTTCAGAGACCAATCGCTTATACAACACCAATTAAACGATACAACGTTACGGTCAATACACTCGTATATTAATTCGTCCACTGTGAGTAAACGATAATGGTAGTTTTAATCACGCAGGCAGTACAGTCGTCTAGGTAGAAACGTGATTGTGCTAACCTCCTGCAATCAGTGATGGAGCACTACAGGAACAGTCTTCACAATGATAAAATGTTGTTCACAAAAAAGTAACATATCCTTTGTCTGATACGGAAAGTTATTAATAAACCGCAAAGTAATGCGATATTCCAGACCTTTTGGTATGCATTTACTAACGGATTAAACCATGTCTTTATGTTTTGTATGATTTTCTTTAAGAATTGCTTAACAAACGCTAGATATATGTCAAATTGTATTTCAATTATTTAGTAAAATGTGTCGTAAAAACTTCACGAAACTTTTTTCAGCTTAAATACAAACTATAAGTATGTCTTCGCTCTTATCACAGGATGTTGGTGGTAGTAGAAACCTATACAGGAAAACATAAATCAATGACTACAGATGTCTAACACCAAACTGTAAGCCATTTAAATAAATGGGTGTTTCAATATACTGGCGTTTCTCGATATTTGTGGAAATGTAAGCCATTTAAATACGTATGTGTTTCAATCAACTGGTGTTTCTCGATATGGCCATTATGTGATATGATGAAATACATAAGAGCATATATCATTGAAGATTCATATACGAATAATTACCCTAGAATAAGTGCATAACACCAAACTGTATTCCACCGCAAAACATGTATGATTCCATCAGTAGATGCTACTAGAAATTACAATATTGTGACATGTTGAAATACATCTATTATAAGATCATATATCAGCGAATTTTCTTGTACAAAGAGTGTAACCTGAGTCCATTATATGGAATGAAATATATATACCAATCGCATTTATGTTTATGTCTTCCTTATACTTAAACGCTCCTAGCGTGAAAAATATAATTCAAGCAATATAACAAGAAAACATGTTTTATAGCCACCTGCATGCTATTATGAAGATTGTCTTTCACTGATTTAGAAAAGGAGCAGCAATTTTATATTGCTTACAATGTACCATTGTTATGAACAACCAATTGAACGCTTAAGCCTGTAAAATGGCATATGGTGGTATTAAGTTCTATGTTTTCATTGTCATGTTTTCTTGATTGGTTTTGAAACCTTATCCGCACGAACAAAAGGGTTTCGGATATTCGTTCAAAGACATGCTTTGAATACCATACACTGGAACAAAAATGTCATAATCTCTGGAAAATAAGTAGTCGTCAATACCATTAATGTAGTGTATAAACATGGAAAAACGTGAGGTCATGAAAGAAATCACGATGCTTTGTTATATATGAGAAATTGTGTACAAAATAAAGAGATTATTGGTGATATATAAGGTGCTTTTCGGAATTCATGCAGAGGTCAAGTGGGTAGCCAAAAACAAAACAGACAGGACTAGCTTTCGTTGATTTCAATTTACAAAATTCATAACATTGAAAAACTAAACATTGTTATCAACAGCGTAGCAAGTTCTGAGAGATTATAGTACAGAAAATGATTATTTCATGACAATTAATACTATAAGATTGTAATTTACAAATTTAAGACAAAATATGTTTCTCTTAAATAATATGTACGTTAAAAGAGAACATTAAAAGAAATAAACCAGGGTCGCTTTTTCTGACAACATAGTAGATTAATCTATCATATGTGTAGTGACTATCATTATAAACCACCTGTCAAATAATTCTTCTAACAACTGGTGACACATGTTAAATTAACTACATCAAACTTCTGGTGCGTTCAACGTAATTGTGCATGGAAATGACACATTCGGAGCTAAACGACATTGCAAGAAAGTATATCCAAATATAACAACCACATATAATTAAGTTGTAAAGCTGCCCTTTTATTTATAACTGCAATACAACAATTAGTGAGGTTCGTTGGATGTTCGCGGAGTCTGCATGCGACAGAGATATAAATCAAAATAAGATATCAATACAAAATGAAAGTGGTAGGTATTCCAACATTGTTTCGTCTATTACAAACGTCTGCAATAAACAACGTATCATCGGATTGTTAGTTGATATTACCAGACGACTGCTGATTGTAATGTAAATTTACTTTGTTTAAATTGGTTGTATAAGAACATCTTGTTCGTTTCGTAGAAATTCACCTAATGAATTGCAACATAATGTGAAATAACTTAAATATGTTCGTAATGTATAAGCAAGCAGTCTTTCCCACACCAATCAGTTTGGAAAATAGAAAAGATGTGATGTACATGTGAACGTCGTTCATAACAGCCAATTGACAACATTTATACTGAATGTTGACGTTGACGTACACATCTTTCAATACATATCTCAAACCAGACCCATACATAATTATCAAATGGCCATTCGTTGTTTCACGCAGTGAGGACTATAATATCATTTCAAACTTTGCTAATAGCGGTCCAACTATCCATTTTTTGGTTGAAGACATTCGAAATAAAAAATGATTTTCAGTGCCATAACATATTTCCGCAAATCTCAAAGTCGTTAAGATATAAAGGTGCCATAATAATTCGAGCTTCTCAGATAAGATATATGGTGAAGTTTGAACGTAAACGTAATGAACCTTGAAAGCATTGTACTAATGACTGCTTTAGACGTTGGAAATGTATTATTGTTGTTGTAACCACAAGAAGTTATTTCTATAAACCGTATTAATTTAATGGAATTAAAACGATTAGGTTATTTGATGATCCAAAAGGTTAATCAATATGTTTATTAGCAACAAATTTGATTTGTTCGTGTAATTTCTAGGGTGGTTTGCTATTTTATTTGTGTACACAATCGTCATACTTATGCATATGAACACATCGTTCAAAACATACAACAAAATACATGTACACCGTATTACATCATACCACTACCACACCCTCACACATGTAACTGCCACCATAGTTCAGAAACGGTGCCAATAGCGACCACGTAATTACTGATGCCATGCTGTAAATTATGTGTCCACTGTTGACACAGTAAATACGTTGATATTAACCTGTCTATACACATGTGTATGTGAACATCTCGTTACTTTTCGTAATGACATTCATGAATATTATAGACATATTCAGCCAGTATAAAAAGTATGTATTTGGTTCAATTGTGTTGTGAAGGGTATATACATTAAGAGTTCGTTTTAATGTATTGTGTATACACATATGTGCGTTCATGCATATACGTGTGTAATATGTCCGTAAGTATATTATGCTATACAATCCATGTCTTGCTATATACATACCAGCGTTTTCGCCTTGTGTTTGTATGTATAAATGCATGTTTGCGTGTCCGTTTTTGTGTTTGTCTGTCTGAATATGTATATGCATGTATATATATGTGTTTGTTTCTGTCATTTTATTGTGCTCATTTATTCTAGTTAGATGATTATCAAATAAAAGTAAGTAACATACTTGTAATATTTTCTGTCTTTTAAATTATGCTATGCTATGCATACCAACGTATTCGAATTGTGTGTGTAGACAGAAGACAGACAGAATAGTTTATTAACGTCTCACTCTTGTACATAGAACAAGGACTATAACAATATAAAAACATGGCATATATGTACAAAACCACTCATAATAGAGTTATGAGAGACGAACATTCTCAAAAAAGATCATTTAAATACGATAAGGTTAGTAAATAGTAATGTTATGTTAAAATGAAGATGTGTATGATGGAAAAATAAATAGTAATCTTAAAACAATGAAATAAAAAACCGTAGAACTATGTAAGTATAAGAAATTGTTAATATGTACGTGTAGTACTAAACAAATAAGATCATATATACAAGTGGTTTCGGCGCTTAATTAAAATACCATGACAGGCTCTGGCTGCAGATTTAATGATACGATCATCTGACATCAAAAAGTTATATTTTTCTGTTGGGTTTAAAAGGTTAAAACGGGGATTTATAATCAATGCATTTTCTATTAAAATAGCTCTTATATTAGAGTATAGCGGACAGAATAACAATGCATGTTGTTCATTTTCTACGCAGTTTGTACAAATAAAACAATAACGTACGTGGGAAGGTATGTTTTGGTAGCGGCCTGTTTCTATTCGAAGAGGGGCAACACCACATCGGAACTTCGCAAGGGCACTTCGTTAGGCTCGATTGATCATGCTGCACTTTACATTAGGTTCTACAGTAAATTCAGTTTTAAATTGTTTATAGTTCCGCAGTTTATTTCCCATATCTGAACACATCTGTCCATGTTCTCTATTAACTGTTTCATGCCACTTACGTTTAAATTCAATGAATAGGGCTTCTTGAAAACTATTTATTATCGTCTTGTGTTGCTCCTTGCTGTATGCACGTCCATGACTAAGAATGTCATATTGGAGTTTGGAATTAACCGAATTAATTATCGTTTTACTCCAGTTGTTTCTGCGTGTTCCTTGCGTAGAAAGATAGTCAAATATGTGTCTATTGAGTCTGATTAAATCCATGCTGTTTAAGCGAGAAACCAGTGTCCTATCACAGATGTCCAATGTCAAATGTGAGGTGGGGTCCATCCCATATCTCCGTCACAGCGGCGTGTGGCGTGTTTTTTCCACTCCAAGGAAAAAACGGCATGCTATATGGTGCACTGCATTAATAGATGAGTATTCGTGTATTCCCAATATCGCGGCTCCATAGCCTATTGTTGGCCACACCATTGTGTCGTAGAGCTTGAAAAACACTTCAAATTTCATTCCGCCTAGTGCTTTAAACTTGGAGATCAGCAACCCTAGTGCTCTGGATGCTGCCTGTGCTACGTACTTGGCGGTTACCGAATAGTCCAATGTGTCAGGAATAACGAGGCCCGGGTATCGATATTGACCGATTCGTTCTATAATGTCATCGTTATACTTGAAAACTAAATTTGTCGGTTGCTTATTTGCTGTTCTAAAATGTAATTGTTTTGTTTTACTTATGTTCGGGGACATTTTGTTTACCGTGCACCATTGAGATAGTATATCAATTAACGTCTGTAAATCTTCTTCTTTGCTTGCGATCAATATAAGGTCATCAGCGTAAAACAGATGGTTAATCAATATCCCATCAACATTAATGCCAGTATTACTAGTATTTAAAAGTTCACTTAAATCGTTTATATACAGATTAAACAATGTCGTGGACAATAAACATGCCCGTTTTAATCCCGTGTTCACGTCGAACCAGTCCGTTATATAATTATTTATTTTTTTAACCGCACACTTAAATGTATCATATAGCGACATGATTGCAATCATAGAATTTACCCTTGATGCCTATACTTGACAGTTTGTTAAAAAAAAAATTATCATAGGCCTTAGCATAGTCCACGCAGGCGACGTACGTTGATAACCTTTTACGTTTCCTGTAATCCAGCAGGTTGGTTAGAGTTGATAGATGATCAACGGTACTTCGTTTGGATCGAAAGCCATTTTGATTGTCACATATTTTATTATTTTCCTCAGCCCATGTTGTAAGTCTTTTGTTTAGCACGGCATAATAGGCTTTATACACGGCTGAAGTCACCGTTATGCCTCTGTAGTTCATAGGGTCACGGGCATCAGTTGCTGGGTTTTTCAATACTGGTGTAATTATTCCTTGCTTCCAAGTTTGCGGTATTTTGCCCGTATGCTCCTCTGTCTGAATAGGCATTTGTTTTTGTCGTTTTATTGTGACCATGGATTCTAGTTAGATGATTATCAAATAAAGTTTAGTTACACAGTTCTAATATTGACCGTCTTGTAAATGATATACTGTAATGGTATCAAGACATATTTACTGTAGCAAAGCATTTTTTATAATGTCAAATTCGGCACTGCCCGTATTATTCACAATAGGAATTCGTTTTAAATGCCATATTTAAATGATGTACAAAGTCGCCGCCATTTCAAACCTCAGTACTTATTTTCAAATTAGCGTTGTTTATCAGCTAATTTACAATTGTTTGTAGTGATGATGCGTAGTAATTGAACTATACATTGTATGAGAGCTTTTATGCACTTACACCATCCACTTCCATACAATTCTTATATAATAGTTTGAATTTACAAACTGGGAATATATTGTAATATCCGAGATAATTTACATTTATGCAGTCATAGTTTAGCATGCGATGAACAATACACATAATACACATATAGTGTTGACAATGAAATTATTGGATCATGTTACGAAAAACATGTATATGTTTAAGTAACGAAATAAATATGTTGAATCTTGAAAAATCTTGAATGAAATTATTGTATATAGAAATGTTAAGCAGATACAACAGTTGCAGGCTCAACCCTCGATAAACTGAACATAAACTATTATATACGTAATGTCTGTTGTGTTTTGTTGTTGTTGTTTTTTATGTTTTTGTTGTTTTTTTGTGTGTTTATGTTTTTTTGGTGGCTACAAACATCAATTAAATTAAACACTTAGAATATCGTATTGTGCTAACGGTCTATTAACATTGACACAGCATAATAAATTGTAATCTCAAAGACTTTCCTATACCCATACACGCTGCTAAACTATATTTCAGATAAATGGTAAAAATACTTCTCTACGGTGGCTTCATATTATAATGTATTTAGAATGTGTGTTTTTTTTTCATTAGTGACTGTTTCTAATAATCTAATAAAATACTTACTTGTACTTGTATATCTTTCGGCTTCCTTCACGCTTCTGCTGCTAAATTCAGATAATTGTCATTCCAGTATTGTGGCTTCCTGTTATTTTCTTTTATTTATATATCATAGTCCTGTCAGTACCTGCAAGTCTAACAAATTCCGTTCACAATTTCAATACAACACTCGCCAAGAGAAAAGCACAGCATTTAATAATCATTAATTATTTCACCACTCGATTGTATGCATTCACTGTTCTTTATTAACATGTATATACACTTTCAATGCCAACACAATAGTTTCGTGTATTTCATGCAAACAACTGCAATTCACCAAATCAAACACATGTACCATTTTCTGTGTGCATGCACAAATAGTTTAAAGGGCCAATCTTACTTATTAAACTAAGTAGCATATGAATCACAAAGTTTTAACATAACTTTCCATATTTTGTAACAGTATGCTTAAATCCTAAAAAGAGATCATATTCACATTTTCGGAGCTTTATTTATAATAATGGAGAGTATAGTTCTGGCTTCCATAACTTAAAATGTCGCTTTTGATATTTTTTTACTTTGCTCGACATAAAGTTATGGAGCAGCCCCCATAGCAAAGTCTACAAGCAAGTATTAAGAATTTGACAGTTTATCAACAGTCACCAAAACAAACTGCCCAAAACAGCATTTCAATGCACTACTGAACCAAATAGGCAGCATTATTTGATGGATGGATAATGTTTACATCTAGTTAGCTTACTTATGACAAAATACGGTTTAAAACACTTGTAAATTAACCTTTCGTTACTAAAATGTGGATGAAATAAGCCACACGGAACACATTTGTAAAATGAGAATCTCACGGGATTTCACGCTCATGTGACTTTTTATCTATTTGTAAAAACAGAACATGTGCTGTGGCTGTTTTCAAACACAGCCTGAAAGGAAAATGACATTTCCTGGAGTTTTACTTCACTGGTGATTGTTTTGTGATCACACTATAATTTTAATACCTAGTAAAAGAATAATAGATTTAACATCGCCTACGTCAATATTAATACAATATGTTTGCTAGTCAGACATGAGTAATTCAGCGTATGCATTACATAATGCATTACGGAAAATGAAAGCCATGTTTTACAATTTGAGCACGCGAAAAGGTCAATGTCGATCCGAATATATCCGAATTAAACTCTCGTAGCCACGTGATAAAGCAACAATGACGGCGTAATTGTATACGGTGTGTTAATCAGAGTTATTTTCAGGTATCATTCGATGAATTTTACAATTTCGATACGCCACAAGTCAAAAGTTTATACTGACCTATCGGTATATAAAGTGATTTCCTTCGGAAATTGCAAAATTATGGGTTTATAGTGTGTCATAAATATGTGATGTGGACTTTTGATACGGGGTTGGCTTCAGCGAACAGGTCTACTAAGTACTATTTAAACTGTTCGCTGAAGTTTCTTTAGCTATGGAGAGTAATGCTTTCAGCTTTTTTGAGAATTCAAGTTAGTTTGAATGAACTGTATCTTTAACAAATACGATCACTTTGTTTTAAATATCCGAATCAAGCTTACACCATGGGGCTATCCTGCACATAACGCAGATAAAACAGTGCACGGTGTGCATTGTGCGTAACATTGTTTTGTTGTTGATATCGATGCTGTTGTTTACAAGGATTGAATGCATAACTTTTCTTAAAATATGAGTTTCACATGGTTATTTAGAAATTTTAAATGTAATACTGCTTCCCTATTACATTCAACTCGATATCCAATGAAGACTACACGTATTGCTATTTATCTATAAAAATATATATCGTTATAGGGTCTTTGTGCACGCATCAAAACATGAGTAAACATAAACAGGTATTATAATTCTGCTGGACTCTTACATACAGTATTACTGCAGCAACCGATATTAAGATTTCAAAGACAAATGCACGTAAAAGTATCTCAAAAGTTTTATTCCTGTCTGTAAACGGAATATATGGCATATTTCCCATGAGAATTATATTATTGCTATGCTGTTCAAGAAACTACGGGGATGGACACTTTATATACTTTTAAATTAAGATGTAATCATACATCGTATTATAGGAGCGTTCAGGCCAAATTTGGTTATACTAATTCAACAATTTAAATCAAAATACATGCACAGTTGATGCAGTGAAAGGTGGATGAACCAGCGAACGATAACCTGATAATTTCACTCCGGTACGATATATATTCATTGCAACTAAAGGTAATATTTTCACTTGTTCTATATAATAATAATAATATTAATAATAATAATAACAATAATAATAATAATATAATAATGATAATAATAATAGTAATTACATGGTTTAAAACATATTTATAATTGTAGCCATACTAACATAACATTAAAATGTTTCAAAAGCTAATTTTAACGTATTTAGTCACGCCATATTATCAGTCATTTAACCACGTGCCTGATTATACCATTCAGCCTGAATATATCAATCAACTTCAATGTTTGGTTTATGTTTACACTTTAATGAATTCTGATTGGTCATTTTCGTATTCCAAAGCAGACAAAATAGAGCAAATTCTAATCCGTCTGTTTTACACGTACGCTAGTCAATATCCTAATTTAATTTACACGGTATGTCTTGACAAATATGCTCAGACATATAAGCAAAAGCTGATCGTGTAAACTGGGCTTTGTTGTATTCAAATATGACTATTTTCACATATTTCAAATATTTGGTTATCGATCATGTTTCACCGTTTATTCTAAGGGTGACATACGCAACAATTTAATAATATTTGTGAAATTCATTCTTATAAGAATCGTTCTTTGTTTATGTCGAGCCGTATTTAACGATGCGCTGGTTGGTATATACGTTCAACGTTTTTTGTAGGCATAGGACTTCTAATTTGGATTTACTTGGATCAACGTGTTACCCTATGAAATTTCGGTTTCGATTTTGATATCAGTAAAATTCGAAATTCTGCGTACAGAAAATGTCATGCCTATATCTCAAATCTGCAGCATTCGGAATCCATGTTATCTACGCAAAACAATGAATTAATATTAATTGTTGTTTTATTAACTATGTCTATTATTTTGCTTAGCTGAACGACATAATGCTGAAGTACAGCAAAAACCAGTAAAACTATAATATCAACTTTACAAGCATTTACATTAAACGATTTTCAGTGAAGATTCAACAATTTTCCCAATATGCCATTGTGTAAACATGAATACTGTCCTGATGAGTTTTATGAATAAGGATTTGTTTTATTTAATGCTAAGTAGTGAAATATAGAAAAATATCAGTGAGATATATCCCTATATCACTTACAGTGAGGGACTTATTTTTGGGGTCCCGATTTAATACAGTAAATGAAATACATCGTCATCGATGCCGGGCTCAAAACTGTGAAATGACGTCATTATTTTGACGTCATGACGTTATGATTCCTGCGATATTTTCCAATAAAATTTAAAAACAAAGGTTAATAAAGCATAAAAGAAAAAAAAATGTGTTTGTTTTCGGTGTGATAACGCGTGATATCATCACCGGAAAGGGGGAAAAATATCCTCTATTTATTATTTCTATTATTCACAGAGAAAAGGTATAACGTAGACAGTTCATAGAGTGTTTCGGTGTGTTGTTATTATCAGACCTTAACAGAAGGAATGTGTTTGTCTAGTGCAAATACGTTAACAGTTCTGCTGACAGTTCTGCTACTTTCACTTTTGATGTACGCTATATAATATATTATCCAATATTTTAAAATGGATACGTAATCGGATTAGCCAAAGATATTGGATGGTTTCAAATCCTCCCCATAAAATGATACCTTTGAGACATTTATGTTAACATATAAGGCCTTGGATCTCTAACATAAGTCTTTTTATGCTCTGAGTGTAAACAAGCTGTTTATGTCGTGATCCCCTTACTTCGTATCCAGCTCACTTGCTGTGACATTTCTGAATTAACACAATGTATTATTATTCATTCTACCATGATACTCGCTTTTTTTTTTCTACAGACAAAGAACAAAATTATCGTTGTTAGACTAACCAATAAACAACGCAAAAAGTAGTCCCTATTCTGGGCATTGCATATAGTTAAATGTAGTTCTCATTACAATTGCAAAAATATTTGTCAAAACATGTTAGAATCGAATTAATTTTCGAATTATCTGTGTTTATCGGTCAATAAACAAATCTTTGTCGTTCTGGTGCATTGCTATTTAACCACTCGTGCTAACGTCCTCGTGATTTAATTCCTGCGCATCAGAACTCCATATCGCTGTTTATTGGCCGATAAACAACGGAAAATCGAATGTATACTTAATAATGTTGCAATCCTGTTGATCTCGCCTCAGTTAAAATTATAGTGGGTTGTAACCGCAATTTCAGGCGAACGTAATTTTCATTATTTTACCAATTAAATGTCTGTGGGCATATTAAATCTTAGTTGTAATTGAAAATATAGATACTTATTTATATTAATGCCGAATGTTAACTTTGTTCTAAGTTTTTTAATACCTTAATTATCTATTATAAGTGTACTGATTGTGAAAGCACATTTTCGTTAGTTTTGGTGACCCTCGGTCTTAATCCGAGGAACGCTCTGTATGTTAGTGAAGTCATACTAAGTGTAGTTTGTGGGAGTTTTCTCGATGGACAATCCGGGTTATTTGAGCTCCTTGGTATGCTATGCATAAATAATCGTTATTACCTAGAAATATTATAAGCCATCTTAATAATTGTACGAATAACAAAATAAACATATATTAAGCAGTTTGTGTTCTTGTTGTCTTTGTTATTTATTTAAATTTTAGTGTCCCATCCGTAGTAGTGTTAATACCAGTCCTCAGACGCTCGTGGAACAGTTTTAACACTCCACGCTACCCTTGGCAGTTTCCGGGGTAGACGTGACAATAAAACCATAAAGGCAGACCAATTTCCGTGTTGTGGATTATACTCTCAATGTACACGCTAATTTCGAATGGCCAGTGCTTTCACCAATAAGCCATGGATGATGGTGTTTAGTTATGTGTGATTTATTGATTGCATTACAAGATTGTCGGTAATGTCAAGCAAACATATAAGCTGTGGACTTGAATTTACTATTTTTAAAAAACGTATCATATGTCATGAAGTATACAATCAGAAATTTCTGTAAAATTGTGCTAATTTTGACTCTATAAACGAGTGATTTTATCATCAGTTATTTTCATGTGACTCGATTCTTAAATCTTAAAACAGATCTTACGAACAATTTCGTCCTACTATCCTTTGATAGATAGGGATATAGGGAGACTCTTAGCCAAGAACGATACAATTGTCTTGGAAATAGGTTACAGTGCAAAGAGATTACTACGCCGACAATTTGGCCATATTATCGGGTTATTAAGAGCTTTTAACAATGTAGTTGTTAATGGACATATATGTAAGGTTAACCAGTGTCTAATTTAATCAATAGTCCAAAGGCTGCATTTGTGGTATAGTAAAATTGTATGCATGGTTTGTAATAAACGACCAGTGACCCAATCATTTAAACAATGCCAAGACAACGATTGTACACTTTGCACTTTGACTAAACGATAATAAAATTTTGGCGGTACAGTCTTCTAGGAAGGAACGCGATTATGCTAGCCCCCATAAGTAAGCGACGAAGCACTTCGGGAACATTACCCTTTATACTACATTCCTTAGTATAATACTAGAAATGCAATGTTTCTCAAATGTTAATATGCTTTCACCAGCGGCGTGTTTTTATGAATTGCATGACCGTATTAATAAAGGATTTACCAAGCACACTATTTTGTGACACATTTATTTTAATTGTGTCAACTGTTTTACAAAAATGTCATATACGCGTCATTTTGAGAGTAAATAGTGGAGATTAGAAGTACGTGTTTTTTGTTTTTCCTCCAATCAAAGGACGTTAAATATTGTAGAAACTGGTTCAAGAAAACATATACCAACGACTATGTCTAACACAAAAATTTAAACCACCTTAATACGCGTGTGTTTCCATCTATGTGTGTTTCTCAAAATGCAAAGCCTCATATATAAAAAGGATGGCTCTCCACTCCCTAGAATAAAATACATGGTTAACACCATTTATACACACCATTGTATTGCTTAGAATTTATAACATTGTATGGAATATTGTGGCCATAAGCAAAAACATTAACGCTAAAACCTGTTACATGTGATCTTTATTACTATCTTATAATTGTCATATTTATTTTATTAGCTTTGAAATATTATCCGAAGATGTAGATATAAAAGGTAGCCGGTTCTGGAGAATATTGTCCACTGAACGAGAATGTATAGCACTAATTACCTTAACCTTGCTTAAATCAATTCAGCTTAGAATGCTTTTTAAGAAAATGTATGGATATGAGGGTCCCTATGTGCAAAATGTTGCATTTATTTTCGGTTGAAGTTATCGCTTTTACATTAAATTACATAAGGATTGGAATTAGTATATTGTAACCTTAAGATCCACGAGCACATCTACCTTCCGTAAAATGCGTCTGTAATTCATATGTCAATAATTAATCTGGAAATAACACTTTTTGCATATATTTGTTTGAGAATGCAACCGATTTATATACTTTTTGATGTTTGCGAAGCAACGGGCCTACCGACTTTCTGCATTGCTTTATTATTTCTCAATAATTCTCAAAAAGGAATGTCTATTTATGAAAACCACATGTAATTTAAACTATACTGGATAAATAAAAAGACTACGCATACCGTTCCTTGTGAATTTGAGAGAAATCACTTCCAACAATATCCAATATCGATCAAGTAAATCAAAAACATAAACAACTGTATGCCTACTCGGCACCGACTTCCGGAATGATACAATTGCGTTGGTTCATTGTGAAGTTATACACGAACCCACATACAATTATTTTATCATCTCCATAATAGGTCTTCCAAATATGGCAGACGAATTCTAGTGGTGCAAATGTGTTACGAAAAACCAATTCACGCCGTAACTTCATGGTATCTTAATCAATTTTAGTTCTACATATTTGAAAGGACATACATTCTGGTTTGAAATTTTCCTGGCCAATTTATAGTCTACATATTATTGGCAAGACCGCATGCTTTCAAATGAAACACATTTCTTACCAATAGATTTTATTGTGTCCCTATTCAGTCAGCAGAGGTGAATGCGTCAGATTTTTCACACGATTAGTGTCTTTCATGCGATATGTGTCTTTTATTCGCACATAAAATACATAATTTACGTGTCGCAAGCAGTTTATATTGGTACATTTACATGTGTGGCTGTGATTAGTTTAGAAGTGCTGACTAGCAAGACTTCTGAGGGGCGATGATGAGGGTCATATGGAAAATCTCGATTAATTCTATAAATTTACCACACCAACACGGATAGCTGATACGCAAACATAAAAAGAAACACAAACGAGGAAAACACATTTAGGGCACAACATATTCAGTTATGACAATGGTAATGTTTTAGAAGATTATATAGTTCTTATTTAACGATTTCTTGTTCACCAGAGAACAAGCAATAATATTTCAGATTAGTGTTTTATTATTAATGTAAATGAATGAAGTATAACACGTCAATAAATGAAGTAAATGTATGATAAACGATGTATTATTCTATTTAGGTATTTGCAGACGACTATTTCCAACTGTATAACAATAGCTAGTTTGACGGTATGTTCAAATAAAACAAATATTAAAATTAAAACTGTACGCATGTATCAAACACAGTGGTGTTGTTTTACGGTAAGGTCTTATTAAACAATATGTTAACCAATGGCAATGAAATGGCAGACACGACAACAGCCACGTGAAATGCGTACATGTACGAGTTTATATAGCGGCAAAACAGATTCAAATTTTGCTTGTTCTGATGCCGCATAAAATTATTGCAGATGCTCACAAAGGCGTTGTTTCTGAACAATTTTCAGGATCATTTACAGCGCTCCCAGCAGGTGAGTTGACCTGCATTTCGTACACACGCGCTCCGCTCTCGCAACACAAACCTCTGATGCGTTCCTTCAGCTCTTGCCGAAATGTCGACGAAAACGCGTAACAGATAAAGAAAGCGAACGTTGGATTCAAGTATGTCATAATGTCGCCTATCACTATCACTATCGTTACAAGAGTGTGGTAAATCTCTTTGTCGTGCAGCCACGCGTTGGGCATGTTGATCTTGATGACAATGATCACGGTGGCTGGTGTGACAAAGACGACGTAGAAGATGGACAATGCGATCGTCATGATCGTAATGTCTACGGGCACCTGGTAGTTACTTGGAGATTTCTTCCAGCTGGACTTCGTAAGAGTTCCATATACCACTAGGACGATAAATATACACAACAGTACAAGCGGTATAATGCAGTAGAAACTCAGGGAAACCCAAGGCCATATCAGGGTGAGAAGATCATTTGGAGTGTGCGCAATGAAGCATCCGTTCTGGAAGAGTTCGTACGTCCATATGGAATGGACACTCACAACGGTTAAACCGATTATAATGATAACTACTGCGAACTTCGCCATAAATATTGTGCACATCGACTGCGCCTTATACGGCAACCATATCGTAATATACTGATCCACAAGCATTGCAAACACAAACCAGATTCCGGAATAGATAGTGACGCTCATTACAAACTGCCAGAGTTTGCAGGAGAAATCGCTTAGCTTGTTGAAGTACGTCAGCCCTGTAACATCACAGAACCATTCAGTTCCAACCATGGGTACCAAGATAATTAGATTGATAACAGCGTACGCGGACAGATAGAGACAAATGGACCAATTCTTCATATTGCGCTGTCGGACAGTAAGAAGAATAAGGATGTTTCCGATGGTACCCACAACCACGAGGATTGGTACCACGTACAAGGTCGTAGCCGAGGCGAAGGTGATACTGTCGCTGTCGTATTTATCAAAATGCCGGGGATATTGTCTGCTATTCGACATATTGTCGGTATTATTATCTACCAACCAAGTGTCCGTGTTCGTAGTAATGATGTCCTGCCCAGCGGCCGTTGTTTCCATGACAACTTCTTCCCAAAAAGCAAGCGCTTCCGGTGTGGCTACGCCGGCTCTGAAAAAAAATCAAAATGAGTTTGCAGTTCATATATTTTAATCGGTATATGAAGTTCATCATGCATATTTTATTTCATAACAGTATACAAGGTATGGTAAGCCTAATGTAGAGCTGCAACGATTAAGCCATGGCTCGACTGGATTCGAATCGATTTCGATCAAACATCATTTAGTTAAATATTTTGATTCATGTTTTTCTTTTTACAGGCTTTTTGCGTAATCATGAGTAATGACTCGCAATATATTAAAGAGTTTTATTTGATATTATATATTTCATTCTATATGTTCATGCCAACGTATATCAATATCAATAAGAACAATGGAAAACTATGGTTTCACAACTAAGCTCAATATAACATCAAACAATTTACAATGTACATGATAAATCTACACGACAACCATAATTTAAATTAACAGTTTATGACATATCATCTATAAATTCATAAAAGAGAATCGATTCAAAATTGGTTGGTTTAGTATCGACAACCGAACTGGTTCATTTACAATATATAGGCGATTTAACGATACATGGAAAACATCGTTGCAGCTGTACCGTAATGGACACTAACATGTAGATAATATAATTAATGAGTATCGTGTATTCTTGAATATTTACTTGATTACATTATAATACAAACTCCTCACTACCCATCATTGCAATTATCATTAATGTTTCTTTTTCATTCTTTCATGATATCAGTTGTCTTGAAAGGCCTATATAAAGAATAGGACTTCCAATTAGAAAAAACCTTAGGAGAATCCGATATTAAGCATTAACTTAATCAAGTAAAGTAAGCTTAGGCACATCTTAATCTGTGAATTCTAATAACTCGGTATTCGATTGTTACGAATCTGTGAATTCTAATAACTCGATATTCGGTTGTTACGAATCTGTGAATTCTAATAACTCGGTATTCGATTGTTACGAATCTGTGAATTCTAATAACTCGATATTCGGTTGTTACGAACCAGTATAGCGGTTGTTTTCCAACTGTGCATGTTAAAGTTAATATTCTAATGTTTTGTGCGCGTGTTGTTGTTTTTTTGTTGTTGTTGTTTTTTATTATTGTTTTATTTTCATCTTTTGACCATCGATATTGGTTTACTTTGAAAACAAAATGTTTTTGATGAGATGACTTTTCTTACCCATTGTTCATTTTTTAGAACATAACAAGCTTGTTATCAAATGAAATTATGGTTATGCATACCAGTCATGTTATATTTATATATGATCTAGCACTGTTGCATGGGCAAAATAATGCGGCATTTAATGTTCATATAATAATGACTTTTTCTTATTTCCCTAATAGCGGTAAAGCCTATTCTAATTGGAAAAGTATCTAGCAGACATGGTATCAGAACACATATGTTTTATGTAAGTCTATAAATATTACACAAGGAAAAAAGGCCATGAATATAAATTACTTAGTTATTCCAAATATGATATAGGTCATCATAGGCTGGCATTTGTTGAAGGGAGATGAGTTTTATACCAGGATTGATAAGACATCACCATACATGTATAAATGATTGTCTATTTTGCTGTTGCATATAATACGCTCATTAGGATAAGGAAATGATTGGTGTTTGAGTTGAATGCTTGACATGATTGAAAGTCATACAGCTGTACCAAACACCAAAATGGGGTTGTTATTGAAATTGTCTTTATTTGTTTTATTTGATTAGTCGGTATTAGTCGGTATAAAATACGTTGATAGAACTATGTATGTATCATGTAAATTTTCTGCCAATAACATACACAATGAAATATGAATTTAGCCGAAATCCATACCGCCTTATATGTGAAGACGGAAATCTTTGAAGGCCAATCTAATGGCTTGATAATTCCGAAAAGGAAATCAATACAATGAGAAATAAAAAATGTTCTTGTTATATTAAAGTGGTTATTTTTAGAGCTTACAATAATTAAAGTATACAGTTAACGTGTGGTCGGGTGATGAAAAGATATATTCAAATTGTATATTCTGTTCTAATTTACAAACAACATACAGTGCATACATTCATTTTTATGTACATTTGTGCTCTGACATTATTTAACAAGATATGACGTTAATAAAAACGTGTCATTCATTCAAATTTGTATATTCTTTACTTATTTTAGACAGCACACAATGTACATTTGTATGATACATTTTTATATTTGTTTTTGAGTGTCAACAAAGATATGTGGCGTTAATCACAACGTGTCATTCATTCAAATGTGTATATTTGTTACTTAGTAATACACAATACACAATGTACATATGTATGGTACGTTTATGTTTTGAGTGTCAACAAATATGTGTGACATTAATCACAACGTGTCATTCATTCAAATGTGTATATTCATAACTTAGCAACACACAATATACAATGTACATATGTATGGTACGTTTATGTTTTGAGTGTCAACAAAGATGTGTGACATTAATCACAACGTGTCATTCATTCAAATGTTTATATTCGTTACTTAGTAACAAACAATACACAATGTACATATTTATGGTACGTTTATCGTTTGAGTGTCAACAAAGATGTGTGACATTAATCGCAACGTGCCATTTATTCATATCTGTATATTATTTACTTATTATAGACAACACATTATGTACAGATTTGTGGAGCATTTGTTCAACCAACAATATATGAGGTTATTTAAAACACGTAATTCTTTCTGACGTCAGTCTATATTTAAAAGAACGTGTTCACACATTTTTGTATTTTTAGCAAAAATGCCATAAAAAGTCTTAACTTGACAAAGCATCTGAACTAAAGAGAGCTCAAATACTGTAAAGCAAGAAAAGCATAAAAAAGACAACGAACTTGCTTCCACCAGGGTTCGAACCTTAGGCCTCCGGTCTAAAGTCTTACGCGCTAACCTCTCAGCCACTCCGATGCATTTACTAATCGGTGCATTTTTTTTACTTCATGTAAGTGATTCACACGTTTTCAACGATTTCAGCGTAAACGACAGAAACACTCCAAATTATTCCACCCTTTTGCGTTACGAACGCTTGACACTTTTATTCATTTCAGCTGATGAGTACTCATTAAAGAAATTGTATTTACAGTGTATTTCTATGTTGGTAGTGTTATTTCGTTCCTTTATATACACTATTACTTTATATTTGGAATATGTGACAAAAAGTTTGGAAATTGTCAATTCGTCAATTTGTGAACAGGTCCCTTTACCAAAACATCAACCAGGAAGTACAAACACAGGCAATTCAACCATGATTTATCGCATACACTGGAGGCACCAATACCTAACATACCATTTAATGTTTTACATGCAATGATGGCAACCTAAATAGGGTAATATCGACTTTCTCTCTGTATGATTAATAGTGTTGTTCTTAGCATTCTTAGTACTGCAATTAATGAACTATTCAACGACAGGCGAGGTGGACAGAATGGGAAGGTATTAGGTAAATGATAATGATGAGAATAATGGTACATGTAGTTGCGCAAAGTTGATATACTGGTCAACTGCTGACTAAAATGTTTCAGTCCCTTGTACAGTTATACTAAATCTTCAAATCGTATTATCGTATATTATTTACGTTTTGAATGTTTGATGAAAAGTTGCTAGTGTGGCTTATTTGCATAACGAGTATTAAGTATGATATTTTAATAGTTTTATAAATTATCTATGGTTCGCATTTTTTGTTTTCGTGTTGAATGTTCATGATGTCGTTTGCTGTTCTGCTTACAGTCAGTATGTGTACATTGTACCAACAATGGCGTGCGTGAGTTTAACTCTGTGATACGACTTTGATAATTATGTTTTTTCCAGCAGAAATGATGTCATTCAAATCGTTTCTATAATTATATCCATTATATAAATATATAATAACAATTAGCTGAAATATGATGTTCCGGTATTTTTAGAAATTTTAGAAACATGTATGCACTTGCGTAAGTGCGCATGCTTATGCCTAGGCACACCCGTGACTATTATCATTATTATAATTTTTATTATTATTATTATTATTATTATTATTTATTATTATTATTATTAGCATTATTATGATGTATAAAAGCCATCATTTACGTGCGTGTTATGCCTACCCACTCTTAAGTTATATTCGCTTGCAGCTGTATTCAAATCGTATTTGTTCCATATGTCGTTTATTATTACGGGTTGGTATCACTGTCATGAGTGTCTGAAATCCTTTCAGTTCCCTTTCAAATTCAATAATAAAGCAGTATTTAGTCTTACATCAAATTGAAACAACACTGACTTTGAAGTATGAGATTACCAAATCTGCCAATCTTTCCAAATATATAAGAGTGGTACGCAGGAACGGCAATTTTATTAAAATCAAATCCTTACATTATTAGGATCTGAAGACATCGTATAAAACGTCACGTTTAAATGACCTTCAAAATAATAAAATATCAGCCCTG
Organism: Congeria kusceri; assembly: GCA_027627225.1. Taxonomy (NCBI): domain Eukaryota; kingdom Metazoa; phylum Mollusca; class Bivalvia; order Myida; family Dreissenidae; genus Congeria; species Congeria kusceri. Next base: position 16,436,772 of record CM051036.1, read on the forward strand.
CTGGGACAATGAAATTGCCTTTTGCGCAGCGATGTTTGGCCACGGTTTTTGAAAAGTGATGCATTTCCAGCTGATCCTCGGGAATAAATCTTTTACAGTTACTTTTCAGGCGGATAACAATTGATATAGTGGTACCTTACGCGAGTAAACATCAAAGTTCACGGAAATTTCGTGCATAGTATGTGTGCATTATATATAAAGCTATACCACAACATTTTGAAGGCAACAGTTTGATTGGCTCCTGAAAAGGTCATCTGAACGTGACCCCTAATGCGAAGCCATCAGATCTAGTCAGCGGATAATATAGTGGTTTTCTTCATTTAGATTGAAATAAACAATTATCGGTATAATGCATTTCGATAGAAAGAAAACAATTAACAGTATAATAAATTGGTATTTTCATTTGTATTGTTTAGATTTAAAAAAAATAAAACAATTATCGATATAACACATCGATGTTCATTATTTATATTTAAATCAAACAATATACGGTATAATACATGCGTTTCCTTCATTTAGATTGAAATAAAACAGTTAACGGTATAATGCATTGTTCTTCATTTATATTGAAATAAAACAAGTAAATGTATAATTCATTGGTTTTCATCACTTAGATTGGAATAAAACAATTATCAGTATAATGCATTTAATTTGCTTTTCTTAAATAAGAATGAAATAAAACAATCAACGGAATAATGCATTTGTCTTCTTCATTTAGATTCCCAATAAAACAATAAACGGTATACGGTAACACCAGTCTTATTATTTAGATCGAAATAAAACAACTGACGATATAAAAATGCAATGGACGTTTTCATTTAGATTGAAACGGGATGCTTTTGAAAACGGGGAACTCAATTTTACTATATATAACACGTTTTTGTTTAAAGTATCCCTTTTACTTTTTTATTTTATAGATCGAGCATGTTGCACATGATATCGATGATATTGGATAATATACCACTCATACTTTACGTATCAGTCCATAAGAGTAATAAACAGCAAGCCATCGCAAATCTCGGGACGAAATATGCTGCAATACTTTCGATAATAATTCATGAATTCAGACTCCCAGTAACGAGAAATTAACTAGGGCTGTCACGGCATCTTTCACTTTCCGAATAATTTCCTTCGACATGTCATTTGTTATGTGATAACAGTTTCTCTCTGGGAACGATCATCGATTAATAAGTGGACTGAGTTTTTCTTCTTGACATAGATCTGGTCCAAAGAGCACAGCGTAATCGCGCACATCTAATATCAAAATATTGTCGAAAGCAAAACAAGCAATCACATGTTTTATGATTGAGAGCATAGCTCAAAAGTTTTTAGACTGCTGGCGGAAGCCAACGGTCTTTTGAGAATGTAATTTCCAAAACAATTATCGCGGAAAACTTTTTCTTTTCTTGCAAACTATGAGTCAGTAAATCGAAACCGGAAAGCGTCCTTCTTCAAAACAGCCAACATTCACAAACGTTTTCTTACGTTTTATTTTTCTAAGATAATGTATGTCATGTGTATTATAATGTGTATATCCAGTGATTTATTACAATTACATTTTCTAAAAAAGTCAATTTATTACAAATGCTTCGTCAAATTAATGACAACTCTATTTTTGCTATTTACTTGAATGTAACCGAAATATTCACCTGGGTGTCTTGGAATAAGACCACTACATTAATGCTCTACATCGGTTATTTTGATGCGTTGTGAAAGTGTTATTTCTTGTTACCGATTCTAATTCTAATTGTCTAATTCTGACAACAAACTACTGCAATGTATTGATTTTAAACTGTAGTATGGAAAATCGAGAGCACTCATCGTATGACCTACTTTTGACTCAGAAGGCTACGAGTCACTAACAAGCGATGCTCCTAACTACCACGCTGCATCTGTTATTCTACATGGCTCGTTGCAGATCGACTTGTTAACTGGCATGTATATAATTCCGTTTGCATTAGAAAATTAGCTTGAAAAATATTTGTTCGTTACTTACAAATTAATTTTTATTATGATGTTATACTGTTGTGTAAGAAGCCATATAATCTAGTTAAAACGAAATTGAACTTCATTCCAACTTTTTTTTTTAGCAAAAATGCACACATAATTCACATGCTTTTGGTTTCTTTAGTCGCCAAGAGTGTTTTTACGCTTTTAGCGTTTTGATTTATTATTTCTATTTGCATTTATATCAGTTTACGCGATTTTGTTGCTGATGATGAGGAGGAAGAGGAAGACGATGACGACGACGACTACGATGATACTCATGTCGCTGCTGCTGCTGCTGCCTCTGCTGCTGCAGCTGATGATGATGATGATGATGATGATGATGATGATGATGACGATGACGATGACGATGACGAGTAGCACGAGCAGGTGGTGGAGGATAATTTCGGTTAAATTAATTTTTTTTATAACTATTCTCGCAACGGTTTTGGAAACAAACAATAACAAAAAGTGTTTATAAAAAATATTCATCAAGATTCTAGTTTGCAGCTATTGTTTTCATTTACCATATTTCTCTTGATATATCACGCGTCGAAAGCATATGCAGACAATTTGACCATTCATCGCCTGTGTGTGCAATCCCATTACATTCTTTCTAGAAAATATCCATTGCACAATTGACGCGTCGAAAGCATCTGCAGACAATTTGACAATTCATCGCCTGTGTGTGCAATCCCATTACATTCTTTCTAGAAAATATCCATTGCACAATTTAATATACACGATATTGCTTAGAAAAAACGCTGCGGGCTAAATGCCTGATGTGGTATCCTTAATATTTGTTCAAGTTGCATTTCTAAAAAAATGGTATTCGATAGTCAGTTTTGCTTTGTAACAAATATGTTTTGTTTGTAAGATAACTAAAATCATTTGTCCTAATGTTGCAAATTTATGTCAGTAAACGATGATATTTTTATGAAAATTAATTTTAATAAAATTAAAATCAATTTTCATAGTTAAATACGAGGTACGTTGCGGGCATTTTGGACTAATAATGCACAACATTATATTGGATTGGACTCTGTAAATATTATACGCGAACAGACATATTTGCAAAGTATACTTTATTTAAAATTCTATAAACGACAGCGTCGTCTATTTTTTTTACAAATGCCGAGACACTACGCATTCCTCTTTCTGTGTTCAAATAATAAGACAGCATACATTTCAAATATCATTTTCTAGACACAGTATACGTACCCTGTTTAAGGCTATTTTTTTTTTTACTTTTTAACAACTTCAAACGTAAGTTTGCATGCTCATTGCAGGTTATGTTTATTATGAAAGAATAGATATTCGGTATATTGTTAATAGTATTAATTAATAGCATATTATAAATGTCAACCAATTTTTAAAAGCACTTACGTCGGTAAAAGTTAAACAGAAATACAAGTTTTGCTTCAGCAAGGTTGTAATGTGTCTCGGAAGCAAGCATATAAAAACACAGACACGTTATATGCTACTAATGTGGTGATGACTATGATTACAGTGGTAATAATGGTGATAATGGTGGTGGCTATGTTGTTGTTGATGATAGTACTAATGATGATGATAATGTTGATGATGTGGTGGAGGAGGAGGATAACGTTAGGTCATATTTAGATTTTGTATTAATATATTCGAAACAGTTTAAACATCACAACATAACGAAGGGTAGTTCGACAAACACTGAATCAAGTTTGTATTTGACAGCTATATATTATATTTACATATGTTTCCCTTCTATATTAAACTCAATAGCATTAGCAGAAAACTTGTCATACCAGCGCCTGTCTGTGCAATCGCATTACATTCTTTATGGAAATTAATGATATACGATTTGCTGCGGGAGTCCCTCGCATGGAAGAAGCACTGGGGGCTAAACCAGGCTGATATTGCATAGTGAGCGTACAATGCACATAGACTCTAGTTCGATTTGTTTCATTAGACACTATAAATAGTATACGTGAATTGACATTTGCGAGTATTTTTAGTAAGAATGTTATAAACAGTAGAGCCATCCATTTGCAAGGAATGCCGAGACACTCTTCAATGATTCATGTATTTTCAAATAATATGCAGACAAGCATGTCCAAAATTTTAGCTTTTCTAGAAACAGTATGCATACAATATGTTTCAGGTATAAAATAAATACGAAACATATTACGAGTAAAATGCAATGATGTTTTAACACATTTAAACAACTATTACAAATTATGTCATATATGTAGGCATATTGTTTATCACACTACTTTGATGTCTTAATGCTAAATATATAAATGTGCAAAAAATGAAATTGATCCCAATCCATTCTTATAAACAAATTTGTCATTTAACGGCTTGAAAAAAACGGTATATTTTAGTCAGGTCGTAATGTTTCATTTTGACAATTAATATAAAACACAAACACGTTAGAACTACCAATAATATACAAATGGATAAAACGCGACATAAAAATAATGTGTATACTATATATGTCAATACTTTAACAACATATTCCATTTATTTCCATAATATGAAGTGTTAACCAGGTTATAACTGAAAAGTACATAACTCATTTTAAAACCAGAATTAATGTTTGAACTGGGACTGCAACCTAATTGTAAAATCAAAATTGCCGTGTGAAGTGGGGTTGCTTAATTTATAACCGGCATTGCCGTGTGAGCTGGGGTTGCAAACTCATTTTATAATCGGCATTGCTGTGTGAACTGGGGTTTTACACTCATTTTATAACCGGAATTGCTGTGTAAACTGATGTTGAAAACCCATTTAAAACCGGAATTGCTGTTTGAAATGGGGTTGCAAACTCGTTTTTTAACCGGAATTGCTTTGTGAACCGGGTTTGCAAACTCATTTTATAGCCGGAATTGCTGTGTGAACTGGGGTTGCAAACTCGTTTTATGACCGGAATCGCAGTGAGCTGTGGCTGGTCTCATACCGGTATTAACTACGCTTTCTAGACTTGGACCAAACAATATTATAGCGTTTGTCTTGTCAGAGAATTGAACTGTGTTATTATCTCTGTAGCTCCCGGTATTTTGGCATATTAACTGTTCACAGCATTAACTTTGTATCAATCCTAAGCGTTGCAAAATCAATTTGTTGTGTTTTGAATCGCAAAACTATTTGAAAGACAAGAATACACTGTGGCGTTATATCATTTTAGATTCATAGTCTTAGTATTCAGTGTAACCTAAGTGATGCCTTTGGAAGGTTGTATGTAAGCGGACACTTGCCGTAAATAAGGACTCTATGCTTAATGATAAGCATTTTCCGCTTGCGATAAATTTTTATTTGTTATTTAAGGAAATATTGTTATGTTGTAATCCTTTTTTATTGGCAAGGAAACTGTACGTTTGTTACATTGCAGTTAATAAATACTTATTTTTTATTATATATCAAGGCACACTGGTAATGATACCGCGACAAATATATTATCAATAATTGTTGCTTAATTATACGTGGGCTTCTAAATGTCATAGCTTGATTAATACACCTGTGTATATGACTTTTGTTAATGAGCAAGATATAAATCGATTGCCTTCACACGATTAATCCAATACCTAATTGTAGGATTTTTCTAAGTGCTTAATAAATACATGCGCCTGGGGTATTTATACATGACTTTATTTAAAGCAGTGTACTTTACCCTAAAGTACACGATTTAACATTACAAATGTATTTCTCGGACTATATATACGAAAAACGTGTTCGCATTGTGATAAAAAAATATTATATAATTTAGGTCGTGTTTGTTTGGCCCTTTTCTTGTGAGTAACTTCTAGAACCGTAGTTTGCATGAGTATTTTTCACAAGCCAGACTAGCGCAGAGGTAAGAGCATTGTCAATAAGCATTTCTTATTTTCTAGATCATGTACTTTGTACTAATCTCGAATAAAACTCTTGTCTTGTCTTATTACTTATTTGACGTCGTAAGTTCGACAACAACAGTAGTCTGGGTTTTCGTTTTTCCAAATATTTGTTTTTTCGTTTTTAGTAAAGCTTTCATATTGCAATAGCATATTTATACTTTATTTATTGTATGCGTCGTATTGCTTATTTCATTTCTATAACATAAAGCATTAATATTGCTGTTAGAGATCCGTTTTTCATAGACATATTTCCTTTAAAATAAATACTTTGTGTAAATTGATATACAAAGGTATTGAATCATATTATGTCGGTAAAATTTATATTACAAATTTATAAATACTATATATAGGTTTTATTATTATGTTTTGTCAAAATGATCCTAGGCGACCATACTTATACATTTGTTTACATTTTGCATATTCAAAAAACAATTGTTTTAATTGTACCCTAGTTATATACTTAAATATTGTTGACTTTATAAAAGATCATAATAGTTTTAAGAATATGTGCTAAAACGCCGACGGTTTACTGCTGTTGTTAAGGGCACTATCAATTCAAGTTAATCAAAAGTTCACCCACCTTTTAAGTTCAGTGTGTAGTACCTTATCCTAGTTCAAGATATGGTTTTCAATTTTAAGCCACGATGATTTGTTTTACCTGAATAATCCACCTATGTAATCAACCGTCAACTTTGATATGAAAATTACAGCAGTTTCTATTGCCGTCCAACATTCAATGCCACGATGTTACGATTGCAATATTCTAATGTAAGAGTGTTTAACAGTAGGTTCCAGAAACCGTCCATATATCCTTCTTTACACAAATTACTTTGAAACACATTTATGAATACAATCACATTCCATCAAAATGCCTATAAAGTGCAAATGGTTGTCAATTTTCCGTGCTTTTACTAGATAATTTAATATCGACAACAAGAGTATTCGTTGCAAATACGTAGCTGCAACAACCGAGTGATTTCACTTTTCCAAATATGTTGCTTCATGGCACACATTATCAATGTTTGCAACACAATTATGACCATTCATGTGGTCCTGATAATGCATTGGCAAAGTGCTGTGTACGGTAGTTGTTGTTTTTTGGATATCTATAACTTTAACGACACATCACATATCATGTCCTAAGTTTCGCTCAACGATTAAAATCCAACATACATTTGTGTTAATTTCGATCATACGGCATATAAAATTCCTTTAAAATGCATATATTTAGGTAATAATAGTTATCCTTTTGCAACATTAAGAAACACACGTAATATTGAGGAAGATCTGTTGATTGTTATAAATTGATCTGTGGGTTGCTCGCAAATATGTTTTAACACGTTACGTACAGTGTAATGAACAATATTTAGCACGTTAAACTTTTAGGGAAGCGCAATTATTGTTATCCAGTGTGTTGACATTAGCAAGCGTTTCCGAACTGTATTTTCCACTCCAAAAACTAGGATCTCTACTCTGATATTGTTATTTCCAATGCGAGTTAACAAACGTGCGCAAATTTACTGGCAGCAAGTCACGACCTCATGAGCCGTATCAAACAACTGTCAACGAGATAATTGGCGGCGCAAAAATCTGGTGACAACCAAGTAACAGCCGCTGTTCGTGCTTCAACTACTGAAAGCGTCTTCAGCGACGACGGTGAGAGAGAAAAGCCTTTCTCGTTGCGTGTGGCACCACATGGCGATTCTTTCAACCGATATTTCGAGCCGACATACACCGAGTACAGAGAAATGTTATTGGTAATTCTCTGATTCCAGGCGGCTATATTCTGTGACCAATAATGCTTCAGGATCACTGAAGGCAACCGACTGAAGATGCCGTCGTCATGAAGTTATTTTAACAGAAATAGCATCACCTAGAGATATGTACTTTTGGCGCTTGAAATGTGCCCAAGACAAACTATCGTTAAAAGGTGAATCCGTAAATAGAATCACTAAGCTCTTCTGGTATGGTCTTATTATAAAACCAAATTAGAAATACATTTCCAATAGCTTAAATATACATAAAAGGAAAGACTTTTTTTGCAAATGCCATTTTACGTACAATCGAATAATTATTTCAAAATCATGATAGTAACTCATAAAACTCATTTTGCAATCAATAAAAACAACTAAATTTAACTAAAAAGATTGAATAAGAAGTAAAACAAAAGCGGATACTCCGTACTAGCCTTTGTTCACAATCAGTGATTCTGCTGGTTAAAATCAGACTGATCAGTCTCCTACACGATGTAGAACTATAATTTAAATATTTCAGTTTTTTCTCAGATTTCATACCAATGAGCGAAATGTTACACACCATATATAAACGGTATAGGCCTTGTTGATATAAGACAACAATAGATTTTTTTTCCTATTAAAGTACATTTCACTAAAAATTGAGCCCAGGGTCGGGGCTATTTTATAGAAAAGGTGTAACATTTAAACAATCGTGGTAAAGGGCCATAATGCGATGCTACACACCAGATATCAAAGGCCCAAACCTTGTAGTTTTAGACGAGAATATCTTTTTCCTATTAAAGTATATGTTTAGAAAAATTGGGCGTGGCGGTGTTTTAGCCCAAGGGCTGCATTTTATCAGTTTTGTTAAAGGACCATTAGGCAATGCTACATACCAAATATCAAAGGCCCAGGGCTTGAAGTTTCAGACCAGAAGATGTTTTAAAGAAGTTTTTCTTCTTAAATCTATAAACATGAAGCCATTTTTAACCAAGAGGCATTGTTTAAACGATTTTATTAAAGGACCATAAGGCGATGCTACATGCCAGCACCTACGCCTTCTAGTTTCCAACAAGGTTTTTTCTTAATAAACATGTAAAATATTTGGGCCCCGGGGCGGAACAATTATTTAGCCCAGGGACAACATTATAACAATGTTTGTAAAGGACCATAAGACAATGCTACATACCAAATATCAAAGCCCAGGGCATATAGTTTCAGTCAAGAAGATTTTTAAAAGGTTTTTCCTCTTAAAGTCCATCAAAATAATTAACGCCCCGGGGTGGTGCTATCTTTGAACCCATAAGGCGATGCTACATACAAAATATCAAGTACCATATGAACAAATTTAAATCTCTCTCACCCAATGAAGATTTGGTTGATTTTTGCCAAGAGGTTTTCGAGGAGATTTTAAAAGGTTAACAGACACTCGGATGCACGCACACACACTAAGCCATGGCAAAAGTTATCTTGCCTTTGGCCAGGACAGCTAACGAAATGTGAACAATTGTGTAACTTAAGCTGCATATGCAGTATATGAATTCATAGCTGACTTCCATTATCCGTTATTTAAGACAAGTGACTAAAGACACACTTAGAAAGTAATTTATAGTAATACAGTGGTAATGAAAAACAAAAATAACTTTGAAACACTGCCAAGTCAAACATTTTATGTCGTTTTATGGTATCCAAAGGAATGGCAAATCAGCAAAGGTTATCGCACTGGTTCGAACGTGTTCGAACGTGTGATAAATAAAAGCATGCATGAACCACTTTTTGCACTTTTAAAAGGTCGTCAGGTTTTAAAAATGAACACGTATAGTGTGGCAAATGCTAAGGAACATAGAACAAACGATTGCAGAAGACAAAGAAGAAAATATAACGCATATTTAAACATACAAATGACTTTTTTTTTCAATATTACTTTCTATTCTGAGTAGCATTATAACTATTCTTCCTCCTTGCATTATATATTAACGACTAGAAAGGCGATCCTTTTACGGTTTGATTAGACATTAGTTGTTTTGTTGTTTTGTTTTGTTTGTTTGTTATTAAATTGGAAAAAAATCGTAAAAAAATATATATTTACACCTTTATAACAAAGATTTGTTTTTAAATATTACTTTTCTATACTGAGTAGCATTATAACTATTCTTCCTCCTTGCATTATATATTAACGACTAGAAAGACGATCCTTTTACGGTTTGATTAGACATTAGTTGTTTTGTTGTTTTGTTTTGTTTGTTTGTTATTAAATTGGATTTAGGAAAAAATCGTAAAAAAAAATATATTTACACCTTTATAACAAAGATTTTTTTTTAAATATTACTTTTCTATACTGAGTAGCATTATAACTATTCTTCCTCCTTGCATTATATATTAACGACTAGAAAGGCGATCCTTTTACGGTTTGATTAGACATTAGTTGTTTTGTTGTTTTGTTTGTTTGTTATTAAATTGGCTTTAGGAAAAAATCGTAAAAAAAACTATATTTACACCTTTATAACAATGTTTGTTTTCTACATTCATTTTTATTATTTAGATCATCTAACAAGAAATGAAGAAAAAGATCGCCATAAAAGCGACAATGTCAGTTTTGGGTATGAAACAATCATAACAACGTACAATTTAATGTATTTAAATAAAGTAGCTTCTGACATGTTTGATTTTTCATACTGTTATTGTGTATTCCACAAAGCTGCTGCTGAACATGCTGATTAGGAAGGTACCTTTATCTTCAATCAGAAAACAAAATATGTAAACTCATTTTACATGTTTTTGTAGAAAGAATCTGTGTACAAAATTTAATTACTTTCAGCCAAAATGGTAATAAATTATATTTCGTAAACTTTCGTGTCAATTACTACAATACAATTAAAATCCAAATTCATTAAGTTATTAATATCTTTGTTAAACAAAAAAAAAACACGGAATTAAATGTTTTGAGAATGAATTATCTGAAAGAAAAATACTAAATCGCAAAATGATGCATGTGAAATATATAAGAGCTTTAAATTGGTAAGAAAACAACTTACTCGCCTCTCATTGCATTAATAACGGCATCGGACTGCACAGCATCACGGTTTTCGTTTACAAGCATAACAAACATTAGATTTAATGTTGATGTACATTTGAAATCAATGGTGTTCTGTACCTTTGCATTTCATAGTAACTCGACGCTTAGCTAAAAGATTTGGTCCCCGCATAAACATTCAACCAAACGTTACTGGGAAACGAATTTTATGCATTAAAATTTAAAAAAAGAAGCATTACTGTAATTGTACGTAATGTGGCAATTGTTGGTCAATGACATCTATGATTTTCCTATTTTCCTATAAAACAATATATAACATTGCATGTATCTCTTTCCTAGTATTTTCTAAAATCACGTTTCACTGTTCTTGCATTATGGAACCCTGTAAATTCGGCTGTATGTAATGTCTCTTTGAAACCTTATTACTGTCCATTTGTGCAATTGGTGTCTTAGGAAACCCTTTGAAGAAATTATTCTTCTTGCTTAATAAGCCACTTATATTTGCTTTATAATATACCCTGGCTGCATTGCGCCGTGACAAATATCTGTTTAAACCCCATTATTGGCCAGTTTGTTAGGCCCCTGGTCCCGTTGGGAACAATTTTCAGAAGTAAAGCTAATATACGTCAGCTAAATAATGGACTAGTGGACAAGGTCGCAGGTTATTTCAATGTTCTGCTTACAAATAATTTGACACTATAAGGAACCATGCCAAGACCGTTTTCATGCCAAACATTTCACTGAATATAATATAAAGGCGTTAAATTATGCTAAATAAAGTTTCTGGGTGTAAATGTGTCTGCGCTCTGAATCCCCCGATGCTTTCCAATGTCCAAAAGTTCTATTAAATATATTTAATTTAATTATTAAACCAGAACTGTAAACATATCATAGATCTGTTGATTAAATAGTTATTTTATGAAATAATAACAAACGTTCAAAATGTTACACTGTACCTTTTATTAAATTTCCTAAACCGTTCTGAAGAACAAAATGACGACGTCCATTGGTCTGTTCAAGCTTGTTTTTAATGATTTTCCATTCATTGTTCTACCTAATCGCATATCAGTATGCTTAAGTAAGTTCACATAAAGGGTTAACCATAACGTTAAATGACAAACACACAACATCCAATTGGTGTATGGTCATTTAAAAAAACTATTGATAATAATTTAGTAATGCATGTCAGTTCTTAAAATAGACCAACATGGTTGTCAATGGAAACGGGCTCAAAAACGTCTATACTTTCTATCAGTTTTGTCATAGCAAAAAAATGATTTTTGATATGACGTCATTAGTCTATCGTCTGACTTATCCAGACGGACGCGATGCCAGTCTCAGTCTTCCAAACGCTCATATGCAGGAAGTTAATGAATTTCCGAAAGGAAATGTAGCGCTAATAACATGAAAAACACTTGGAAGAGGCCATTTAAATACGACTATGCTTATATTTAAGGCTATGTTTACGGTAGATTTGTTGCCTGTATTAATGTTACATTTGTGGTTAGGTGATATATTACTATATGCAATAATGCTACAGGATCACTAAAGGCAACCGGCCGATAGTACCGTTTTTATGGTGTTACTTACAGAAAAAGCATCACATACGGATATGATCCTTTGGCGTTCTCCCTAAACACAGTATCGACATAAGAAATCGGTAAATAGAATCACGAAGATAATGTGGTCCGATTTAAATTATAAAACTACACTGGTAATAAATGCAATATAGCTTATGTATATATAAGCTGAAGGATTATTTTTATTTATTTATATTTTTTCTGTTGGATAATAATAAAAAATCAGGAATGCAACTCAAAATTACAATGAATAGAAATAAATACAGTCATCTGAAAAAAAAGTAAAGTAAAATAAAAATGATACTAACACGAAATAGGGATATTAGTTCAGCGTAAATGATTTTGATTACACAAATCCATACGTAAACTTCAGAACGATAGGTCTACTACACTTTGTATATGTATCTTTTAAATATATCAGGGTATATAACTGACAATGTAATGGCGATGCATTTAGGGACTAAGGAATAGTTGTAGGCTTTTTAGACATTATTTAGAAAACAATTAATATGATTTACATAAAACGTGTTAGATGTTAAAAAATGAGTAACGTTTGATACTCTTAGGTATTTCGAGCGAAAACGAAATAAGTTCCTTTAATATCAGATATAGCAAGTGTATTATTCATAAATACATTACTTTTTATAAGGAATATATATATAGGGCTGTTTTTGTTGTTGTTGTTGTTGGATTTTTTTCAGGAAAATTCCACTTATAAATAAGTGCCTTTATCATTTTTTCAACGAATACCGTTTAAATGTAAAACAAAAAACAATCCTAGAAAATTTGATATGCATTAATAAATATGTGTATAACGTTCAAGCATGGTAATAAATCTAAATGTAACTTAACTGCAATCGTGAACAAAATGTGAACAATTGTGTAACTTAGGATGCATCAGCAGTATATGAACTCATAGCTAACTGTCATTGTCCGTTATTTGAGACAAGTAACCAAAGACACACTTTGAAACACTGCCGTGTCAAACTTTAAATGCCGTCTTATGGTATCCAACGGAATGGCAAATCAACAAAGGCTTCAACAGGTTCGAACGTATGATATATAAAAGGACGCATGAACCGCTTTTTGCCCTTTTAATGGTCGTCAAATATAAAAATTAACATGTATAATGTGGCAAATCTTATGCAACACATAAAAAGACGATTGCCGAAGAGAAAGAAAATATAATGCATATTTAATTATGAAAACGGTTTATATAAAAAGCGAGAACCTATTTTTTAAATATTGATTTCTATATTGAGTGGAGTTATAACCATGCCTATTCCTGTTACTATATAATAACGTCTAGAAAAACCACTATTCAACTGTTTTTTGAGACATCAGTTGTTCTTTTTATTTTGTTATTAAATCAGCATTAGAAAAAAAAATCGACGTTTGAGAGCAAGATTTTTATGTCGCTATGATTTCACAATAAATGATAGAACAGGTATATTGTTCTTATAAAGAACAGGTATATCGTTCTTATAATTATTATTTAAAATCGTAATAACCAAAGTGCCGAATGCATATCCAAATGCATCATGGTACGCTGTGAGTTCTGCTGTAATTTATCTTTTTGAAATTTTATTACGGTCCATTTGTGCTATTGATGCCTAAGGAAACACCTTTAAGAAATCGTTAAACTGCACTAGTCTCAAATAAATCGTGTACACAATGTGAACGATTGTGTAACTAATGCTGCATCAGCCGTATATGAACTCAAAGCTAGCTGCCATTGTCCTTTATTTAAGAAAAGAAACCAAAGAAAAACTCGAAAAGTATATTTACATTTAGATTAAAATGTCTTTAAAACAATGTCATGTCAAACTTTTAGTGCCGTTTTATGGTATCCAAAGGAGTGGCAAATCAACAACGGCTTCCACTGGTTCGAACGGATGATAAACCTAAGCATGCATGAACCGCTTTTTGCAATTTTAAAAGATCGTCAGATACAAAAAAAATCACACGTTCAGTATGGCAAATGCTCCGGATCATAAAAAACGATTCCAGAAGGAAAAAAATATATATAACAGGTATTTAATCACGAAAACGGCTTACAGGAAAAACAGCGAGAATCTTTTTTTCAAATATTACTTTCTATTTGGAGTAGCAATAAAACAATTCCCTTCCTGTCATTATATAGTAACGACTAAAGAGCTGATCCTCCTGCGGTTTTATGAGACATCATTTGTTGTTGTTTTTTTTTTTCTTACAAAATTGAAATTTTAAAAAAAGTCGTAAAATATATACTTGGCAATAATAATTATATTGTATCTTTATGTTTCTTTTACGATGATTGTACCTTAAATTTAATAATAAAACTGATCTCGCACGAAATAATGGAAACGACGCCGTAAAAGCCACAATATAATCTTCGGATATGAAAAAAATCACAGAAAACCAGACTGAAGGCAATATATATCCATAATAGAAGAACACATATTATACGAAGGTATACATTTATTAGAAAAGGCAGTGAAATCATTAAATAGGAATAAAGTACCGGGCACGACGGCATTCCAGCAGAGACATTAAACAATAAACTGACAATATATTATTTACACAGCTGTTTAACGTCTGTTTTGATACAGGTTGTATACCTAATTCCTATTTCCTGGCAATACGGGCTTGTTACCCCTATTTTGAGAAACAATGACTCGGATAAACGAGACCCATGTAATTACCGAGGAATAACTGTTACATCGGCTATTTATAAGGCGTATTGTTCCGAGCTTAATAATAGACTGACGAAATGGATTGAATCTAACGATAAACTGTCGGCCGCACTACAGAGATTTCGTAAACAAAGAAGTACGATTGACCAGTTGTCAACCCTTACACACATAATTGATTACCGTAAGAAGTCAAAAAAAGACACATTCGTCGCCTACGTCGATTATTCTAAAGCTTATGACATAATTAATCGGAGCAAATTATGGTCTAAACTAGAGTCAAATTATGGCTTGAAAGGGAAAGTTTTAACTGCCTTAAAGTCCCTTTATGCATCAGTCAAATGCGCTGTACGCGTAAACAGCTATATCTCAGACTGGTTCAACATATCAACTGGACTAAACAAGGATATTTGGTCTCTACGACATTGTTTAATTTATTCCTTAATGACATGAGTGAATTATTTGAGAATTCGAATAAGGGTATTTTGATGAATGGGAAAAGAATAAGCCATTTCCTTTATGCTGACGATTTAGCTTTAGTCGCCGAAAACGAGGACGATCTTCAGTACCTACTAAATGTACTGTCCCAATGGTGCGACCAAAATGACATGAAAGCAAACATTGATAAGACAAAAGTGATGCATTGTCGATCACCATCAAAGCAAAAATTCCAATTTAAGTTTACATGCAACAACAATGACATTGAGTGTGTCGATAAATACCGTTACATCGGATTAGTGTTAACTGACACTCTTGATTATAATGTGACAGCTAAATGCATTGCTCAATCAGCGACTCGAGCCCTAGGGCTTGTTATCGCAAAATGTAAAACCCTAGGAGGAATGCCATACGATGTATTTTTTCAAAATTGTATGAGACACTTGTTTGGCCAATAATAAGCTATGGAGCTGCGATATGGGGAACTCGAGAATTATCGTGCATCAATGCTGTCCAAAATTGAGCGAGCCGCTTCTTTCTAGGAGTTGGAAAGTACGCGCCAAACGCCGCAGTAAACGCGGACATCGGCTGGACACCACCAATAGTCAAGCAATGGAAAACTGTCATCACACATTGGTTAAGACTTTCTAATATGGACACAATTAGACTTAACAACTTAGTTTTTAAGGCCATATCGAATCATAATAAATGGCCACGTTATGCCATAGACAAAGTTAAGTGTCTGACCAACTATGATTTAGAAACAAACGTACATGTTAGCAAATCAGAATGTATACGAATAATCCACATGTTTCAAATATCAATGTTTCACGATATACAAAAAGAAATGGTTACAATGTATACATTCGGATTCAAATGTACGTATAAATAGAGGTGGTAATAAATTACGTGCATACAGAACTTTTAAACAAACATATATAGCTGAGGCTTATGTCAAGCATACCACTATTACACGCCAATAGAGAAGTGCAATGGCCAAATTTAGGTGCAGTGTGGCACCTTAAAACAAACTGAAACCGGGCGGTACCAAGCCATTGCATTAAACCAAAGAACTTGTCTTCACTGTAAAACAGTTATTGAGGACGAAAAACATGTATTACTAAATTGCCCGCTGTATGATTTTTAGCTACCTAAAAACTTTCATTTCTACTGTCAGACGAAAATATTGTTAAATACAGTGCCAGAACTTGTCATGAAATCTTAAAATTGAGACGTAATTATATGTATAAAAACTAACACTAAATGTGGAAATGATGTAAATATACATTAGTTGTAAATATGTATTTTATATGCACATTATCGGCAATCTTTATTGCACCAGGACTGACTACATTTTAAAGGTTTTAAATCGTATGTGTTTTAAATTTGCTTGTATATGATCTTAAATAGTATCTCATAAATCTTTTAGAGTGGTTTTATACATAATAGTATTATTATTGTATGTGTATTTTTACCATGAATGTATAGAAGTGAGACTTAAATAAATTATTCTCGTCTGTTCTGTTCTGTTCTGTATAGGTAATGAAATAATACTGGACGCTGTATTAGATATGCCGATGGCATTTAGTGTATGCAGTTAATGCAGATGTCAGTACGAAAAAAATACGAACAAGGATACTGGTCAGTACATTTGTATTTCATCGTTACTCGACTCTCAGCTAAAATGCTTGGTCTGCGCATTAACACGCAACCACACTTTAATGAGCATAAACTTGTTATGCAAAATAACGTGCATGCACCATTTCAATACGTATACATGTATATGCCTTGCGTATGCACTTACATGATTTTTGTTTGAGAGCGAGATTTCTCTGACGCTACGATTACACACTATATGATATTACAGGTATCTCTTTCCTATAATTATTATTTTAAATCTTAATAACCAAAGTGCGCCTTGACAAATCTCCTTGTAACCCCCATTATGGGCCTTATGTGCCCCTGGCACCTCAGGGAACAATTTTCAGAAGTAGAGTTAATTTACGACTCCTAAATAGCTTAACAAGGTCCCCAGTTGTTTAAATTATCTGCTAACAGTGCATTTGTTATTAAAAGGAGTCATACCAGGGGATCTGCACTCTGTGATCGATTTGTGTTTGTGACACATAATATCATCCGCTTCCTGTCGGGGAACATCTATCTTCCTCTCTATAAATGCCACGTTTGGAATTAACAGCAGATTGACTACTCTGGTTTGACAATAACCGAGACGCTGTAGGAGCGTATCTCGGTAAAATAAACCTGCCACTGGCCTTTTGGGGTGAATATATATTATAATCGAACGATTAGGAAATCATTTTCATGCGATACATATCCCTGACATACATGTGGAGTGTGACACAAGTCACTTGCCACACTATGCTAAAAAACCAATACGAAGTTAAAAATACGAAATAATTTAAGCAATTAAGTATGCTAATTAATTTATGATTGTCTGATGTTCATGCCAATTTGTCTGCGCTGTGCACACCAACACATTCTTCTTTCAAAACGTTCACAATCTAATCTAAACTTTATACAAAAATTTGTTTAAACCACAATTCAGAACATTGTATCGATATAATGTTGAAATAATTCTGGTATGCAATAATAACAACTTACATTTAACGTTTATTCAAACTTATACCCTGCACCTTTTGTGATGTTTCTAAAAACGTGCTGGAGTAAACGTTGAGTAGAACATTGTTCAGTTGAAATGTGTTTAAACGATATTTCATTAATTTTCATATCTGTTGTATGATTTTGACCGCCAAGTTTCTTATATTCGTTAGTATGGCTAATATCCATCATATTCCCAATGATCTTCAACAACTTCAATGTTGCGATTTAGTAGGAAAACGTGAGCTTCTATAAGAAACAACAGTTGTATTTCACTGTGACACGAATGTCACCCTTACGAAAGACATGGCTACACAGAAATACAAAATCTCTTTAGTAGGATTTTCACAGTCACAAGTGTCCATGTACGAGGGATGATCCAAAATTGCGTAGACTTTTTCATAGTTTTTACACCTTTATTAATTACATAGAAAAATGTACATAATAAGAAACTGTAATATATATGTCATCAATAAACAAAAGTTCAGCAAATTTAACATCTCAGTTACAGCCATAAATATAAGGGCAATAAATTATGTGAGAAAATTCACATAGCTGTCTATCGACTACCCGTATCCGATCAAAGTTTCAGCTAAATTACGTCATCGTCGCCGCGTCAGTTTTCCGATTTGTGCCTTAACCGGGTATGCCTTAAATGCTTACCAAGACTTTAAAATTATTTCGTTCTTTGCGAAAAACAAGAGCAATACTCACAATATGTTTTAATTGCGCCTTGTTGATTTATTCACAAGTCTGCATACATGTTTTACAAATAACTTTACTAAAGTTCATTCCCACTAGAAAGCCGTGTTGACCGGACACTGTCTTCTTTTCTTAATTGACGTTCTGTAACACTGCAATATTAATGCTGTTTGTACTGCCGTTCAACGTTCAAATGAGTCCATTTCGTCTGTTACTGTATATATTTGGCTTACCGCCTTATTAAATTTCGATAAGTTATTGCAATTATTTCTTATAAATGATACTGTCCTCGTACTTGTTGTAATGCAAATAAATGGCGTGCTCCTGTTAAACGTTATCACAGTGATATTAGCTAATGTATTAGACGCATAGCAAATTATTTCCACAATATCTTTAATTGAACATGTTCTTTAAGGAACCAGATTCATTTTCATAGAGGTTTTATTGGATTAAGTTAATTTAGTTTCAAACAATAGAAAACTCTACGTAAATTTGGACGTGTTACATGTTAAATACTAGATGTGTATTTGCTTTTTAATCCCCTGGAAGATAACGCCGTTACAAACCTCATTATGGGCTGTTTTGGCCCCGTGGCAGCGTAGGGAACAATTTGCAGAAGTTTATCTCACTGCCATCTCCTAAATAATAGACTAATAGCTTAACAAAGTCACCGAGTATTTAAATTATCTGCTAACAGTGTACATGTCATTGAAATAAGTCATACCAGGACTTGCACCCTATGACCGTTTTGTATTTGTGACACATAATATCACCCACCTCCTGCCCGGGCACATTTACCTTCCTGTCTACGAAGGCCCCGTTTGGAGATAACAGCAGGTCGGCTAGTCTGGTTTTGCCAATAACCGAGACATTGTAGGAGCATATCAAAATTAACCTGTCACTGATCTTTATGCATGTCTATATTATTCAACATTTTGCTTTTAAATATGTATATATCCGTACGATAATGGTAGTTATGTGATACTTGTCATTGAAAATATGTGACATTATGCGACAAATGGTATAACAACATCGTAAAGACTCGCGAACTAAGTTAAAAATATAGATTAATTCAAGCGTTAAATTGTGCTACTAAAGTTCATGAGTGTCAGGTCAATTTTTCTCTATACCCACCCAATACTTTCCACTGACCGAATGTTCAACACCTTATCTAAACTAAATAAATATACAAATGTATAACCAGGATTTAGAACATTGCATAGATATGTTATTGAGATGGTTTTCAAAATAGTAATAACATCGCAGTGCTCGATCAAACAAATACCATGTACCTTTCAAATACCTTTTGTGACCTTTCCTAAGCCGTTCTGAAGCAACAGTAATGTCTATGGTTCTCTTGAACTTTGTTTCAATGAGATTGCATTCATTGATCAACATTGATCTATTTGATTGAATAGGACTACAAGTATGCTAAGCTAAAATTGTATTCAAAGGGTCAATCATCCCTACACATCTGTTTTTGTGAGTTTCGCAGTAGTGGACAAACTGAACATGCCAATTACGTTCTTTCATATTCTCTATATTTCAATCACCGTTGTCATAGCAATGAAAATATGAGTTTCATATGACGTCAATACCAAGCGTCTGCCTCATCCAGACGGACGCGTTGTCAATCTCAGTCCAGTAAACGCTTATATGCAGACAGGTGGTGAATTTCCAAAAGGATAGTCGCGGAATTATGTGACAAACACTTAACAACACTTGGTATATGGTCATTTAAACATCGCCAATGGTTATTATTGTGTAATAAAATTCAGCTTGTAATATAGACGAGCATAGTTACCAACGGGAACGTGCTCAAATCTGGCTCAAGATATGTACTATATTAGATAATTTTCTTACTAACAGATACAACTTGGTGTCAAACTGCATTGAAATTTGTACAAGTCACTCATTGACTCCAATGACTATTAACGACTATAGCTTTGTTTCCGTAAATGTTTTAAGATGGTTTGCATTTGACTATATGGACTTGTCACATACATGTTTTATATTTCAATCAGCATTGTCATAGCCAGAAAAAATATGATTTTTTAAATAGAAAATACATGATTTCAACGCGAAATGAAATTTCAAGAAAACAAGCTTTTACTCCAAAATTGGCATTTCAACAAAAGTAGTCTACAGTTAATGCTTCCATTATTTGGTAGCGCGTGCTTCAAATGTAATAGCCTCGCCCATAATTGTTGCAAAATAACCTATACTGGATGTCCTTCTGTGTTTATACGACAAATTTGGGCGTGCCGTGGTAGAATTAAGATTTGCTGCACATGTCTTTAAAATCACGGTCAAATTGTTTATTATTATAAAAATTATTGGTACGTTTACAGATTACCTGAAGAAGGGTCTATGAAAGGATTTAGTCCAAAATATTGTTTTGCATTCAAAAAACAGAAAACAAAAGATTCATCCTAATATAAATTAGTTATTCAAGCACCCACAAAACACGTTATTTAGTAGTCAGCGTTTTCATGCTATTTGACTTTTAAGTTTTAACAAAGCAAAAATTACATTAGATACTTTTTGTTCTATAAATTTGAAAAAGCAATACCTATTGTTTGCGTTTACTTTGTATACATTTACCTGTTTCATACTTTGTATACATTTACCTGTTTCATAACGCTCCCCATTGCAAAGCATTGACAATCAGCATTTGACATGATCGATAACTCTGGGTAAAATCGTGTCTCTTTTATACGAGTTGCGTCCCTTGAATTAAAGTTATTGTTTTAAAAAGTTAGTGAACGAAAGATTTGTGTTTATATTACACTCTTCTTAACAAGCGGTCATTGAAGTTAATGTGTTTTAGCGACAATTGATAATTGTGCCCCAAATTTCAATAATTATTACAAGTTGCAATTTTTTATGCTGAGCTACGATTTTTTTCCTGCGATTTTTTCCTGCTCCACTATTATATAATATTACCAAAGTCAGCGACATGAAAAATAACTAATTTGCCATGTATTCTTGCAATATGCCAATTTTTACTTGCAGATACAGGTATGCAAAAATGTTTGCATACGGCAGTTGGTAACAATGTAAAAATGGATCTACGACATGTAAGTAAGTTTTTATTTTTAGAGAAATATTGCAAATACATGTCAAAGACAAGTAAAAATGGAAATGGCCCTCACATTTCTGGAATGTCTGAGGAATATACGTTATTCATAAACCATTTTTATAAACATTAAAACAACTTTATTTTAGATTACCAACAATGTATACTGTCATAATTATAGTTATTTTTCTGAAGGAAATATATTGTACACGTGGGATACAGTATATTGTAACCTGTTTTCACTGCACAGCCAAAAACTCCAGGGCATGTATGTACTAAAAAGCATCTTTGCGAAAAATTAAAAAAATCTTAAAATCTTAAATTATATAATTGGATTTTCATCTTTTTTTTGAAGATGTTGACACATAAGTTGCAGCAGAACTAAGTATGGGTCAGGCAACTTTTCCAAAGAATAGAGTTTCAAACACATAATTTTGACTTATTTTCAAATTAAGTTAAAAAAAATGCTTCAGAGTCTGTATGTATGGTGGCATAGAACTGCCTTACGATAACCACATAAGTTTCGCGATAATTATCACGTTAACCACTTAAGTATCGTGTTAACCACATAATTTTCGCGAAAAATATCACGTTAACTAGTTAGCGTTCGCGAAAAGATTCGTGTTATTACTTATTTATTGCGATATTTATCTGAATATAAAGTTACCGTTTACGAAAATGTTTCTGTTAGATAATTTATTATTAAACTAAATGACCTAAAAGTGCCTATAAGTGACATAAGTTACATTTTCTAGGTCTTCGAATTATCTAACTAACGCGAATTGTATCATGAAAATTATCTGCTAACGTAAATCATAACACGTTAATATTCCTGTTACCACTTAGTTTGCCCGAGGTGTTCCGCAATATGTTGCTAACGCGAACCTTAACACGATAATATTCCTGATACTACTTAATTTGTTTTCGAGGTCTTCCGCAGTATCTGAATATCGCGATATTTTTCGTGATAATTATCTAGTAACGTAAATCAAAACACGTTAATATTCCTGTTACCACTTAATGTTATGTTTTTGTTAACTGAAATCCTGGTGTCAGTTTGGGGCACTTTCAGGCCACATTTCAGTTAAGCAGAAAATAAATGACAAAGAAAACTATCGCGAACACTAACAAGATACAAGATAAATAACACGATACTTCAGTGGTTAACGTGATAATTATCGCGAAACTTATGTGGTTATCGTAAGGCAGTTCTATGCCACCATATGTATGGGCCCATTGGTCCAGTACATGTATATACCTGACTCGATAATTGTTTTACTTTACACAACACTAATTTATGACAATGCAAAAGTCGACAACGAGCGGGCTGTTTTTAATTCGATATTGTAATGTTTTCTTTGTCATTTTTTTTATGTTTTTTGCTATCTAATTATAAATAGTTTTGTTATTTTCATCTGCTTATTTCCAAACAAAAAATCATATAACAAAACATAGGATATAAAGACGCACTTTAAAACAAAAGAAAAATATTCCTATTGGACATATTCACTTTTAAGTGTCCGCAAATGCATAGAAAACTACACAAATATCGGTTTAATTCGCGATTAAACAAGCAAGAACCCGTCGTATAATTGTCAACGTTTACAAATACAATAGACGGACATCAATATTTGTCTATTCGCACAATAAGCCGTACGTGGAGCGTCAGACGAAGAATAGCAAAAGAAACTTTCGTAATTTGAAATTGGTATAAAGAAAAGGCATTAAGAAGACAGCTAAATGTACGCGAATTAGACCTTATATAAATGCCTACTATACTAACAGTTATCCAGATGTAACACATTTTATTTCAAATTTGTGTTTGAATTCGCCGTCGTATTTGTTTGTGTCACGTTAGTGTATTCGTTCTGTGTGGATAGAAGTGAAAATAGCAAGTCTTTGACAATTTTTGTTCTCAGCTCTTGAAGAGATATCTTGACGTCAATCTCACTGACGTTATTCTGGCTGCCGTCTTGGAAACATGTCTCTGGTCGCCGATGATCGGAACTGTCGTCACGAAGAACAGAGTTCCGCTGCTGTTTACTGACAAGAAGTGCGGGTCCGTGCAATGTCCCACTCCGGAGGTGGGTCCCCCGAGAAAGGCGATGCCCATGGTTGCCCTCGCGAGTTACCCGGGCTCGGGGAACACGTGGACGCGGCACGTGCTGGAACAACTCACAGGTACAAGGGTTCTCAATTTATAATAGAACGCTTAATGAGGGCAGTTAACTTTATAAAAATAATGCTAAATTTTTGCAATTGACTTTACAATATAAAACGCTAAATGAGTGCAGTTAACTTTATAAAACAGAACGCTGAATGTTTGCAGTTAACTTTATAAAACAGAACGCTGAATAACTGCAGTTAACTTAATAACACAAAAAGCTAAATGAGGGCAGTTAACTTTATAAAACAGAACTCAAAATATATGCGTTAATTTATTAAAATAGAACGTTAAATGTGTGCAATTACGGTGACTGAACTCTTTATAAAACATTTATTTGTAAAGTTAACTGCGAACGTTGAGCGTTTGTTTCTTGTTGTTTTTTGTACAAATTTTTTTTATAATTAAAACGGTGCTCTGTGTGCAAGCATTATAAACTGTATTTTCTGATATATATATATATACGCTCAATTCGACTACATTATGCTAACTTCAAAAGTGCAACGTCGTCCAATCTTTCACCCTGATGAATAATTTAAAGATGGAACCCTGGCCAATTATTCGCATGATACTGAATCAATATTTGTTCAAAAACTAATACTACTTTTTTCCATTGAATCGTAGTAAATACTGGTACAAACAGTAAAATATTTGTCAGCTAGAAAGTACTCGTAAAGCGGCGCATACCTCCGGCAAGTCAATTCCCTGCCCCAACTAATTATATAGCATACGGTAATGTGACAATTTGCCATTTATCAAAATAAAAACGACGAATCCTTTTAAAAGAATCACGGATCAAGACAAATATCCAGAGCACCACCAAAATCGAATCATTTGTTTATTGGATCATTTCTTAACAAACGCCGGAAAATATAGATCCGCTATGGTGGAGGATATTTAATCATACAAGCCCCTAGTAATGTATAAAAACATTACTAACGCATTTACGTGAGTTATAATTCATTGATGCCATTTCGTAAACGACTGTTTAAAGCGTGTACGAAAGTTTAACACCGCCGCATATGTAGAGAACAATCCAAATTGTGTTATTGATTAATCTCATTGTGTAAACACCATTAAAACTGTCCAGTGTAAGTTCGTTCAACGTATGTCGGGTAATAAAATTATTCATTTTATGCTTGCCAGTGATTTATTGGGAAATACCATTAAAATGAAAGTGCTCATTCACTGTTTTAAAACAGTGAAAATTACCACTCTGGGTAATTTTCACTGTTCCACACTGGTTCCCGATTTCAAACAGCAAATGAAACGTACCGTCAACGATGCCGGACTCAATTTTGTTAAATGACATAATGACGTTATGAATCCCTCGAAATGTTCCAGTTCAACCCATTTAAAATGTTAAAAAATAGGAAAAAAGCATAAAATAAAAAGAAAATGTGTTGATTTCCATGTAAGATCGTATTTTATTTTACTCGTGATCATAATGATATTTTCATTCGTGGCTGCGCTACTAGTGAAAATATCATTTTCTATGAACACTCGTGAAATAAAATACGATCTTACACCGTAATCAACAATACCCTCTATTTTCTTCATGGTTCACTACCCACGTTAGACACTACGTGCGGAAAAACAAAATATGTCATAATCAAAACGCCGATACCGTAGAAAGACTGTTGGGGTGAAAAGGAAATAAACAGTATGAAGGGAAATAAAAGCAAAAATTGTTCAACATAATAAACATATTTGTTTAAATGAAATAGAATTTCTGCTATGCCTTTTTTCCACAAGACAAATCGAACTACTCGTATTATACTCTTTACTTTCAACATCTTGGTAGATATATAGGGTGTATATTCTATTCATAGAATGAGTCATTCTTAATTAAGAGTTAGGTGCCTGTGTCGCGACCGCTATTTATAGAATGGTTCAATCTTAATGTAGCGTTTGGTGCCTGTGGCGCGTCCGCTATTTATAGAATGAGTCAATCTAAATTTAGAGTTCGATTGATAGGATTGATTTTCGTTGGAATTATTGGGTTACGTTGCAGTATATTGTTTCAGATATCCAAACGGGAAGTGTGTACAACGGGGTCTTGAGAAACACATTTAAAGAGCGAGCATATGTCCCGACGAAACACAAGTTTATATAATTAAAACGCACTAAGTGGGCAAACAGTCGGGTTCGGTAAAAAAGCCGAAATGCCGGTATATTACTTTTTCGAAGGCTGCGTATATTCTGCGGAACCCGTTTAACGCCATAGGGGCTACATACAACCTTAAATACGCCGGGAAAACAGGAGTGGGGCCAAAAGAGCACTTCAAATCCAGCAACCGTGAGTAACAGCAGGAATTTTCTTATATACATGTATACGAAACTGTGAGAAATCTTGTCAAGAGTGAGAAATA
>CM051036.1:17068025-17493025 GCA_027627225.1 Congeria kusceri
TTAAGGGCTCGCTGTGCCATTTGCCAAATTAGCCAATGGGAGAAGGGCCTGGGGTGAATACTAATATTAAATGTTGGCTGTGCCTTTTGCTAAAATAGCGATTGGCTACACAAAACACTTGGCTAAAGAAATTTTCACTTGGCCAGAACATTTTCTTCATAAAACCCGATAAAATATTCAAATAAGTAGGATTTGCAACATAGTATGCTAAATTTGGTTGAAAAAAATGTAGCCATGAGCGCTCTGAAATTTATTTGTTCATAATTATATTGATGATCGTTGTTCGTCACTGACATTGAATATTTGATGGGGTGCCATATTGAGAAATAAAGCAAGGTGAGGTTGATGGTTATGTTCGTCATTAAAATCTTTATGTTCATTGTTACATGAAGTTACCATTGTCATTCTTTTAATACAACTGGGATTTTGTATCGATGGCAGCAAAATTGGGATATATGTGGTACATTTGTATGCTTATTTAGGTATAATATACCCAAAAGAAACACTTTCCGGACTAGTTAATATGTGTTTTGACGATAACAGTTTTGTTTGTTGAATGATTTAAAGCAATCTTGCTGTAGAATGGAACATACTTTTGGGTGATTTAATGAGAGTTTTATACATATCATATTAATTACATGTATTTTATTTTATGCTTTATGAAAGTCATGGCAGAGGACAAGATTGCATAGTTTTCCAAAGCAAGATAGTATTATTCATATAAAGTTGTTTTTAGTTCATGTTTGTGATAGTAAGATTTTAAGCATATACAAAAACACTATTATGGGAAGTATCATAAGAAATCAAACATAGAATACATAGACAATACTGACGGTGTAATATGCAATTTTACAACACTCGTTCCTTATAATTGATAGTGTATTTGATAGTTTAAAGTTTCTTTAAAAACTGTGTTCATGCATGGACATGGTCCAGGGGTGGCGAAATCTCATATTGCCTTACTCGTCCGTTTTTGAAATGCTATTTGCAACTATTATGGTCTTATTTAATTGCAAACGTTTTGTCGATGCTCGCTCGTACACAGTTTTGAGGTAAAAACTGTTCACTGATTGTTATGAATGTAGGTGTCTAGTATACTTAGCAAAGCGTCATAATTACAGATAGTTAACTGCATATAAAATATAGGTGTAGTATAACTGTTTGATGTGTGATGTCTTACTTTAACTTCACATAATAGTGTGATCATATATGTTCCTGGTTAAACATGTATACAGCATTTATCTGAAATATCGTTGAGGTTTTGAAGGCAGAGGAATTAAACTTGACAAGACAATTTACGGTTGTGTATTGACAATGTGTAGTTAATAGTATCTGTGATTGTTTACATTCATTTTGTCTCTATTTATTCACACATTTTGATATTCAATTTTGTATCGTGTCGTTAAGGAAAGATTACTGAATGAGGTTTGTTTTGCAATGTATTCTGTAGTCAGCATTAAGTGTTGTTGTGTTTTTCAAGATATTAACTTCATTTGAAAGGAGTGCTTCGTGTACATATTTCTTTGGCACACTTCACGATAAAACATATGAAATAACTTAACCTTTATTGTTAAGTCTATAGCATTGTTATATCCTTATATAGAGATTTAGCTTGAATAATGTATTAATGGTACAGATATAAACGTATGGCCATGATTTGGAGAAAGTACTCATTGTGTAGTAATACAAAATCACGCAATGGTTATGTTTTCTTGTATTGGAATTATTTATATAACAAACTGTACATACTTAAATTTATTTAAGTCATCATTATGTTTGTATTACAATGCATGTATCAAAATGTGATGTTTTCAAACTGTTCGTTGTGATATATCTGTGTTAGCAATGATGGTGCTTATTTACAAGCCATTTACCATTGTAAGTGTTGGATTAAAACTACGAACTCAGAAATAGTCATTTCAAAATGTATTTTTCGTTAAAAGTTTGCTCTAATGTTTATTTTACAAAAATACACATTCAATTTTTTGTTTAAATTTGACATGGGAAAATACTAAAAAACACATTTCAAATATTTACTTGAAGTACATGAATTTGTTTTGTATTATAACTGAACACTCATCAGTTTATTATCATAGACATGGAATTTGGAATGTGATGGATATTTGTTAGCCAGCAGTCTTGGAAAGGGTAAACTGTGGTATAATTAATCGCTATTTGCGTGGGCATTGGCTGAAAGCTCTAAACTTGTAATATTAGTGAATTTTAATACGACACATATTGGCATGTTTGTATATATTATTACATTTGGCCTACAAATAGATTTGACATCTGTTTTTGTTCATTTATTTATCAAGCTTACGTCATCCCTTACCCGCTACATAGTACGGTAAATATGATTGGCAATTTGTCATAGTATCAAAACGTTCTTAATATATTTACGAAAGTAAGAAAGTATCATAGTTATCGCTGATTCTGGGAATTTTTGCAATACTTATATTATCTATTTTCTTTTTTATGAGCAATGCGAAATATTTTCCTGCAAACATAAATGAAATCAATAAAGTTCCCACATAAAACCGTGGAATGTGTAAACATGTCAAAATAATTAACTGTTTCTTGTTTGTGAATACGATCTCATGTGCAAAATAACACAAACACGCACCCTATTATATTGTCGAAGGCTCTCTTGCGGACACCATAGAACACGAAAATATATTTCTTTTTGATTCTATATTCATGACTGGTAATTTATTGAACTTAAATGAAACCGTTAGATTTTCAGATGAACGTACACGCATTTAACACTTAAAAGGCACACAGAGGATACACGCGTACAAACAATATCAAACACGTGCAACACAACCTCATTACACATGACGTGTATACAAATAAAATGTCATCAAAATGTACCATGTTAATAAGCCTGCTGATAAAAACACCTTCCATTTTATTTTCACTAAAAATTAAAACGTGCAACAAAATCTATTCGTGACATGAACGCATGTGAATAAATTTACCGAAGAAACATTTGACTTAATCCCAGGTCACCTTCCATTTTATTGACACCAATCGTTACCCAATGGGTAATACGTAATAGCAATTTGGATATTTTTTGGTAAACTACTTAGTACATATAGTGTATTATCTTCGAAACTGTTGACTTATGACTTCCAACCAAAAACTAAATGACAATCCTATATGCGTACAAAGTATTTACCACCGGGATTGATATAAAGGTACGGTTTTGAACAAAACACGATCATTGATAGCCATATGGGCATTGCCATATCAATTATACCATGTAGGAGTAAACAATAATTGTATATAGCTATCGTAATTACTTACACAAACATTAGAAATGATTCATATAATAGTGCAGAATTTCCTTCACATAGGGAAATCCAAATTGTCAAACCAAAACCGTTTTCAGTGATGCAGTCCAATGGTGGGTTCTTCTTATCTTTAATAAACACTTGTTTTCGTGCAAATAAGAACTACTTAACCCGGATGATCCTTTCATCGAGCACTTTTATGTCCTTTGTATGTTCTTGTTACTATTTGCATTCCCACGTCAAGTGCGCCCTAATTCTGTTCTTTATCGAGATCACCCCATGTCCCTTTCCTAGGAAATTATATATTAATATTAAACCGAAATAATTATGGTATTTGAAAAAGAAGACAAACACGTGCGACTATGAATGAATCATGTACTTAACTTTATGTGTTATTAAGTCAAGGTGCAATACATTGACCTAACATCGTGTCAACAAGGTAAATGATTATATATTAATAAAAAAAAATTCAATATGTATATTTATACAAGCAACATCATTTCTGTGTTAACTTTTAACACATTTCCTAAAAACCGTTCTGTTTAAAATGTTTTAATTTCTACTTTGACTATAATTGTCACGGAATTTATATAAAGGGTTTGGTGGTTAATTTACGTTAAACGAATAAGCACATGAGACCATAGAATTGTACTTACTGTAATTGACTACTATTGTCACGGAATTTATATAAAGGGTTTGGTGGTTAATTAAAGTTGAATGAATGAGCTGACGAGACCTAAGAATAAAACTTACTGTAGTTTTCACAACTACGTGGACATTTAATGTTTTACTTGTCAAACTGCAGTTCGGTTTCAAACCGGGCTATAGTACAGTCGACGCAATATTTGTCCTCCAATCATTGATTGAAAGTCATATAAATAATAAACAAAAACTATTTTGCTGTTTTGTCGATTATTTAAAGGCGTATGACTTGACGAATCGTATGTATCTCTGGTATAAGCTCATTCAGTCTGGTATCGATGGCAAATTATTGTCCGTATTTCGATCTTTATATAATCAGATTAAATTGGGTGTTAAACATATGAATAGTACCTCCGATTTTTTTGAATCCGAGATCGGTTTATTACAAGGAGAGATATGTTCGCCGATTATGTTTTCATTATTCTTAAACGACATTGAGTTGCACTTACAAGCTGATATAAATGCGGGCATTACTATTGAGCAGTTATCAATTTATCTTCTATTATTCGCCGACGACTCGGTATTAATCTCCGAATCCGCAGAGGGATTACAATCTTCACTGAACAATTTGCAAGAGTATTGCAACAAGTGGAATATAACCGTAAATATCGACAAGACAAAAATTGTTATCTTTCATAAAGGCAGATTACAAAATGGATATAGTTGGGTGTATAATAATAATCCAATTGAAATCGTGAAAATTTTTAATTATCTAGGAGTAGTAATGTCAAGCAGCGGCGCTTATATACAAGCCACAAATACTTTATCAGCCAAAGCGCTAAGGGCGATGAACTCCTTATTTACTGTTACGAAATCTTTGAATGTGCCTGTTAAAATCATGTTTAATCTGTTTGATGCCTATGTTGCCTCGATTCTTAATTATGGAAGCGAGGCGTGGGGATTTAGTAAGGCGGAAAATATTGAGCGAGTGCAACGCAAATTTTGTAAATGGCTTTTAAATGTGAAAGCGTCTACAAACTCAAATGCTTTGTATGCCGAAGTAGGTAGATACCCGATGTATATATGTCGATATTTACGAATAGTTAAATATTTCGTAAAATTGTTTAATGAAAAATCGTCCAACTGTATTTTAAGCAATATTATTCGTAGACAGTGTAAAGAGGCATGTGATAACCCTCACTCCAAGTCATGGGCATCAAACGTTCGGAAACTTTTGCAAGAATCAGGTTTTAATGATGTTTGGTTATATCCTGAATCTGTTAATGTTAACAATTTTATTACAATTTTTCGCAATAGATTACAAGATGTGTTCATTTCAAAATGGCGAAGTTATGCAAATGAAAGTTCATCATTATTTCTTTATAAGGAATTGAAACCCATTTTCGAAAGATCCATGTATTTAGATAAAATGGAAAATTCAAAATTTAGAAACATAATAGCAAAATTGAGATTGTCCTCGCATGTTCTTTTCATAGAAACTGGTAGGCACCAACACATTCCAAGACATGAGAGAATATGTAAATTGTGTACTCTGAATGAAATTGAAGACGAGTACCATTTTGTTCTAATATGTCCTTTATATGTCAATTTGAGAAATACACTTATACCTGACGTTTACAAAAGAAGACCAAGTATGTTTAAATTTTTACAATTACTGAATGAGACCAGAAAATCTGTATTGATACGTCTTGCAAATTTCTGTATTAAAGCCTTTAAACTTAGATCCGATAATATATAGATTTATGAGAATATACTTTTTGTTCCCAAATTGACTGTTTGTATAAATATCTTAAAGCATAAAATTTTTCCAATCAATTTTCAGATTTTAAAAACATTCACTAAACTTTGTTAAAACAGAGCGAGCCCTCTCATAAAATCCTGGCATTCTCACGCAGTCATATATTTTGTAAAAAAGTCATAAATTGTAATTGCATGTTTGTACTTTCACATGTTCTTTTTTTGTTATTATGACGCATGCGCAATTATGTTTGCCTAATGGCGTGTATGTATTTGACGATGAGCTGTATATGCTTTAGTCATAAATAAACTTTCTGTTCTGTTCTGTTCTGTGTGGATCCAAAATGAATGAATAAAATCAAGTACAAACAAGTTGTTTGGTTCAATGCGCAGTTCAAAAATTATAACCAGTTGTAATGACATGATCAGGCACTGATTTCCTGTTAACAACCGCACATAAATGCATACACTTTTCCTGGAAGATAGTAAATGGGCCAATTATCGAACAAACGAGTACAATTTGGTAGTGATCCGGTTTCTTCAATATTCTGGACGTTTAGGAGGTAGGGCAAGGGTAATATCCTCGCACTAGAACATTCTACGATAGAGTACGGTTACATGTCTTGACGGAGATAAGCACTGGAGAGTGCTTTCTAGTTAATACAAACCGTCCAACGATGTATAGATAGTATATACTCCAATAAGCAAGCACTAAAACCAATCATGTCTATTTTAAGTTATGAAAACAAGTTGTCTGATTGTATAACATTAGAGCTATGTATCATATTAAGTTAGAAATACTAAAGGAACAGATAATGAACAGCACAGTCGTAAAATGGACATATATGTGTGTGTGCACCAACCTCTTTAATGTTGTTTTTAAAGCGCAATTTAAAGAATACGCCCATGTCATAAGTATCACTTAAAAACGTTAATGCTGTGAAACGAACGTAATAGAGAATGCAATGCATGCCATGAGAGCCAAACAATGTAAGTCAAATTTCAGAATAGACGCTGTTTAAAAATAATGTCATTAAACGACATTAGCATTATCATATTAGATTATTCAATTTAAGTACCCGATATTTCGGTATATGTATGAAATATTTTGCGTCAGAAATTGTTATTATTTCTTCGTTGCTTATTTATCCGCAGTCATAGGCAAATAACCCGAGTCACGCGGAATATGCCACGCTTCCGTTGAAGAAATCCGCTAATGTGCGATAAAAAATGCCCATAGTCATTCATTTAAGATAAAAAAGAACGCATAAAGAATGTCAAGGCTGTGGTACAGCAACAACTAATTGCCACCTGTATTAGCACATACATTAGAAGATTAAATCTTCTTTTGCTACTAAACGTATAAAACATATTCCGCAATCTGTTTACGTATACATTATACCACATAAATACACATAACGTATCAATGACAGTGTATGGCAGGGAAAGCAGGACATCTGTATCGGTGATGATAGCCGATAGTCCTAAAATACATTTTTTTAAATTCCTCAGACTAGTGACGACGCCATATCGCCTGCAGTTGCCAACTGTCACAATGTTCAATGGTACTTCTAAAGAATGAAACTAAGAGAAGTAATGCGGATATTAAATGCAAAGCCACGCATTCCATCGAGGTCTGTTGTATTTTTACAGCGCCTATAACTCCAAAACACATACACTTATGGCCGGACTCGGTCGCAGTGATCATTAATATACATATCAACGTGTACAAATATCATTTTATAATGTACCAGTTGGACGACGATCATCATACATTCACAACTTGGGGCCATTCATTTCAACGACGTACATTTTCGTACCTTAATGTCACATTATCACTCAATGCTTTTAACGTCAAACGAATTTTTTTTATTAGTGTTTTCCCTTTTTACTTGGTGTACAAATATATGGAATGATAAGACTTAAGTATGATAACTTGTGTTACAGTTGATAATGTTTTTGTTACTCAAACAAAAGAAATCACTGCAGAGTAATTGTATCATACATTGTAATGAGCTCTTCGTTGAACCATATACTCTGTGGCCATGACAAAAACTTTTCGCTTACAAAGAGATTCAAGCACGAGAGCACAAAACACTCGTGAACTATATCTTGAAACTGTCCTAATATAACTGCAATGCAATGTGTTTACCTTTTAGCACGGTTTTTGTCCCGCACGTTGACAGCGAACGGATTGGAAAGTTTTATATTGGTAGTCAACCAATAAAAAAGTACTTTTATTACCCAGAATAACTTGCGCGAACATACACATGTCATTGTTTGACCGGCGTGTACACAATGTATTGCTAAATTTTACTGGATTAAGTGATCCCAGAACATTGTAAAAAAAAGTAGTTTTTGACAATACAAATCATTCTATCGTGAGTGTTATTAACAACAAGAGCTGTAAGAGGCCAGTGCGCTTGACTATTCAAAGAATTTCGGTTGGTGCATCTTTTGAAAGTGAAAGGGGCATAAATCTGTCAAACTACAAAAAAAATGAGTTTGAATAAAAACTTTAAACTAAAATTCTAGCTGAAAAGGGGACATAATTTGTCAATTTCCAAAACAGAGTTGCTGCGATTGTTGCACCTGGTTGATTACAAAGATGTATTCCAAGTTTTAAGTGAATACCTAATGCAGTTTAGAAATTATAAGACTTTGAATAAACACTTTAAACTGAAAATTTATGTGAAAAAGGAGAACAAACTGTGCCAAAATACAAAACAGAGTTATAGGCACTGTTGCACGTGATTCTGGAGTTGATGGCAAAGGTATATTCCGGGTTTCAAGTGAATAACCTATGTAGTTTTCAAGTAATAAGACTTGAATGACAACTTTTAACTGAAAATCTATGTGATAAGGGGACATAACTCTGACAAAGAAAAACAGAGTTATGTGGATTGTGGCACCTGATGCTGCAGTTGATAGCAATGGTATATTCCAAGTTTCAAGTGAACAACATACGAAGTTTTAAGTTTGAAGACAAACTTTAACCTGAACAAGCTGTGTGAAAAAGGGGCATACCTCTGTCAAAATGCAAACTGAGTTATAGAGAATGTTGCAATTGATGATGGAATTGATTACAAAGATACATTTCAAGTTTCAAATGAATAACTTCCGTAATTTTGAAGTTAGAAGAATTTTGAATATAAACTTTTAAATTAATAAGTTCAGACGCGGACGACGACGCCAGGGCTAGTAGAAAAGCTTACCTATTCATCGGATAGTCTAGCTAAAAATGGTGAATTCGGATATTATTCCATACTCGAATACTTGATAGTATTTGTCAAATTCTTACCCAGAATTATCAAGAGTCGAAACATTTTTTCGGAAACGGTTAATCCGTTTGATTATGGGTATAAAACTGTATTTCCACATTCACTTATATGCATAAAAAATGACGAAACTTAACGTAATGACAGTATGAATTCTGAGTTATATTTGTAAATAAATAAGCTCCCACTGCAAGCTTTTGAGCAGCTCCCTGTATTGTTGCTAATCATTTATCTGTCTTATCAGTCACTAATGCAGTATACATGTATGAGTTGGTAATACAACAAGTATTCCGACAAACGTAAAGGAAATGATAAAAATTCGCATGTACGACAGCGGAATGTGTAAAAAATATAGAACAATTGTAACACAATACGGTCTTGCATATACAGGTGATGGGTGTGCTATAGGTAGAACGGGATTGAAGCAGAGATAAATCACGTGTATATGACGTAGTCGTTCCATGCACCTAGCTGGATGTAGTACTAGAGAGTGGCGTGAGTTCCTTTCTAGCCTCCGTGGTGATCAGACTTAGAAAATAAAATGTAAATCAATATACGATTGTTAGTTGTCAATTGTAGGTAGCAGCAAAGGGGCGGGGGGAGGGTTACACAATACAAACGGGTTCATTTTGTGAATACGATAGAATGCGCAAAATAACACAATATTTTACATGTGATTATCTTGTCGATGGAAATAAAAAGTTATAATTCCTGGTTGAAGTCTCTCTTGCAAAAACCGTCTATCAAAAATAAATTCTTCTCGAATTCTTTACTCATGACTTGCAATTTGTTGAACCTAAATGACGCCTATAGATTTCCAGACTGGTTGAATGAACGCACCACATTTAACACCTTAAAGGCACTAACTCGGAGGATAAGTAAACATTATATAAAACAACGTGCAAGAAAAACTCATTACACGTGACGTGTATACAAATAAAATGACCAATGTAAATAAGTTCACTGATGAAAACAACTTGAAATTCCATTTGTTATCAAATGAGTGAGACGGAATGGAATATAAAAGATATTGGATAAACATGAACATTACTCTTTGTGCAAACTACTAAGTACTTCTGGTGCGTTTCTTCGAAAGTGTTTTCTTGCAATCAAACACTCAATAACAATATAATAAACATACAAAGTATTTCAGAAACGATATCAAGGTACTGATTTGGTCAAAACGCGTACGCTGATACACATACTGACAATGGCATATCGAATTCACTACATTTAAGTAAAAAATAACTATTTTGCCGTAGTGCAGTTAGACATGAATCAGGAGTGCATGATTTTCCCCCAAAAGGGAAATTCAAATGGTCTACACCGAATCCATTTTCAGTAATGCTAGAAATTGACAAGCAAAAACTACTAAAAAGTAAACACATTTCATATATAACCCTTGGTTAAGTACATGATTTTGTTTTTGTATTATATTTACAAAGGCATTATTTTTTGTAATATTTACTATCATATACAGTAAACTAAAATACAATTTTAATTTCTTAGATATTTGTTAGCCAGCAGTCTTGGAAAGGTTAACAGTGGTATAATTCCCGTTTGCGTGGAAATTGGCTGAAAGCTCTTTAAGTATATACTTGTTAATGAATTAAAGTTTAAATAAGAAACATATTGCCATATGTTTGTAGACATTACATTTTGCCTACAAATAAATTTTACAGCAGTTTTTGTACAATGTTTATTTTTGCAATCATAACCCATCTTAGCTTTTGTTCTTGGGCATTGCTAAATCTGATTGGCTATCTGTCTTGAAATTAAAAAAAACTTCTTACTATAAAAAAGATAACCTGTTTACACACCTTTTGGGGCAATTTTCATTAAGTTAATTTCCGACAGAATTATTCAGATTTATCCTTTTGAACAACATATTCAGCCGTCGACGATTCTTTACATGTCCATTTATATGTATCATCAAAAATATACTTTTTTCGATTGTATATGTACGACTTGTTACTTGTTAAACTTAAAAGCACCGTAAGATTTTTAGATAATTCAAATAAACTCGCTGATTGTCTTGACCCAATAGTATGGTTGTGGCTTGACAAAGGGGATATACCAAATATAAAATAACGTTAAACAAAAACCCACACATGACTTGTTCGCATGTGAATATACTTACCGATGAAATATTTGACTCGATCCCAGGTGAACACCTTCCATTTTATTAGCACCAATCGTAATTCAATGGGCAATACGGGCTATAATAGGTATGTGGATAAATATTTTGTGTAAACTACTTAGTGCATATAGTGCATTACTCCAATATGCGTACAAAGTATTTACCACCAGAAAGAAGATCGAGGTACGTTTTTGGACAAACAAGGTACGTCGATAGACATACGGACATTGCCAATGTTATCAATTATTAATATTTTGGAACGTACCAGGTAACTCTGTATAGTTACAAATATATACCATCGTGATTTCTCAATATTCACTATTGAAAAGTCAACAACAGCCATATGTCCATAACCTCGTCCTTAAGTGCAAATATTGTTGTTTACAAGAACCTGTTAATGCGCAATCAAAGATGGCTTGAGTTTTTCATCTGAGATATAAACGGGGTGCAGGATGGTATTGTTTATCAGAAACAGAAATGCTAACTTGCTACAAAGGCACGTTGATAAAAACACATACGTTTTTTTTTGTTCTGTATATCACAGTTTAAAGAATAAAACAACACAGGAAAATTAATATACTTCTACACTGGCTGTGCATGGAGTGAAGTTCTCTACACTCTTGAATCAATATTATTCAAAACTGTATGAAATTAAATAAACGTAACAATAGTTCTAATAGTATTGCTACTACGACTGTGTAGTTTCTCCATTGTTTATATATGTAATTATACTTATTTATACTTATTTACGTGTATCAATGATTTACAAATCCTGTTTCACATCCTAGAATTCCG
Source organism: Congeria kusceri (assembly GCA_027627225.1). Taxonomy (NCBI): domain Eukaryota; kingdom Metazoa; phylum Mollusca; class Bivalvia; order Myida; family Dreissenidae; genus Congeria; species Congeria kusceri. The sequence goes on from CM051036.1 coordinate 17,079,932, forward strand.
AAACTATGTATACTGATCACCTCGTTCCCAACTTATTGTATTATATACATACTGTTTTCTCATGTGTTCATGTTTCATGCATATGAGTGAATGAAAAGTTGACTTGACTTGACTTGGTAGGGAAAGCACCACTTCTATATCTGAGATGATAGCAATATGTCTGGAAACAACATTTTCTGGAATCGTTCATATGTTAGACGATGCCACATCGCCTGCAGTTACAAAGGGGCACAAGGTTCACAAGTAATTCGAGAGAATAAAACGGTGAGAAGCAATGCGAAACTATTTTGAATCAGATGTCTTAATTTCTACCTTGATATTAATTCTCAAGGAATTTATATAAATGGTTTGGTGGCTAATTTTAGTTGAATGAATGAATCCGGACCCGGCTAGCTCAGTTGGTAGAGCTCTGGACTGTCAGTCCAGGGATCCTGAGTTTGAACCCCAGCCCGGGTACATAACTGGTATTAGGATTGGTCATGAAATTATTTCGACGGCCATTCTCCCCCTACCTCTGATTCAAATAGGGCAGTTGTCAGTTACATACATAAGTATGTGCACTTGGTACTGGTAAACCACTTAGATTGGCTAAGCTTGCCCACGAAAAGTGTGAGAAGGTTAACTGACCGCCGTGATATGACTAAAATCACTGCGTGGACGTTTAATGTACATACTCAGTATGATTACCGGTTTTCCTATTCAAATGCTCAAACTGAATAATTTAGATTTAAAATATATGGTTTGCAGTGAATCATGTTGTGTTTTAAACTATGTAAAATATTTGTATATATAGTCTCATGTAATTCTTATAAGAATGACCATGTACTAATCTTATGTTGACAGTGTGATGTTTTAATGTAAACATGGATGAGACTCTTATAAAATATATATATGTATAAAATATATATATGTTGCAGTATACACAATGTTACTCTTCGAAATTCTATAGTAAGTTTCCATTGTCCGTGGTGTGCACAAATGCACCACATGATATTTAGGAATCTACTTCCTATTTGTTTCCAACTTTGCTTACAAATTAATCAAAGCAATTGCGAGCTAAAACAATAAAGATAATGAATCCAAATATAAATAAATGGATATAAATGAATGTAGTTATATTTGAGAAGACACACAATATTCCAAAGTAATTGTACAGAATATATTGTATTTTTTTTTTTGGTTAAAGAGCCTACCAGAAAAAGCCAGTTTTTAGACGTGCTGGGAAAGTTTCAAAATTTATAACAGTTTAATAATAGTTTCTTAGTATTATTTATATACTGGTTCGTTTTGGTAACGGCGCGAAATATTGCACAACGGCACAACTTAAATCGTCGTAACACTTACTACATGAGGTTTGTATGTATATGGCAAATGCAAATAGTGATGCAGTATGAATTACATTGTAGATCTACATCAAATCAACCTCTGTCTCGACTGCTTCTTCTTCAGAGTATTTATCACGCCAGATACCGACACTGGTCTCGACTAATATATATTAGATTTTAAAAAAAGTTTAACTTCTCTTAACAAAATATGACAGATTGACGCAATTTTTCATGTTTAATCCAAATTCTGAACACGTTCATACATGAATACATTAATGGACTTGACATTCATTTTTTTTGACAATGTTGCGCCCTCAACAAAATAATAAAAAATAAAGAAAAAGGTTTTATTTTTACGCTCGCTCCTTTGTTTTTTTAAGAACTCGATAGCCAAGTATTCCACTTGCTGTGGCTTTATGAGCTTTTTTATTTTGGGTCCCGCAGAGTTTGTTCATCACACAATGTACCCGTGTCTTTGCTAGGGTATCCACTCTGTCGAAGCTGTTTGCTAATTGCAGTAGACAAAAACGCAACAAAAGCAACATGAAAACAAAATAGTTCTGAAAAACATGTTCAAAGTGATAACTAAGATTCTAAACCAAGGAGCGTACTTATTCACCTTGCTGTAACTTTGCTGATGTTGAATTCACACCACCACTAAAGAACGGATTTCAATACAGGATCTATTCTAATTCAAATGTTGCGACCTTTTTCCGTGTGAATAATTTCAGTGCGGATAATATTGAAATTAATTTAGTAACGCCAACTATAGTGTACCGTTTATAGTATATGAATATTCCTTAATGATTTAATTTAAGAGGACATATCAGGGGTCATAACATTTAGTTACTCTAGGTTATTGAAACGAAACCTTAGATTTAGTAAATACGTTAAAGATAAACTTTTCAAAATAAAAACATCATGCGATGTTAAAATGTTATTCATTTATTGATATTTAATGGATAAAATAAAATTTATTTTGGCCAATATGGCGATAAACTGGGGCGTAGTAGATCTGTACATAAACAGCAAATGCGAGACCACTCGACAAGACAAACGCCTTTCAGAAAACACTTGGCAAGTGTAAGAACCGAAATTAAACATATTTCATTTTTATTAATAGCTATATTTTGACATTGATTCAGCTGCGTTAGCGAAAGAACAACATTTTATTAACACATTTAAACCACAAATAAATGTTCTATAATAATTATGACGTTTGACATGAAATGACGTTATCTTTAGCCTTTTATTTATAGAATTTAAATACACAAAAATTGGTTCAGGTGTTAATTATGGACAGCCACATTTAGTTGTGGCGTGACACCAGTTCTAGAAAAAAGCACGCTATAAAATATTGTACATGTGTTTTAATAACCTGTATTAAACGAATATTATTATCGGGGAAAGCATTAATAACATTAGCATGATTAAAAACTCTTCTATAATTGCCACCTATTTGTATTAGTTCTGTGTAATACAATGTGTGACACGAAATGATTATCAACATAGTGGATATTCTGGTACAATGTTGACCAAATTTGAGATGACAATAAGGACATGGTCATAATATTTTTGCCAACAAGAAGTCGAAAAATATAGTTATTACCATGCATTTTATTACAAAATTAGCATGAAGTGAAACTCGCTTCATCAACATGAAGATTTGACAATGAAGTTTTATTCACTTTGAAAAGGCAATGCTACCACGGAAACCCGCAATGACCATAGATGAGAGTAAACTGAACACTGAATGAACATTATCGGTCAATGCTTTATTCAAGTCACACCCACCACATTCTAAAACAACTACTCGAGGGTTTTAAGTGTACCGTTTTAGACACGACGGTTAATAGTCACTATATGATACATTCGAATATCCAACTATTTCATTCGATTTTGTCAGCATGGAAATTATGTCTGGCATGTTTCGGTCACAGTGATTATTATTATACAAATTAAAGTGTACACATGTCATTATATAATATACCAGTTTGACGACGATTATCAGACATACACAAAGGACCTTTGGGACATATTTTTAATGACGTACATTGATGTCATATTATCACTTAATGCTTTTACGTCAAACGGATAATATAATTAGTGTTTGTCCTTCTCACTTGGTGGACAGGTGTGTATAATGTTTGACATGCTTGATTTTTCAAACAAATGCTAACCCCATCAGAGCAATTGTATCCATTGTAATTATGACGTCTTTGTGGAACCTTGCAATCTGTGATCATGGCTAAAGCTATTCGCGGCTGTTTACAATAAGAACTGTCGCAGGACAGCATGCACGAATTATAGACTGTTGGCGGAAGCCAACGGTCTTTTGAGAGGATTATTTAAACTATTTATTTTCTTTGCAGGCTACGAGTTAGTAAATCGAAACCTGAAAGGGTTCTTCTTCAAAACAGCAAATATTCTGGAATGTTTTCTTACCTTTTAATTATTTAAGAAAATGTATGTCATGTGTATTATAATAAATATAATCATGCGATTTATTACAATAACAGCTTCTAAAAAGTTCAATTTATTAAAAACGTTACTTCAAATCAATGGCATTCCTACTTTCGCTATTTACTTGAATGTAACCGTAATATTCACATGGGTGTCCTGGAAGAAGACCACTAAATTAATGCGCTACGTCGGTTATTTTCGACTATGACCCGTGTATTACTTCACTAATTGGTATGCACTTTGATTACGTAATTGTGCCACATGTTATTTTAAAATTAGGACCTATATATATACATTCTGGTTACATAATAATGGTCATGAGTTTATACAAGATTATGATCTTATAATTGATAAGACCAGGTTTGAACAATACGAAGTCGGTCAGTCTCAGAGAAAGAACCTAAGTCTAAATTGCATTTTTTTTTCCATTTTTAGCGACGATATACTAATTAAACTGACACTCTCTTATCATATATCATTATTAAGAAGTAAACCAAGTGAATATTTATAACATTTTGAAAGTAATAAACTGTAAATTACCGCTATACAACCTGTAGTAACCACTATCAATACATCGCGGGCCTCGTTTTCAATTCGCCGATAAATTATTGTGTCTTGATAATCGCTAAAAATGGGAATATGAAACTCGTCTATTCCGTTTTCAGTAAATATTTAGCTTAAAACATATTTGTCCATTACTTACAAATCATTTTTTATTATGATTTGGTATACTTTAGTATAAGAACCCATATTATCAAGTTTAAAGGTGGGAAATTGAACTTCATTCAAACTAATTTTTCCTTTTTAGCAAAAAATGCACTCATACCTTACATGCTTACAGTTTCTTTTGTCGCCAACAGTCTTTCTACGCTGTTAGCGTTTAGATTCTTGTACTTGTCAGAGTTACTGGCATTTTTCTAAAACAAACTGTTTGGATAGTATAAGCCAATTAAACAAAGTTAGTTTCGTTCTCGAGTTTTTGAGTGGAAAGCGTTTTTCTAATTTTTAAAACAGTGACCTTGACCATGACCTCACCCAGCCCATATGCTATCGCATGTAATGTCTCGCTATAGAGAAACTATAAATGGAGTTTTATTCATATATTTCAATTTTTTCTTGAGTCATTTAACATAAAATGTTTTTCTATTTTAAGTAACAGTGACATTGAACTTGACCCCACCCAACCCAAATGCAATCCCCAGTAGGATTTAAAATATCTATGCATTTAGATTTGGTTAGAGAGTGGAAATCAAAAGTTGACGCCGCCGCCACACACGCATTAACTTAAAAGTTTCTGAGTGTAAAAAGGCCCATCATTTTAACAAACCTCAAACTTGAGTAACCCAACTTGGCGTTATGGGTCCTTTTTAATATGGGGAATAAACATTTTAAGTTTAAATGAAATCCCTCAACACCTGTTTGAGAAACTAGCTTACCAAAATCTTTAACCTATTCAAATATCTCTCAATGTAAAATGTCTAAGTCTAAAACGACCTAAAATTTTAGACAAATTTCAAACACGAATTAACAAACCTGGCTTTATTTTAATATAGTAAATAATTGAATAAAATTCCTAAAGGCATTCCCGTGACAGTACATGTAGCTTACCGAAACATTTAACCTATCCAGATAGATTTAATGGTAAAATTTCAAGTGCAAAAAGGCCAATATCTTTGAAAAATTTCAAACTTAAGTTACCAAAGTTGGCCTATGTCTTCAATTTATTATAGGGAATAAATGTGTTAACTTTGATTGAAATCCCTGAAATCATTCCTGAGACACTTGCGAAAAACATTGACCTTGCCCGGACGCCAACGCCGGGCGAGTAGAACAGCTTGGCTTTTCTTCGAAAAGTCAAGCTGAAAATAGTGAATTCTGATATTCTTGATTAGTTCCTTCAAATAAGCATTTCATTTCATGGCAATAAAAATTCGAAAATAAGCATAGTTTCATTCCGAATTATGAAGTTTTAAGTTTGTTTTTTAGAATAACGTCAAACAGCAATCGTTACTGCTTAACGTTCAACACTCCTTACAGTGACTGTAGCCATGTTTTTTATTGATTGTTGTCTCTTCATCAACATACATCCTTTTTAAATTTTCCGTCTACATTCTTCTAACATACCATGATGTACTTGACTTGTACGTAAACTAAATTGTTAAGTATATGATATGTTATTTGTATGTTATAGATCAATATTTATTTTCAAAATAAATCTCCTATGTAAAGAAGTCAGGATGTTATGGGTTTATTCTTTTCATGCATAAAATCAATTTTATCTTCTGCATACTACTTTTGTATGCTGTTATTGGTCATCAATATACGGTGGCATAGACGTAACATGTGAGAGAATGAATTTATCTCGTGGCCACCAGTTACGTAACTTAATAACTCGTGGCCGCGAGATACTAAGTTGTTGCCACGACTTCATAACTTGTGGCCACGAGATAAATTAACTCCCTCACATGTCACGTCTATGCCACCGTACCAATAGCACTAGCAGCAAAATTAATACAAGAGGGCACTGAGGGCCCTAGGACGCTCACCTGAGATCATTTTATTAGGAATTTGCAAACAATATTGTTATGGTAGTAAATAATACAGTAAACTTCACTTGTAACGGTATCACTTACAGTGATTTATCGCATATAAGAATGCTGAGTCACGATATGGGAGTCTGTACGAAGTGTGAAAAACATAGGGTCAGCTTGATTAAATAATCACTAATGTGGTAATCAATGAAACTTGCGTTGGGTGTGACTGTGCCTATAATTGGTTTGTTAAAACTATTTGGCAATGACAATTAATATCTTCAGAAAGAGTGATGGTTTTTTCTTGCAGTATTTAGTGACGAAACGGGAACTCAACATGATTATTCGAACGTTGTATACGTGTACAAAGGTCGTGAACATTAGGAAGGATTTTTCAGAATTATCCAGCATGTTAATGTAATTGTCAACAATTAATTGCATTTCTCGATGTTTTCCACTTATACACAGTGACACTCCAACATAAAATTTATGTATAAAAAATGATCGGTGTTGTGTTTCTCTTCTTTACTTTTGTGTTTTTGCTATTGGTTGTCTATCAATTTACGGATGTAACGATATTCGGATATATTTTATTTAAATCCAATGGTATGCTCAGTGTCGTTACAAGCGGAGTTTACTCAAAGTATTGATGCTTGTAAGTTATAAGAACATTAGAGATGTTCAGTACTAAGCATAGGGTGGAGATAGATTAGGTGAAGCTCTGCTTTCAACAGATCAGTATATTGTTAATGATATCTGCATGTTGCACAATATGTTTAAGTTAATGTAAATTGTTGACAATATGCAATGTAAATAAAGCTTCTGTATGTTAACAGCTGGCAATAAGCAAAATATAATTAAGTTATTTTTTATTTAACCATCTTTATCGAACAAAATAAATAAATTTATGTGCATGGTTCAAATCCTGACATGTTGTTACAGTAGTTTAGAATCTTAATAAATATAAAAGAAAACATATTTTTTGTGTGTTTACAACCCATTTATGAGTGACTGTTGTATTGAAACTTGGCGGGTGATAAAAGCAATGACAGGTGTTTTTCTTCAAGAGACTAGTTCACACTTTGCGCAAAATAAATCAATATATGGGCTGACCAGAAATTTCCTATGACACCTGATAAGCCTTCGAGATGAGTGAATACCAAATCTAGTGTTGATCCATAGTCTGTTGTGGCAGAGTTGATTAACTGGTTACAAGCATATGACTCTTTCATCATTTTGCAGAGCATGTTGTTCCTTTGAGCATCAATGTTGAAATCTCCAATAAACACAGCATATATAGATTTATTAAAATATTGACTGAGGTGGTCTTGGGATTTTGTCTTAAAACTCGAAAACGACAATGATGGCGCTTTGTAAATGGCCACAATTTGTTTCTCATCACAACCAACTTTGACATGCAGGTGTAGGATGTCAAGGTTTTCCTCACTGAATGTAATGCAGTTAAGCAGTTCAATCTCTTCTTTTACATACACAATCAAACCATGGGGAGGCCTTTGATTTGAAATTCTCTCATTCTGATCACTTCTTGTCACATTGAACCCACCAATCGTGTAGTCTTCATTGGCGTCTGAGGAACATAAGCGTGTTTCTGCAAATGCAGCAATGTGTGCAGTAAGTACATCTTTGTTAACTGTTACATCGTCAAATTGCAAATTTAAAGATCTGCAATTATTAAATACAACTTTAAAGAACTTGTCAGAATCAAGTATATCTAGTGGTGTATAACAAAGGTTAAGGGAAGCATTCTGCCGTAATATTTCCATCTCTTTGTCAACCTGTTCATCAACATGCAATGCAAGCTCATTGATATTCAAAATTTACAATTTTGAAAGAGACCTTACTCTGCTCAGTGCAACATAATGCAGATGCGGAACTTTCCTAATTTTGCGCTGTGACAGATCAATTACAGCTTTGTTTAAAGTGCTTCCTTGAGCTCAGTGTACTGAACGACCTCCAGATGGTTGCAACGGAAATTGATTTCTCTGTAATGTTTTTCCACTATAAGTAAATGACCTTTCAATATCAAAAATAGGTGTCCAGTTAGCATTAATGCTGTTGTGATATAATCCTCGATTCTTGTATTTAACTCTTGTTTCATGTCCTGCCATGTCATCATCAAGCCGAACCCATATTATGCTTGGGCGAGTGGTGTCTGACTGTTTGTATTCAATATACTTTACAACACACGTTACCCCATTTGCAAGCCCATCTTCTGTATTGGTATTCACAGTTAAGTCATATATCATGTCTACTACTACTGTTAAGGAACTGTGAAGGTGTGCAGTTTTATTTGGATCATTTGGTAACTTAACAATAGCTTGCTCCTGCTTGTCTCTTGAAAGTTTTGGAGACACTACGATTGTGTGACATGAAATAATAACCTTTTGAGTCGTCATTTTACTTATAAGAGAGTCATTGAAAGTATGCATAAAAAAGTTTTCTGCAAAAAGATGAGGTGCACTCATATCATACAATGGAGAAGAAGGACTTGTTTCACATTGCTTTAGTCTCTTCATATCTGCATCTGTAGCCTGATTGATTCTAAGCCGATTGAGCAACTCAGAAAATTCAACCTCATCTTTTTGTCTCATTATTTCTGTAAGCTCAAACATTTTAAATTGCTCTTTCCATTGATTAGTAGTTAGAGCTTTTGCATCATGTGTCATGTCATTGAATAACTAGTTTCCACTTACTGGTTTCAATTTGTAAAGATCCCCAATTGCAATAACACTCACACCACCAAATGGTTTTCAGGTTCCTTTCAGTTCTTTAAGTCTTTGATCAATAAAATTCAGCATAGTATTACTGACCATTGAGATTTCATCAATTATCACTACAGATAGATTCCTATACTTTAATCTAAATGAATTCAAAGTATCACAAGTCAATGATTGATCAGATTGTTTATACTTTTGCTTGAAGGCTGATGAAATGGTGGAGCCATTGAAGGCAGCTTTGCCAGTAAACGCACATAGAAGCACTCGTATATTATCAGCATTTTCACCTTCTTTCAGATTCAAAAATCTGTATAATGTTTGGTACAGAGATTTTATTACAACCCTTTTACCAACACCAGCTCCCCCAGTAAGAAATGCATAAGTGGGTTCACTTCTGGTTTTGATCCAATGAATGACGTCATTGTAAAATTGGTTCTGTTTTTTTATTTAGGGTTCGGATGAATTTTCTGTACTCAGATATTATGCTGTCATTTATTACAGTTGTTGGAGCAGACACGTAACAACTAATTTCATTTCCGATATCATATTCTCTTTGTTCAAATGCTCTATCAGGATTGAAATAGATAAAAGATTCAGATTCAATTGATTTTTCTTCAGCAGTGTGACCTTCCACTTGTTGGGTACTTGGTGCAATTTCATCAAATGCATCGTACTCTGCCTTTCTTCCAATGGAAACAGATCTAGCTCTTTGGGTTTATCTGGCCATTTCATTAATTTAAAACTGATAATTTGGGTACCTTTCCATTCAAAATACTGCTTTTACATGTAAAACAAATCCATGCTTTGTTGTCAACAGAGGTAACATTAGTAAGATATTTTGAATAATGCTCATTAGACAAAGATTTTGTTTCACACACGCTTTGCTTAAACCATGTATGGTGACAGCAACTGCAAACATACATCAGTCTCTCTTGCTTTTCTCTTGGCTTTCAAAGTACTTTCTCTGTCTTTTTGTCTTTGCTCATCAGTCTCTCTTGCTTTTCTCTTTGATTTTCAAGTATCATCTCTTTGGGGGTTTTTCTGAAAATCATGTTTCGTAAACTCTCTCTTTAAATGTCGTTCCTTACTTTTAAAGTTACTAGATTCTCTTTGCTTTCTTTTGTACAACAACTGATACAATTTTTGGTCAGAAATGTTTCTATCGCTTTTTATTTTGCATACCTTAGCTTTTTGTTTCTGATCTTGAAAGTATTTCCCAATCAGAGTGACAGAATTATCAAAGCAAGACAAATCAGTATTGCCATACATTTGTCGTTTTGAAATATGTGTATTTTTTTTGTATGATACAGTATTCCATTCTTCTTCTTTTCTTGAGCACACACATAGAACACTTTCAGGCTCAGTGGCTGCCAAATGCAATGGAAGAATATCAAACTGTGAACTAAGATCAATACTCTTGCTTTCATATAATGCATACATGAAAGTAACCAAGTCCTCTAAGCAGTCAAATGACACCAACACTGATTTTCCATCTGGTTCTGACACTCCATTTTCACCATGAGAATGTAAATCAAAAAAGTGATACCTCTCATCATGTACATATACTGCTGAACATATTACACCTATCAATATCAGAACATGGCTTGATCCTTGCAGTGCTGTACTAAGAGACTGATGCAATGTTGGCAACAGTGAGTTTCCGAACTGTTCAACTGCAGCCCTAGAAATAATAGGTGACTTCTGAATGTACAACATTTTATCACCACAAAAAACGGACTTGACTTGGCACTTCTTCAAAATTCATCAAATAGCTCTGAAATGTACCCTTTGCTTTCATTTCAAAAATAATTTTATTGTACAAAGAATCTGTTAGCACTTTATCCAATGTAGATGAACTAGTGATGTTCCCAGCATTTATCAAAGCCATTAATGATTTCATAACACAATGCCTTCCACGTGACTCTATGCTAAACCGTTCATCACCCTGATGCAATGATCCAAATATCATTTCTTTGCAACTGAAAGGAGATGTGTTATATGCAAACAAGTTTTGCTAATTGTTCTGATTCTTTGACTTCTCTGGTGGTTCAGTTCTTTCAAATGTTTCATAGACAGGTGTAGCTGTGTTAGTAAACTGGCCTGAACATGGTTGGACATTGCCACGACTTTCTAAGCTTTCTAAACTTTCTAAGCTTGCCTGTACGCTGACAGGACTTGCTGCCTGTGCAACAAGACTTGCTGCTGCCTGTACAACAGGACTTAATGCCTGTACAACAGGACTTGCTGCTGCCTGTACACCAGGACTTAATGCCTTTACAACAGGACTTGCTGCTACGTGTACAACAGGACTTGTTGCTGCATGTACACCAGGACTTGCTGCTGCCTGTACGAACAGGACTTGCTGCTGCTTGTACAACAGGACTTCCTGCCTGTTCAACAGGACTTAGCCTCTCTGTTCATAACAGCTCTCCGTGCCTCTGCTCTCCTCCACCTTTTCCTAAGTGTCATGGTTGCCTGTACGGAAATAAAACAGATATGTACAATGTATTTAAACAAAACAAATCCCACAACCTAATATACACTTAAGAAAACAAGAGCTGTTACTTGGGCAGCACACTCATTTATTTCAAAAACTTCAAATTAGACAAGCTGGTGTTTTGTAAAAAGGTTTCATTATTGGAAAGGTAAATGTAAGTATCAATCCAATGCAATCCAAGAAGCTGGTAATGAAGCTGGTAAATACTAACAAGGTAACTTGATGAGAAGCAATTTCCAAATTCCGTTCAACTCATATTCCTTTTCACAATCAGCCCTCTCAAAACAGCAATAACGGCACTTTACTGACACTGACTATGTCGATTCACTTGAATATGCCACTTCGTTGACAGAGCAATAATACCCCTTCACTGACATTCACTACCTCACTTCACTGACAATTTTCCACTTCGCTACAACTGACAACGTCACTTCGCTAACACAAACTATAGATTTAGCTGATACTGACTATGTCACTTGGCTAACACTGACTATGTCACTTCGTTAACACAGCAATAAATATCCCTTCAATAACACTCACTATGTCACTTTGCAGACAAATACTCCAATAACTCACAAATACTACAATAACTCAAGTACAATATTCAAATGTTATGTTCAGTTGATAATCTTCTATGAACTGTATTGCATAATAAAAGCATTCAGGTACATAGAAAAAAAAGAAAACAAAAAACATTTATAATATGCTGACTATTGTGTTAAGTTCATAAAATCCACGTTGAAAACAATCCCAGAATTAATGAATGTTTCGATTTTGTTATTCAGGTCTAATGGAAAAAAAATATTTTAATAATTTCAACGCCAAAGGCAACTCCAAAGATATAGCATTATTTTTTCTTTGAAAAAAAAGTAATGCTACTTAAAATCTAATATTCAATATAGTCAGTGAAAATATCTGTGTAAAACAAAACATTATAACTAAAAGCATTCTGAACAAATACAATAACTGGTACAGAGACGTAAACAGTAAGGCAAAAACCATTAAGAAAAGGCTTTTCATAGACATACGTGATTTATTTAATAAATCATGAATGATATACAACTAATGATCTATCAATAATGTTTTAACAATTATTATATCAATATTTTAATAACAATTCAGATATTCGTATCTAATTATAACTTAAATTACACAAGAAAAAACTGATCACATATGGCACTTTTTGAGAAACATACACAAGTATGAACGGCAGAGATGGCGCTTGAAAGTTTCAAGTATGTAAATTGTACAGAAGTTTGAACTTAATTATTGTCAGCTTTCAAATCTTCTATTAATTTTGAAAAATAAAGCTAGTTTATAAATAATGAATGTTAATTGATTGATATGATATAAATACAAAAATTGACATTTCTTTTTAAAAGACACAATTGCAATGTATAATTGTAATAAAAATAGAGCAATTTAATATATCAAAGTGACTCTTCTGCTGTGCATAATCTGAAAATAAAGAAACAAAATCGTATCACATATATGAAAATATACAAACCAAATAAAATCATATATCTGAAAATATACAAACAAAATCGAATAAACAAAGCTGATAAAAGATAACATACATTGATCAGTAGCCCAATGGTCAATTAGCCCTGTCCCCTTCTGAAGTCATGTTTATTGACATATCAAAATAATACAATGTTTCACACCAATTATGAAACTCTCGGCCTAGCAGTTTAGCCCGCTTTCCATATAAGTCCATTTAATCCTCCGGACCTTGCAGTTTCAGAGGAGAAGATTTTTCAGTATATTTGTTATTTAAGTCTTTATAAACCATAAGATCCTTAAGACGTAACTATTTTTACTCCATGAGCATGCTTTGAACACTCATTGTAGAGGACCACTATAAATATTACATACGATATTGCTATATTAATTGATGTACCCAATAAGAAATATTTGGGCCTTGCAGTTTTACAGGAGAAGATTTGTAACATCCACTTGCCAGAAAAGTCTAGAGAAACCATGTGACTCACAGGGTTTGGCCAATTTTAACCCATGGTTATAATTTGAACAATCTTGGTAGAGAACAACTGTACAGTGTATCATGCCAAATACGAAATCTCTGGGCCTTGCAGCTTCAGAGGCAAATATTTTTAAATTCATTTTCCTATTTAAGTCTATATAAACCATGTGACCCCAGGAGGTGGCCACTTTTTACCCCAGGAGCATCATTGGAACAATCTTTGTAGACAGCCACTATACAATGTTACATATACAAAAACGAAACCTCTGGGCCTTAGAGATTCAGAGGAAAAGATTTGTTAAGTCCACTTGCCACATTAATCTATAGAAACCATCTGACAACCGGGGCGTGGCCAAGTTTGACCCAAGGGGCATAATTTGAACAATCTTTGTAGAGGACCACTATACGATAATACAGACCAACTACTAAACTTTTGGGCCTTGCTGTTTCAGAGGAGAAAGAGAAGAGGATTTGTTAACTTTACACTCTTTAAATCTATTTTTAGCTCTGATGACCTACATATGAGTGGCTTTTTTTTTACTTCAGGGGCATTATGTTAACATTCTTTGAAGAGGACCACTATACGATGTTACATGCCAAAATACGAAACCTCTGGGCCTTGCCATTTCAGAGCACAAGTTTTATAAAGCCTCAATGCCTTGCGGTTTCAGAGAAGAAGAATTTTTAAGTCAGGTTGCTATTTAAGTCTATATAATCCATGACATTGTGACCCCTGGAGTGTGGTCAGTTTTGACCCATGGGGCATAATTTGAACAATCTTTGTAGAAGACCACTATAGGATGTTACATACCGAATAGGTAACCTCTGGGCCTTGCGGTTCCAGAGGAGAAGATTTGTAAAGATATTTTGCTATTTAAGTTTATATAAACTTTTTGACCCTCGGGGGCGTGGCCAGTTTTGACCCCAGGGGCATCATTTCAACAATATTTGTAGAGGGCCACTAAATGATGTTACATACCAAGTAAGAAACTTCTGGGTTTTGCGGTTTCAGAGAAGAAGATTTTTAAAGACATTTTGGACCTGGCGGTTTGTGAGGAGATTTTTAAAGTCATTTTGCTATTCAAGTCTCTATTAATCATGTGACCCCCGGGGCGTAGCAAATATGAAACCTCTGGGCCTTGTTGTTTCAGAGAACAAGAATTTTAAAGACATTCTGCTATTTAAGTTTATATAAACCATGTGACTCCCTGGGCGTGGCCAGTTCTGAACCCAGGGACATAATTTGAACAATCTTTGTAGAGGACCACTATAGGATGTTACATACCAAATATGAAACCTCTGGGCCTTGTGGTTTCAGAGGAGAAGATTTTTAAAGTCATTTTGCTGTATATTATTTATAAACCATGTGACCCCCGGAGCGTGGCCCGTATTGACCCCAGGGGTATAATTTGAACAAACTTTGTAAAGGACCACTAAAGGATGTTACATACCAAAGATGAAACCTCTGGGCCTTGCAGTTTCAGAGGAAAAGATTTTCATAGTCATTTTGCTATATATTCTATATAAACCATGTGACCCCCGGGGCGTGGCCAGTTCTAACCCCATGGGCATAATTTGAACAATCTTTGTACAGGACCACTATAGGATGTTACATACCAAATATGAAACCTCTGGGCCTTGTGGTTTCAGAGGAGAACATTTTTAAAGACATTTTGCTATATATTCTTTATAAACTATGTGACCCCCGGGGCGTGGCCCGTTTTGACCCCAGGGGCATCATTTGAGCAATCTTTGTAGAAGACCACTTTAGGATGTTACATACAAAACATGAAACCTCTGGGCCCTGCGGTTTCAGAGAAGAAGATTTTTCAAGTTTACACTTTTAAAATCTATTTTTAGCTCTGGTGACATACATATGCAGCGGACCGTAACGATTTGAACAAATTTGAAAGAGGGTCACCAAATGATCATTCCTGTGAAGTTTGGTGAAAATCTGCCATGTAGTTTAGGAGATGTTGTTTGAATAAAAAGTTGACGACGGACGCACGGACACAGGGACACACGGACGACGGACAACGGGCGATCACAAAAGCTCACCATGAGCAATTTGTGCTCAGGTGAGCTAAAAATACATATGTATATACAAATAAATACCATGAAACTTCGGCTGAATCAGCAGGAGAGAAACGCTGATTAGCAATATACTTTATTGAAGGCAGGTGGCCAATAGACTATACGACTAGATTTGAATGACAATATGTTTAGCCATTCAGAATGCTAGGACTTCATAGTTTGACGGAGATTTGTATTCTGTCAACGGTGTGTGTCAGAGTTTGGCCTAGGAAGGCGTGGTTAAAAATTCCATAGCGTATTGTCAATAGCCAATACAATACAGCACAACACGGAAAACACGTAACTCTTAACAAACAAGAAACGCAAATACGAATTAAACTGAATTTACCGCCGTGGAACGATCAATGCAAAGCGTTGTGGGTTTCAATCGATTAACGGGCGCCCGAACCTTACACTTGGCTTATACTAACTATCAGCAACACATGCAAATATAAATACAGACGAACCTCATTGCACCCTTATTCAAATTAAATGGTAATAAAAGAAACCACAACATTCAATTTAATTACACTTTAATTACTCAATGGTTGGATGTTAACCACTGCAACATAATAGCAACGATGAAATACCAACAAGTATCAACTACATCTCTTCTTATTTAAAGGTTTATTAAATGCAAACATACGATTATTACAATTTACATAATGAAATATTAATGTCTTGATATTGTACAGATGAAAACAATAATATAGTGACATGAACATACAGTTTACAACCGATTACGCATTACTTGGCCTTTAACAATATTTCAAAGCTATTAAAATTGCACAGTGTATAATTGTTAAATCCGTAAAAAAAAAACCAGTTAAAAGGTATAACACATTTAAAAAAATGTTGAAATAACAAACTGTATGATGAATATAACTGGACGAAACAGAATAAATTGTACGACGTGCTAGAAGAACGGTATGGAATTAACAAACGTTATTACAGATAGAGACTTAAATTACGATGTAAATATATCAAAAGTATAAAACAACATTGTTGAAATAACAAATGATATATACCACTGTCTTGAATAGTCTATTTCTCTCACAAAACTATGTTACATTATTTATACTCAGCATTACTTTCATACAGGTATCTACATTGTCAAACGTACTGAGCGTTGCGCAAAAATAAGCCCGAACTCCATCCTCTATGGTCGTATGGAAGGCGTGCACTAAACGAAAGACGCATGCCTTTGTACCTGTCCGATGAGGTTTTCTTGGCTCATGTCCAATGTACTATGTGCAATTACCTTCGGACGTTTGAAATGAAGCAGGGGCCGAACGCAGCAAAGCTCGAGTCTGACGCTCATGCCCTGCAGCTGATCAAGCGAAACCTTCTTGACTCTTAGATTTTCATTAAATTCAATCACGTTTTTACCGCGTTTGTTCTTTGTTCCTGTGACTCGCTCCTTGTTCTTCAAAACCCATTTTGCTCTAATAAAATATTTAGTTTCTTGAATAATTCTTTGCGGAATCAATGACAAGTTAAAATTAAGCGTCTGAACTTGAATATTTAAGGATCTGGAATTAAGATCGTACCAAAGAGATAAACTTGATGCTGCGATATAATTCTTCGCCTCAACAATTGGAATCTTTTTTGAAAAATCCTTTCCTGGCGGCGTTGAAAGATTTCTATTCGCAACAACATGACAGGCGGAATCATGTTTCACGCCACTATCGCCTTTGGTATTGTTTAAACATTCACTCTTGCTAGTCTTACTAAGATATGCGTCCTCCCCTTGCAGCGGTCGTATCCCTGGCAAATTAAGCGGATCATATCCGTCCAATCGATGATTGAATTTGCTATAATCCCAATAGTCCAATTGTAGAGACGTCTTTGATCTATTGTCAAATTTTGGCGATTTTTGTATCCGCTCTACTCGCCAGTTCTCTGGTTTTAAAAGCAGAGCTTTCTGATCATTGATCTTGTTTGACCGCTCATCAAATTTTTTGTTTGTAATTTGAAGAGGAGGAATGTGAATATGACTTCGTCCAATTCGTCTCGTTCTTTGGGGACCCGGTGAAATGGCAAACCTTGCATTCAATGATTCCTTTAATGTGTTGATTTCGAAGCTGTAACGTAGATGTCTAAACGAGTTGCCAACTGACATCGATCTAAAGCCCTTTTCAAAGCCGCTCACTGCGTTAGCCACTGTCCTCAACGTTGACTCGACTCCCGTCGAAAGTACGTCCGTCAACGCTTGAAAGCTGCCTGAGGCACTTGGGACAGTAATTCGTGATCGTGTCGACATACTTGAACACGCAGTGATCTGCACCTTCTGCCAATACCAAATAAAATGTATTTAAAATGGAATTTCACGAGCGTTGAGTAGACGAGTTTTGACCATGCAGAGTAGTCAGAAGCACTAGTTTTAACTTATCTCTGAATACGCACTGTCTCACCAATGACTTATATACCTATGAGCTATGCTAGAACAAAAGGTGCTAATTGTGATAAGGAAAGAAAGCAAAGATATATATAGAGTCGTCTGTCTTTCATAATAGCGCTTTGATATGACGTTCTTATATTTCATTTATGTGGTCCATAGTATACAGACTGTTCTATGATTTGCACGTGTGATGACATAATAAAACGTTCGAATAACATGAAATCAGGGTTTTAATTCGATTGCATTTGCTTTAATGGGCAAGAAAATAGTTCCTATAATATGAATCAAACTTCTTGTCATTGTGCCCATTGCAGAGGTGTAGGATGAGAGCAAAGAACGACCGTTCCACGGCGGTGACCCCAGTTTTAATCATTTTTATTTTTGGTGTTGTGTTGTGCGTATCGACTTGGATTGCATAAGCAATTGGTCACCTGCCTTAAATAAAAGACCAGTGGATATTAATAAGGGTTTCTCTCATGGTAATGAGTTTCATTATCATTATATATTATGATATAAAATAGTTTCAAGTCAGTTAAATCATGACTAAAAATATGTATACACGTTATTTAATTTGAAAGCATCAGTTGTCACTCAAGTTTTTAGTTGGAAATTGTAATAATGCCGGCTCTGTTGTCACCATTATATTACAAGTATACGTATTTAGGAATGCATTGGTTGCGAGAACAAAATCAAATTTATTGTGGTAATATTCGTGTTCATTTTATTGTGAACATTTGTCTCCAGTTATAAAAACCTATTGGTATTAAACATTATCCATTAAGTACATATTTAATGTGATGCCACTGTATGTGCAATAGTTGCAATGTCCTTTCCAAAACTACTATTATTCAATAAATAATTTCATTATACGCAGCTATACGACAACATTGTGTTAACCCATAAAGTCACTAAACATACTTTAAAAGGTTTGATATAACTTGACATTATTTTTAGACATTCCAGCTGAACTTTCCAACAACCTTTGCTATCCCAAGCTAGGCGTACACTGTACGAACGACAGATACATTTGTGCTTGATCCAGCAAAATTGTTCAACAACCTTTGCTAGCTTAAGCAAGTCGTACTCTGAACGAAGGACAAATGCATTTGTACTTGCCTCAGCGAAACTGTGCAACAATCTTTGCTATCCTAAGCTAGGCGTACACTGAAAATGCATATACGTTTGCACTTGCCTTAGAAAATTGTCCAACAATCTTTGCTCTCTTAAGTTAAGCGTTCACTGAACGTACAAATACATTTGTACTTGACCCAGCAAAATTGTCTAACAGCCTTCGCTATCCTAAGCTGGGCGTACATGAATGAACGCCAGATACATTTGCACTTGCCCCACGAGATTTATTTGGCTAAAGTGCAGTGTACTCTCTGCAATAACCTTTGACCTTTTCTATGGAAGTCGTGAACGAACACAGCAAAGCTCCAGCCTGACGCTCAAGTCTTGCAGCTGTGGAAGAGACACTTTCTTGAAACTCAGTTTGTCATTAAATTCAATTACATTTTTACCGCTTTTGTTTCTCGTGGCCACCACTGTGGTCTTGTTTTTCAGAATGCAACTGGTTCTAATGTAGTATTTGTGCTCGTACACAAGCCTCTCTGGCATCAATGACATGTTAAAATTTACTGTCTGCACCATGATGTGGAGCGCTTTGGATTTAAGGTCGTACGATAGAGATAGACTATTTGAAGCGATGTAATTCCTTGCATAGACCGTATGCAATTCATTCGTATCCTGTTGCAGTAAATGATTCACTTCGGTCTGTGAGGCATTTGTATCTTTAACGCCTGACTTACTTGAACCATACTGCAGTCTCAATTCGCAGAGCGATTTCTTGGGACATCCGCTAATTTCCGAATTGTGTGGATTATCAGGGTTTTTTTTCCTTCTTTGAGACTCGCCGAATATCGGCCCTTTCCCCTAGACGTATTTTTCCCCTCTGTCATGGAATTTTCCCCAAACGATCCATTTTCCCCCAAGATTGCCTTTATATTAAACAAATAAAAACAACTAAGTTTGTAAATATCGTGAGAGTTCAACAATCGTAACGATATTGTTTACCGGAAACAAACCGAAGCGCATGTGTAAAATGACGGGAATTCCCCACGATTGTAACGGGCGTTCCGAATAGCCACAAAATGAAATCGGACTTGCCTATTGGTTCACGAATGAAGTCGGAAACCTTCGAAGATACTCAGTCTGATAGACTGGTTTTATTTGCGTTTTAATAGTGAACTTTACAATCAAATACATTATAACGCAGTCTGAAACGACCCGTATTTTAACCTTTGTTGATTACAACCAACAATGTCTAAAACTTGGCGTCACTATAACAAAAAATTAAAGAAAGAGGACGCGAAGGGGACACCGAGTGTCCTGAGTTTATTGAAGAAAAGAAATGACAAAGGTAATAAAAATGAGTTTTTAATGCCAAAATTTCGAAAGACAATTATGATTTAATGGTCTTATAAGCGTTTCACGTTTACCCCACCCGCCTGTTGCTGAAACGATGATAAAGCAGATCAATCATCAACGTTTGTTGATAGTTCCCAGACAAAAATGTTTCATGTGTATATAATATTCTTTACTTCAGAAATAAAACGCAGGTGTTGTTTGTTAAATCAAAACGAAACTTAATGTTAAAATAATTTTATTTTATAATATAATATTTTTAAATTTAAACAATGGTTTACAGTAAGGTATAATTGGCTTTTATTTTAAACTTCAGGAGAATCTAGTTGTACTAGTCAATCTTTGGGGAAATGGCCCCTACCGAGGCTTGTTCTGGGAACATCACGGTAGTTTCCACCAGTGGCCAGTGTTCTGAGTTGACAGGGGAATTGGGTCTCGGTACCCAGGGTAACATGCAAGTGAACCCAGTTGGTACAAGCTCTATTGACAGCCAGTGCGAAAACCCTGTCACCCCAAGTTTTGATGAGTGTGTCAACCCTGTGGCTCCAAATTATAATGGGAGCCTGTGTGTCAAATCTGTGGATCCAAGTTCCGATGTTCAAGTTCCAAGTTCCACTAGCGTCAACCCTGTCGCTCCAATTTCTGATGCAAGCCCTAGTATCAGCCCTGTCGCTCCAAGTTCTGATGCTACCCCTAGTGTCAACCCTGTCGCTACAAGTTCTCATGCTAGCCCTAGTGTCAGCCCTGTTGCTCCAAGTTCTGAAGCGAGCCCTAGTGTCAACCCTGTCGCTCCAGGTTCTGTTGCTAGCCCTAGTGTCAGCCCTGTCGCTCCAAGTTCCGATGCTAACCCATGTGGCAGTCTGTCTGACTCAGAAGCTGATAGTGTTGTTACGCCCCCACCAAATAACAAACTTAAATCAAGCAACAGCGAAAATGATCGTAGATTGTTTGAAGGATCCAAATACGAAAAAAGTTATCCATGGTTGTATTACAGTCATGCAAAGCGCGACTATATGTGTAAGTACTGTGAACTCTTCGCATCAGCAAGTCCGACTGATCGGTCTACACCATACATTTCTTGTGGTGCCATCCTAGGAACCCACCCCACTCGGCGCCTTAACAGTCATGCTCAAACAAACAGGCACAAAATGTGCACTCAGGCCTACTGTGGAACAATGAGGAACATTCCTGATATTTTTGCCAAACAAAATGAGGGAAAGCAAACAGAAAATGAAGCAAAAGCTGAGAGAAATAAAAGCTACGTAAAAAAAACTGTTTAAAACCCTTGTCTTCATGTGTGAAAAAAACTGGGCTCAAATGAATTTTGATGATTTCATCAAATTTCTAGGAAGAACTTGTGATCCGGAAATACAGCAAGTAGTTGAGGACAGCAGTGTTACATACTTGTCTAGCACATCAGTATCTGACCTTATTTCAATCCTCAATGAGTACATTGAACATCAAGTTCTTGAAAGTTTGAGGTCAGAAAAATTCACTCTCCTAGCAGATGAAAGTACCGATGCCTCAAACCGAACACAGCTGTCTATATTTGGCAGATGGGTCGAAAAAGATGGCATTGTAGAGGAGTATTTGGGGCTCATCAATGTAACAAAAACAACAAGTCTGGCACTGATGGAAGCCATATCCTCATTTTTCTTGGAAAAAAACATAGATTTGTCCAATGTGCGCTTTGTGGGCCTTGATGGGTGCAACACGATGAAGGGGGAACAAAAAGGTAATTAAATGTTAAGTGATTTTAAGACATGTAAATATTTTAATTTAATGAGTTGAAAAAGAAGCAAAATATCACATATAAAGGGTAATGGATAAATAAAATAGAAAAATTAAAATTAATTTAAAGAAATCAGTCACTTGTATAAAAGATTTATTTAAAAATTCATCGGGTAAAGAATGTGATAACATTGTCATAGAATATATCATTTAATTACATTATTCAAATATCCATATATGCATTTTGTTGTAGGCCTCCAGCGAAGAATTCGCAACGTCAGCCCCCTCTCAATATATGTCAACTGCCGTAACCACAGATTGGCACTCTGCTTTGTCCATCTGTTGAAGACGAACAGTATCCTCGCTGAAGTCGATGGTCTGCTGCTAGCAATATGGAAGTGCTTCCATTACTCCCCTAAGAAGGCAGCTGTGTTCCGTAGTGTGCAGGAAGTGTATGAACAACGGCCAATCACAATCATAAGAGCTGCCACAACCAGGTAAATTAATAAGTGAAAAACTAATTTTAACAAATTACAGAACAAATAACCAAAACAGCAATAAATTGTTTGTCAACTGATTGTTGATGACATAATGTTAACATTGTCACTAAATTATGTTATAAGGCTTAAGTTCTATAATAGTAACTTCTAATATAGGCTTGCTCCTTTAAGTTTCATAACTTATTATTTCATTTAGAAATTCAGTAAATTATTGTTACACATAATCTTAATTCAGTGATTCAATGGGCCATCGGCTTATGCCATATAGATTCTTTTATGATCAACTGTTTAACCAAAATTTGTTTTTATGACAATATTTAACATCTATTATCATTTTTTAGGTGGCTGTCTCATTTACATGCTTGTGTGCGCTTCACCGCCCGTTTTGAGCAGCTCCTGGTCACCATGGACTCATTGATTGAGGAGAGCCGTGATCCTGAACTGCAGGGCATACGTAACAGCATGACGAGGAAAGACCTGGTAGCCATGATCCTTGTCCTCTCAGATGTCCTAAAGCCGATAAACTTTCTGTCTCTGTATCTCCAAGAGGACTGCGGGGTGTTTACCGAGCTTGCAGCAAGAGTCAAGCGTTGTACTGGGGACTTGGAGGACATCGTACAGCAATATCAAGAGGGAAATCTGGAAGATTTAGAGTTCAGGTATTGAAAGTTATCATTGGAATTAATATACAATTTGACATATGAGTACGATATGACAATTCACAAAATTTCAAAATCGTATTTGTTTACATAGTGAATACTATAATCTTCAGACTTGAAACAATACATTATAATAAACTTAAATGCAAGGTAATTCAAGTGCTAGTTGAATACTGACCATCCTAATTTTGTCATTAAATCTAGGAATTATTTGAAAATCATGTTATAATATTACTATTATTTAATAACATGCTGATGACAGTGTACTTCCCCATTCAGGAAGTGTGATGGTTTGTTCTCCACCATTGATGAGCGCAGCAACCTAGCCAGGCAAATGAGACATTATGCTGACCAGGAACTGACACCAGATGGTAAGAAATAAAACCCTGATGAATACTCAGTATTATAAATTTATAATACTCACTGACTGCTTTTGTGATTGCAAAACTTAAGTGAATTAAGCACTAAAGGTGTTCATAAATCAAATACTTCACGAAACTATAAAATTGCTTATCGACTCTTAAAAATTCTATCAATCAGCATGACTGTGAAGTCTATGGTGATTGGTGTCAACCAATCGATTAACACTGTCATATATTCTCTTTTAGCCGCAGTGCAGACATTGGCCATCCCACTGATCCACAACCTGATACAGGAAGTGGAGGAGGCATTCACAACTCCTGACCAGGTGTTGGGTGCCTTTGGATTTTTGAATGCACACAACTTACCTGCAAAGATTGAAGACATTAGAGGCTATGGAAAGGTAACTACTGTGCACTATTTTGAATGTCACAACAGTCAAACTCGTTGATATAATCTATTTTCAGTATACTGTCTGAACATGTAACCAGGGCATCAAATGAGAAAGAAAGTTCATATTTCATTATCTGTTGATCATATGTAAATAGAACAATTATCCGTCGTCACTAAAACGTGGGTGATTGAAGTATATAAATTCATTTTGCAATTCAGAATCAGGCACAGACGCTTGCTAGTTTCTATGGGTCTGAAAAGGTGGATACCTTTGAAGGCCACAGAACGGTTGTTCCTCCAGAATTGGGATGTTCTGACTTATTGTTAGAACAGCTGTTAGACTTTAGACGACAACTGTTCATTTACAAGTAATAACTGTTGAGCCATGTTGCAGTTAAAAAATTAAGTTTGAACGTGTTGAAGTTCAGGTTTATCTTCTTCTATTTTTGTTGTGCATTTTGTTACCAACATGCTTATCTCATTTGTTGTTTTTTTGTTATTATTGAGTTTATTTACTTGTTTTGTTACTAGTTTACCCATGTTGCAGGCCTCATTTCTAAAATGTATTGCTTGTTTGTTACGTGTATCATTATATCATGCTTTTTCAATGTTGAGTACCATAAATTAATAATGATCATATTAATTACTTTGTTTTAATTATAAATAATAATTGCAATAATATGTTAAGTCAGACAGTGTTTTAGTATGATAAAAATAATAATGTAATAATATAAAAATAATATAAAAACCTACAATGATTCATATGTTAAAATAACTAGCAGATATACATATAGCCATTTACACTGTCTTCATAATGCCTGGTGCATTCAAGATTTGTTCTGCACATAGGCTTTTATCACTTTTCAAGTTACTTATATCAATATAACAAAATAAATTTTGTAACACAGAGAGGAGGGGCATGACACAGTGGCGAAGGTGTATGCCAGGCTAGAGCAAGATGCAACAGTCCGGAAGGCTTTCCCTGCCATCCAGCCAATCTTCAAGCTGGCCTTACTTATTCCACAATCAACAGCAGTAGTGGAGAGAGGACTCTCGCTTATGAATGACATTGCAACAACAGACAGGACCATGTTGCAACAAACCCTGGATTCTCTCATGAGAATAAGTTTCTTTATTCAGAAACATGAACTGTCTGAAGATGACTATGAGGGGATCTTTAACATGTTTGTTAATAAGAAAAACAGGGTTATGAATTTTTGAAGGGTTTTGTCAGCTATTGTTAGTGGATTCATTTTAAAAAATCATTGAACTCTACACAGAAAACCATGTGTTCATTTGAACATTCACACTACTATTTTCATTGAATGATCATTCATCAGATATGCTCTTGTTAAACTGTTAAAACTTCCACATATTATGTGTAAAACTTAAATCCAAGCCCTGTTGTCTTAAATATGTGTTCAATATGTTATTATCCTATTATATAATAACTTAAGGTACCCATAGGCATTAAAATATGTAAAAATGCTTATTGTAAACATGTTTTAGACTTTCCCCAAAGTTGACAATAGCGCGCTTTTTTTCCCCCAAATCAGGCGTTTCGCGCGCTTTTTTTTCCCCTCCAAAAAGGCCAGGCCCTTTCCCCCAAATCAGAAAAAAACCACTGGTTTTATTCGTGTAGATTTTCTCCCAATTCAGTGGCTGTATTCCAAGTAGATATATAGGATCTATCCATTCAACCATTTACTTTGCTGTTCTCTGCGTAATTGGTTTGAAGCGCTGTTTCTTTTAATATTTTTCCATCTCTTGGCAAAGTGTCCTCTAGCTGATTTTCAAATGGGTTTAATATTTGCGTTTGATTTTTAAACATCGTAACATCATCCGGCTTGGATTTAAACACCTTCAGATCTGCTGGATTGAATAGTTTCGGCAAGTCTGTATTTTTAGCATTCACATCTTTCTTTTCACCACCATAATTGTTCTTTAAAGGTATTAGCCCTTAACGGAGATAAAAACTATGTTCTGTTATATTTGGCCTCTTTATACATGGTGGTATTGTAACCACCGAGGAATATGACTCTCTGATTATTTTGCGTGTAGCGTTGATTGGGAAACTTCTCCATGAACTTGCAACTGACACTGACCTCGCAAAATCATATTCTAAGTCACTCACGGCTTTTGCAACCGTCTTAAAGACCAACATTGGTTTTCTTGGTAAACTCTAGGTGATTGACGTTAATTGCTTGATAATGATCGGCTGACACATAGCACTGACCCCTGTACCCTCAGCACTGCAACACGTTGCGGTAACTTGATCTGTTGACACTATGTGGGCCAATGTATAAACTTGAATGGAATGAGTATCAAGGAGATGTTTATGTTATGATAGAGAGCTCAATTTCTTTTGAATTTACCTAATAGGAATATGAAACAAAATCTTTGCATTATTGTTGAATTCATGTTTATTTACATTTTAGAACCATTTATGACCCATTTATGGTTGCCCATCTGGGTTAGAATACAATCTTCTAACAAATACAAGAACACATTCAGGCATGATTTCCCGTTTCCAGTATACAATACTTTCATTCTGTGCATTTTCACTCTTCTTGTTTATGTAAGCGGGTATATTCCACCCATTCAAATTGTCAATTACTCTCCAAAAGCGTTTATAAATGTTTTTCCTGATTGGGGCATTATATTCCGAAGGTTCCTGACCAAAATTACCCCTAAATGAACTGCCATCGAATTTGTTTTCGTTTTGTTTATGGGAGTAATTTTCGGAGATCAAATTTACTTAAAAAATGTACTATCCACTCGTTCAATAACCTTCTTTTTTAGTATCCTTAATGTATCCTCCATGATATTATATTGGTGTAATGTTTATTTGTAATAATCTAGATCATGTAATGTCATTGATTTATTCATTAGAAAACACACCCAGTATACGACAATAAAATTGTAAGGTCAGTAGTAAGACTGCCAATATTTTGAATTTCAAATTTCCTGTCAAAATAGTTCAGCTTTTATTTGATTGGCTAGGTTTTGACAGGACTCTGACAGACAAGTCAAAACGGTCATTTAAAACGACCTTGTGATGTTCTTCGGAATTTATCGTTAACCGTTTGTAACGGTGCTTAAGTAAATTTGATCTCCGAAAATTACTCCCATAAACAAAACGAAAACAAATTCGATGGCAGTTCATTTAGGGGTAATTTTGGTCTGAAATGGGGGGAAAATATATACTTTTTCGTTGAGGGAATGATGCCGCATTTCGGCATCAAAATACGGAGATCGAGACCCCTGGCCATCATCAGGGTTCTTGCACAAGAGTCTGTGCAGTTCGCCTTGTTTGACTAAGTGCAATTAGCCAGGGATAATAATGAACAAGGCATTCCGATAATGACAGACGCAAGACATCGTTGTCGGAAAAACAGTTTTCATACTGATCACGTGACATTACGAATGCGCTCACATAAAGTTAAAAATATACAACACATAACTAAAAGTCAAGAGCGTTCAACACAGAAGCACGGAACAATTGGCTGTGAACAGATGTATTCCGACTTTGAGCGCCAGAATGTTAAAGTAAGTATTCACACACATGACAGAAACTTGTCTGTGAATAAATCGATCCGAAATAAGGACAATATGCGAAATTGTAATGAGCGGTGGCATGCCACAAAGCCTGTAACTCAAGGTATGAAAAAGATTTGTTCTGGGGCCCAGAAAACTGCCGGAGTAACCTGGCATCCAGAATTAGCGGACAAATCATCAAGAGAGCGTAATCACCTATATTATGCATTGGATTGTTGCAAAGGAAACGTGGACACCCAGAGAGCCTCAATCGACAACTGTGTAAGTCATTTTCAGAACATCCATGAGCACTGTCAAGATGAATCAGAATGTAAGACTGATGGATACATTCCAGATTATATAATTATGCGGAGTCCTGTGGCAGTGCGGCTGCTTACAAATTTTCTCCATTCTCTCACTGTATATAAATATGCACAAGACTATGTTCTTTCCAAAGACACATTCTGTATTGAAAGTTTCAACAACACTTGCTTAGTATACCTAGATAAACGGGTGCATTATAAAACTGCAACATACAAGACCCGGATTGATCTTGCAGTTTTGAGCTGGAACGAACATGTTGACCGTCCTTTTACATCTCATTACAACCGTGAGCAAGTTGAACATTATTCGTCGATCACTTGGAAACAAGAAATGTCTTTAAAAAAAGACAATCGGCGTTGAAATTAATATTGTGATGTCATTTAAAAATTACCTTAACATAACAGAGGGCGAATTAAGATGATCGGTTACGTGACTTCTCAGACCCCAGATTTTTTGGTCCCCACCTATATTAGGAGACTTGTTGAACCCCAGATTATTTCGGATATCATTAGAAAACTTCCCGAACCCCAAAATTAATATGAGATAAATTCAATTATTATTAATATCTGTACCGTGAATAAACCAATCATACAGTTCCATGTTTTCACCAGCGATATATAAATAACCAAAATAATTTACGTTAACATAAATGTTTTCTGAATTTGTCAGGCCAATTTAACAAATTAACCATGAAAAAAGCAATTGCGGGAATGAATGAACATTATTATGTATCAGACGAGTCTATATAGTTATTTAAAGTAATATACCATACTATACTAGAAGTTATCTAATATAAACACCATTGAAAGTCAAATAAGCATTTACACTGTGTATCCCAATAAAAAGCAATATTCAGGTAACATTCAGCGCATTTTAAATGTTTAGACTTTATTTTTGTCAGACTATGACAATTTAAAATTATATTCAGTAGGGATAAGATGTATCAAGGGTTCCTGTGTATAATTAATATTGCAAATATTGTATTCATGATACGCGAATAACAATTTGACGTATTCAGAGTCTTCTTTTATAACATATTATCAATGGAAAAATGAAGCTCATAACATATTATCAATAGAACAAGAGCTGTCATGGGACAGCGCGCTCGACTATTCGAAGTATTTCAGTTGGCACATATTTTGGATAGTGAAAGGGGCATAAATTTGTTAAAATACAATATTTTTAAGTGAGCCTTGTATAGTTTATACATTTTTGGAACAAAAACTTTAACCACAAAGTCTGTGTAAAAAGTGGGCTAACTCTGTCAAAATACAAAACAGAGTTATGGGTAATTTTGCCCCTGATACTAGAGTTGATGACAAAGGTTAGTTCCACGTTTCAAGTGAATAACTTATGTAGTTTTGAAGTAACAAAACTTTTGAATATAAACTTTAACCAGAAAATCTAAGTGAAAAAGGGACATAACTCTGTCAAAATACAAAATATAGTTATGGGTAATGTTGCCCCTGATACTAGAGTTGATGACAAAGATTAGTTCCAAGTTTAAGTTAATAACTTAAGTAGTTTTGAAGTTACAAAACTTTTGAATATAAACTTTAAACAGAAAATCTATGTGAAAAAGGGACATAACTCTATCAAAATACAAAATAGAGTTATGGGAAATGTTCACCATGATACTGGAGTTGATGACAAAGGTATATTCCACGTTTCAAGCGAACAGCTTTTGAAGTATTGAAGTTACAAAACTTTTGAATATTAACTTGAACCATAAAATAAATCTAAAAAAGGGGCATAACTCTGTCAAATACAAAACAGAGTTATGGGGCAATATTGCCCTTGATACTGGAGTTGATGACAAAGGTTAGTTCCAAGTTTCAAGTGAATAACTTATGTAGTTATGAAGTTACAAAACTTTTGAATATAAACTTTTACCAGAAATTCTAAGTGAAAAACTAGCATAACTCTGATTAAATACAAAACAGAGTTATGGGAAATGTTGCCCCTGACACTGGAGTTGATGACAAAGGTATATTCCAAGTTTCAAGTAAATAACTTGTGTAGTTTTGAAGTTACAAGTCTTTTGAATAAAAACTTTAACATAATTCAGACGAGGACGCGTACGCGGACGCCGACGCCGGCGGTAGTAGGAAAGCTCATCTGTTCTTCGAATAGTCGAGCTAAAAATGTAGCATATGTTTACAGATTGAATAACATCTACTGGAGAATTTGATAGAAAGGTGCAATTATAAATAATTCCTAATAAATCGTAACCAAAATTTAAATGCAAATTATCAGTAATATAAATTCCCCATTTATTGAAATGTTGAGGTTTATAATTCTCTGAACGTTAATTGATGCATGTACGAGTATATTAACACAGCTATACAACGGCTGCTACGCGTGCTATTTTTAGAATGACACTACTGTTTCTGGAATGTGTTGAACTCGCTAGAATGAAGGGCTACATGGAACGGCAACTCCCTGAATGAGATTGATGAATGGGAGCATTGTACAATTGCTATTTATAGAGCGTACCGCTTATATAAATGTAGGCTACACAAAACACTTATTTCGTTACATGAATGAATATAACATTCTGTTTGTGGCATACAATGAGAAAATACGTTCATACTTACAGTTGTGGAGAGTATGTCGAGGATATGTTTATAACTTTATTTAAACGGTTATGTTCACAATTCTGTAAATTTAAGTCCCCTAAATTATGCAACATTAAAAGATAGTGATCTTAGACAGCTACGCCAAAAAAACTGTGATTGAACAAAAATATCTTCTGTCAGTAAAATCAAGATGACAATGCCAGTTGAGTGATGATGTGGCTGCATTTCGTTTGTACGAGCATGTTTACAAAAGTGTTAAGTATATTCATATGAATATTCGTTCAGAAGGTCAATAGAATGATCGAATATATTTGTATTTGTTGACATTTTTTTTACTTTAATATTTTCTTTTGATAATGTTTAGTTTTGGTTAGACTATAAAACTTTATTAATCTTAGCTCAAAACTCAACTCACAGCTCAAACTTCATGCTCAGCTGAGACTCTTGCTCAGTTTGAGGTTATCAAAAATTTGGAGATCATACTCAGTGGAGATGATTGTTGAGCATGAAGTTTAATACATAAGCGACATCCATATTTATTCTGTGTTGCCCTAAGCAGCCCATTTGTGTAAACAGTGGTATATTTCTTTCTGTTTAAGTTACATGCCGAACCACGAAAAAAGTGCATATAACAACTGGTTAAAATTAACAAGTTGCTTTAAACAGGCAGTGGTCATAGAAACTAATTTACACTTAAAAATTACAATAACCATGATGAAATCTTAAATCGAAATTGTGTGACGTATAAGCTGTTATGACGTATTTATATTGCGTCATTTATGTGATTATTTCCAGTTTCATGAGTAGATACAATGGCTGCAACAGGGTAAACGCAATTGATTTTACAATAATGTGCTATTCACTGTTGCAAAAATGACATGAATATTAATAGGGTTAACACTAAAATTATTGCAATGGATATTTTATGTATATATAAAGGTAAGACCTTAAATAAATGCATTAAACATGCAAGTTTACCGGTATATTGTGCTGTTTGATTGTTGAATTGGAATTTAGATTTTATTTCAAGGTTGTTACTTGTATAATACGTAAAGTATTGAACTATATACGTTAATCATGTGTGCGTGCAAACTGTTTATATCATCACTGTTAACATAATTATTTGTCACATATACATGTTGAGATCGACTCTGAGGACTCAATCCCAGTTACCCTGGACAATTCGTGTCGCCGGAATTTGATGAACGGCGGTAGAAAACTGCATTGTTCTATGACAATAAAATAATCGTATTATTGTAAAGTGATGCAATTTTCATTATTTTCAAGCACTATTTTTTGCCCTCTAACCGTAATGGATGTGAAAATTGTGTTGTATGATGGCAGGCATATCAAAAACTGGGTGTCGCCGGAACCGAATAA
Source organism: Congeria kusceri (assembly GCA_027627225.1). Classification (NCBI taxonomy): domain Eukaryota; kingdom Metazoa; phylum Mollusca; class Bivalvia; order Myida; family Dreissenidae; genus Congeria; species Congeria kusceri. The sequence continues at coordinate 17,111,828 of CM051036.1, forward strand.
ATAAATAAAACGAGTTGTTAGATCTCATAAACACATTCATGGGTCATCTTCAGATCGTTATAACAATATAAGTAATCACCGTGATACATTTCAGTATAAGTTTCCGAGTATAAAACGATTGTCTGCAACATTTTTGCTTTGGATATAACATGTCGCCAATTTCAATAAATTTACGGGACAAATGTTTTATAACCAAAATATTTAGTTTAAACTTACTCAGGGTACGAAAATATTCATGAAATCTATCCGTCCTATTTACACAAGTTGTTAAAAAAACATTTTATTGAAGCCATTCAGATGAAACTAATAAATGACATATGTCAAAATAGGAAATCGAAGCGTAATTTTAACCCGGTAACGTACGGGACGTTTTCTAGTTGTGGTTTTGAAGACTAAATATCGCGTATAGAAGCAAACATTTGCTTTCAGAACATTTCCAGATAATTATAAAAACCATTAAATGAAGAAATTTTACTGAGGTAGGATAGCGTAAATTTCCGAAACAGAATGAAGCCGGAAGAAAACATTGGTCGTAACGTACGAGACATAACGTACGGGGCATGTAGATGTTAGAAATGAGCACAAAATCGGTTATTTTGTTTCCTATAAATTATCACTTTAGGTTAAATTCATCTCTGGCAACTTACCCGGATGAAAACAAAAGTTAAAGCCCGCCATTGAAGTAATATTTTCAACGTATAACCACGTGGGCAAAATAAAATTAAATATTGATCATCAGAAAGGTAAGCATCGGTTCGTTTATTATATGTTTGTGCGTAATTTATGTGTTTTTTTTAAGCAGGTTTATAATGCATTTAAAAAGGAGTATTTTTAATGCTTTTTCTTGTTTCGCAAAATTAAATGCTTTAGTCATAAAGGCATGTCCCGTATGTTATTCGAAAATGTCCCGTATGTTATATTATAAACTTGCAAGATTCATTTGCGAAGAATGAGCAAATTAATAAATTAGATACGCTTTAATTATACGTTATTTGTGAACAGGGGGTTTATTTCACTGAATTGAAGCAACAAACACTTATATGTACGTTAACACAAGAATAATACGCTCTAAAGTGTTTGGCCTGTTTACTAAATATTCTGAGTTGCATATATAAAATATTTTGATTGCAAATATGTCTCCATGAAAAAAGCATAATATTATAATGTTGATGAAATATTTTTATCAATGATATATTAAACGCAACCTGTAAATCAGCAAAGCATTAAAGACAAGTATAGTTATAGAGACACCATTCTAATATGCGTCCCGTATGTTATGCGGTTTCGTCCCGTATGTTATTGAAAGAAACAAAGTTGTTAACACAGATTTTCACAAACGATTACTTTTAATTAACCATTAATTAAGCAGGTTTGCTTTGTTTTAATACACACATAACATATTATGCAGCATGGCGAAATCAAAGTCACAGCGCATGCGCGAATATCGACAGAGAAAGAAAGAACAGCTCGGAGACAGATGGCTGAAGGCTGAAAGAGAACGAGTGAGGGAATACTTTGTTCCTATATCCGATTTGGACGATGAAACTCAACAAAGGAAGAGAGAACTCAACAAAATAAGACAGGCCAAATTCAGAAATAAGCGAAAACGGCAGAACCAAGAGCAGGAGGCAAGTATTGATAATGTAAATCCTTCATCCAATGATACTGAACAGCCATCGACAAGTGACAATGCTGTTTTAAGTTCATCTGATGCATTGATGACTGTGAAAATGCCATTTGTGAATAGGAGCAGAGCGTCTGAACGTGGCAGAAAGAGAGCATCAAGAGCCTTAGCAAGGTCTTATAGAACCATAGAGACTCTACAGAATAAGACTGAAGAGTTGAAGAAAAAGCTCAAAAATGCCCAGAAACGACTTCAACGGTGTGAAAATAGAGTGGGCATTGCAAACACCCCAAAAAGCAAAAGTGACACTCTCTTGAAACGGTCTGGAATTAACCCGAAAGATGTTCCTGAAGTTCGAAAGAAGCTTATACTGGGTGAATGTTTGTCAGAAGAAATAAAGACCGCTAAGAATGCTCAAGAAGGAAATTCTGAAAAAGCACAGATTGTTCATAGAGTTGCTTCAGGAAAGGTAATTAAGAAGTATAGATTAAAAAGCACACTAGAAAAGGTCACTACCCTTAACAGAAGGAAAACAGTTTCGAACAAGAATGTGGTACATGTGAAGAGGAAGAGACTTGATGACATTAGGAAGCGAGTGAACGACAAGATAGTTGGATTCCTAGAACGTGATGACAATTCAAGACAACTACCGGGGAAATCTGATGCAGTAAAGGGTGACAGCGGGAAGATACAAAAGAGAGTGCTAAATGATTACATGTACAACTTGCACTTAAAGTTCAATGCAGAATCGGATATCAAGGTTTCCAGAACTACATTCCATAAAGCACGGCCTAAGTACATAAGCTTAGTGAATTTCACGTCTCGAAGTGTTTGTCTTTGTTCTAAACACCAGAACTTCTGCTTCTTACTGAGATCACTGAAATGCTTGAATGTTACAAGCTGTACAAATCCAGATAAGTTTGTAGAAATGTACAAAGACAGTAGAGCCTCATTGAATGAGATGCTTGAAAAGATACCAAACGAAGGCGAAGACGTTAAGTTTCAACAATGGAAAAGAGTGAAGCTTCAGAATGGCAAAGAGAAACAACGTGTAGTTGAAGTTCAGAAACCCAAAGTTGTGTTTGTTAAAATGATGTTGGAAACCTTTCAAGAGTTTGAGGGCCATATACAGAGAGTGAAGAGTCAGTACAGCGCAGTCAGTAAAATGAAAGAAAATCTACCAAAGGAGCAGGTATTAATCCAGATGGATTTTTCAGAAAACTATAGTTGCAATACTCTTGAAGAAATCCAATCAGCGTATTGGAACAGTAGCATGGTTACACTTCATCCCGCCGTTATTTACTACCGAGGGGAGTCTGAAGAATTAAAACATGTAAGCTATGTACATGTATCCGAAGTTCTAAATCACAATGCTACAATGGTGATATGCATCATAAACAGTCTGATGAAAATAGTTAAGACACTTCTTCCAAACCTGAAGGCTGTTCATTTTTGGACAGACTCGCCATCATCTCAATACAGGAACAAGACCATATTCGACCTAGTGAGCAGATTTCCTGTTGAATACGGAATACACGCATCGATTACTTGCTCAGCGTGAGTTAGAGATCTGAGTTTACTTTTTAATAATCTCTGAATTTCTAAGTTCAGTCTCAGGCTGGGCTAGGAGTTTGAGATTTGAGCTGGAAGATTAATCTCAAGAGTTGTATAACCTCTGGCCCAGGTGCTTTAGTTTTTGAAGTTAAGACATTTAATGATACATTTTCAAAAATTGTGTCCGCTTATAAATATATGAGGTGTGTCGTGGGAAAACCGGGCTTACTGCATGTGCGTAAAGTGTCGTCCCAAATTAGCCTGTGCAGTCCGCACAGGCTAATCCAGGATGGCACTTTTTGCTTTTAAGGTATTTTCGGTTTCAAGGAAGTCTCTTCTAAACATAAATCCACTGTAGGCGACAAGTGCCGTCCTGGATTAGCCTGTGCAGACTGCACAGGCTAATCCGGGATGACACTTTACGCACATGCATTAAGCCTAGTTTTCCCATGACAGGTCTCATATATTGTTCCATTTCTCTGCCAGTAAACATGTACTGACATCATGGCAGAACTCAAAAGATCAACAACCTGAAAACAATGGTCAGAAAAATCAATAATACCCGATACATAATTGTTAGGCTTGATGCACACCAGGATTGACTTGGTAATAGTGGACAGTGGTAATTCACCTTGATGTTTATAGCTAGTGGACAGTGGTCATTCACTTTGCTGTTTATAGCCAGGCTATTGACATGATCAGTGAATACGTAAATCATGCTAAGCAATGGTCATCTGAGATCAGTGGCCAGTAAACAGGTAATGATATGTCAGAATTTGAAAGATCAACAACCTGAAAACGATGGTCATAAAATCAATAATTCCCGGTGCATTATTATTAGGCTTGAAGCACACCAGGATTGACATGGTAATAGTGGACAGTGGTCATTCACTTAGCCTGTTTCCCGGTTCGTACTATGATAGTACGCCTGGCACAAACCAAAACAATGTCGGCTGTGATGGTTTATCTCAGTTATGCAATTTTGATAAAAATTAGTCCATCTATAAATCGCACGACCTAGTTGAAGCAAATTTATGTACGATAACAAAGAATAAAGATTTTGTGCAATGCGCGACACGTTAATGCTAACACAGAGGAAAACACAAGTGGAGTGTATTTCGGACAATGCGCGACACGTTAATGCTAAAACAGAGGAAAACACAAGTGGCGTGTATTTCGGACATAAAAAAATCTAGTATGGGGTTTCGGATTAATGACTCGTTTCAATACTGTCGGTGTTCCATAAAAGATATATTGGCCATAATGGGAAAACAATATTATTTAATAATCTGAAACTAATATGATCAATGAAACATCACAAAATTATTTGATTTTGTTCACATGTTATTAGCGTTTAAATTTATTAATCATGAACATCTGTTATACAAGTTTACTATCCCAATAATTGCTGTGTTGCTTGATTCCACTTGAATATACTTCAGCGTAATTGAGCACGCAATGCATGTTTTTCTTTACTGGTTTGAGATTATTTGAGAAATTGAATCAACAATCTGATGCATGTGTGTTCTACTGTAACTCTTGAAATTTGTTCAGAATTCAATTGTGTTACACAGATACATCCTTTGTCAAAGTAACTTCTTTGTGCAACAAAAGAATGACAAAATGTAAAAAACATTGCACTGTTTATAAAATGGAAATGGCAATCGTTAAAACCAGTACCTGTATTTGCTTTTAAAGGCTCAGTTCTTAATATAAACAAGAAATGTCTTTAAAAAGACAATCGGGGTTGAAATTAATATTGAAATGTCATTATTGTGCCCTTAATATAATACAAGAGGACAAAGATGATCGGTTACGTGACCTCTCAGACCCCATATTTTTCGGTCCCTACTAAGGAGACTTCTCGGACCCCAGATTTTTCGGTTCCTACTAAGGAAACTTCTCGGACACAAAGATTTTTCGGACACCATAAGAATACGTATGGGCCCCAAAATTAATTTGATATAAACTCAATTGTTATTAATATCTGTACCGTGAATTAACCGATGATATACCGCCCATGTTTTCACCAGTGATACATGAAAAAGCTAACAACTAGTGATTTTCATAAACATAATTGATACATGAATTTTTCAGGCAAATTTAACTAAATAACATTGTCAGAAAATAACAACGGGAATGAATGAAAATTATTATATATATCAGAAAAGTGTACATAGTTATGTTAAATAATATACTATATGTATCATTAGTATTGCACATAGTGTATTCATGATACGCAAATGAAGTTTAAGTAACATGAATAACGTTTCAGCGTATTACGAGATTTCTTTCTTTCACCACATTTTACTGATAGAAAGATGTTTAACATTTTTATAGATAGAATAAGAAGCTGATAAAGCTTAATAAAACGCAGCCACAATTAAAATATAACTTAACATGCGCATAAAGTTTACAAATTCCCCATTTATTGAAATTCTCGGTTTTAGGATTCTCTGGAGTCTATGTGATGCGTGTGTATTAACACAGCTTTACAGCGCGATATTTTTAGAATGATTCTCCTTCTAGAGTTGTACCGGCTATAATTAATTCACGGTCCGGAAGTCGGTTACAGCGTACACATATATTTTTGCACAATGATAAAATAATAGGAAATATAAGCTCAATCAAATTTGCTTATATTTGATTTGCTTACTTATCAGAAACATACGGCGGCATTGAGGGGACATGAGAAATATTTTATTTAACACGTGCGGACGTAATGCTTTCACGTGCGCACGTGTTAGCTACCACGTGCGCACGTGATAGTAAACATGTGCGCACATTATAGTTAACACGTGCGCGCGTGAAAGTTAACACGTGCGCACATGATAGTTAACACGTGCGCACGTGGTAGTTAACACTTGCGCACGTGATGGCTAACATGTGCGCACGTGATAGTTCACACGTGCGCACATGATTATTAACACGTGCGCTCGTGGTAACTAACACGTGCGCACGTGAAAGCATCACGTGTGCACGTGTTAAATAAAATATTTCTCATCTCCCCTCTATGCCGCCGTAGAAAAATACCAGAAATTTACCACTTTATATTTTGTGCTTGCGAGCTCAACTGGCAACATTGTACGTTGTGACCGACTGTCGTCCCCGTGAATTGTAGCATTGTAATTGCTATTTATAGAGCGCGCCGATTATGTAGGCTAAACAATATAGTTATTTCTTTATGTGAATGAATATAACATTCTGATCATAACATACAAAGGGTAAAATTGTTCATAATTATGTTCATTCTTAGAGTGTATGTCAAAAATATGTGTATAACTTTATTTTAATCGTTTATGTAAACAATTTTGTAACTTTTAATCCTCAAAAGTATGCAACAGTTATTGGTATACGTTAAACCAATGTTTAAAGTTTGCGTTCCCTAAAATTTGAATATTTGCCCTATTCTATTGGCATTCAATTTTCTCGCTGCATAATTATCGCAAGAAATCTACGTCAAAAGTGATCTTAGACAGCTACGCCGAAAAAAACGTTACCAAAAAAAACGAACAAGTTTGTATCTGACATTTGGCAACTGCTTATACAAGTCAAGCAGGATGGACAACAAATCCATCCAAGGGAGTGATGCCAATGACAGAGATGTGGATGACATTGATCACTGTGAGGAAGCAAGGGAGTGATGCCAATGACAGAGATGTGGATAGCATTGATCACTATGAGGAAGAGAGTGATAACGAATAGTTTCTATATATTCTATTGTTTTGCTTCTTGAAGAATAATTCTCATTGTTTTGCTAGCTTTTCTAAACTGTGGCAAATGTTATATTCGATAATGCAACTATGTTATGTAGATATTTTGTTTTGCTTCCTAAAGATTAATTCTGATTACTTTTTTAGCTTATGTTTTGTTATCAGAACTGTGTCAAATGTTATACGAGTATTCAATAATTCAACTACCGGTATGTAATGAAAAAAATGCATTTATGACTCCTGCATTTTTCTATTTTGTTGAAGAGTTCAATACATTTGCAATATAGATGTACAACTACCACATCAAGTATAATGTTCGGGAGTCAGTTTAGGCTGAGGACTGTCGTCACATCTGTGTCTCAACAATCATAATATTATACATAATATTATACTGTCGTCACATCTGTGTCTCAACAATCATAATATTATACTGTCGTCACATCTGTGTCTCAACAATCATAATATTATACTGTCGTCACATCTGTGTCTCAACAATCATAATATTATACTGTCGTCACATCTGTGTCTCAACAATCATAATATTATACTGTCGTCACATCTGTGTCTCAACAATCATAATATTATACTGTCGTCACATCTGTGTCTCAACAATCATAATATTATACTGTCGTCACATCTGTGTCTCAACAATCATAATATTATACTGTCGTCACATCTGTGTCTCAACAATCATAATATTATACTGTCGTCACATCTGTGTCTCAACAATCATAATATTATACTGTCGTCACATCTGTGTCTCAACAATCATAATATTATACTGTCGTCACATCTGTGTCTCAACAATCATAATATTATCACTGTGTTAGTCTCCTTATATGTTATGATTTAAATAAGAGCTTGCAAATGAAAAAAAGTACAAAATATAATGTTTGTTTACAACGATTATGTACACATGTTTATTACCTCGCTTGAACTATACATTTTGAAACAGTGTTTATCATGTTCTTTAAATTAATAATGATCGTTCACAAACTCTCAGTATGATTGCAATATTGTTGTTCTTTTGTGTGTAAATTCCATATTATATTTTAACTTCAATACAGAAATTGAACAATGATTTTAACAATGCTGATGTATATGAATTTTGATTTTAAATAAATGATGCATATTTTACAGATATAAAATTTCTCAACTGAACTAATTGGCTGGCTCGTTTCTGATGTCAAAATTATTCACTAGAAAATTTCAAAAGTGTATGATAGAACACTAATATGTATTCTTGTTTAGCCCAATACCATTTTCTTCCACAGAAATTTATACTGAAGAACTATTGAACTATAATTCTGGAATCTAAACATGATGCGGGCTGACCTACACTGACCCAAGAATGTTTACCCCTGCAGAGCCTTTGCCCATATAATGTAAACATATATGCCAATCATCCAAATTTTACCAGGAAAACCAATGTCGGTTTTTAAATGTCCACTCGACCCCCGTTGAAAGCATGTCGGCAACTGCTGAAAGGCTATTTGAAGAGCTGGCAATGCGACGTCGCAGTGAAGTTGACATTTCAATGATCACAGACCAATGCTAACACCGAATAAACCTTCTCCAAATAACTGTTCATTTAAATAGTATTGCATCAAAATTGGTTCAGCTAACATGCTAACATGTGAACTGTTTATTTTGTTACTGAGGGAAAGTCTGGTAGTTTCACGTCACTTGCGTAGGGTACGTGTATTATATCCGCTAAAATATTGGATGGCTATAAACATCTTGGGTTTATGTACCTAGAACATGCCTACTTGACTGAAACATACCACCCATTGAAAGACAGTAATTAATTCGTTTGTTGAACACTATGTAAGTAGAAACGGCATCATGCAAACGTGGCATAAGGCTTAATTCAAACATCTGACAGGCAGCGTTCAATTTGAGTATACATGTACATAGAATATTGAACTTAATATATCGGTGCATGATATTGCTCTATTTTGATTATTGAATTTATTGAACAGGATTGTGAGTTTGCCACATTTGAAAATGTAAGGGATGTACAATATGTGAATTGTTTGTCACAATACAGTAAATCGGTACTCAAAATAAATGATACATTAACAGGAATCCCAAAAGAAACTTTAACGTAGCTTTTTTGTGCATTCTTCGTAAGGGATGGTTCTATTTCGAACTTGATGACCAGTATCTCTAATATGTTCCCAACAATCAAACTTGCACCTTAGGACGCTAAGAAATGTCAGAATTCCTTAATAAATTTAACTGAAAATATAAATACAGTCACATGCATGTCGATCTGAATTTATATCTATGTTGATATGTCCTCACAGCATAATAACTTGGATCAGTTGGAGAAATGGTGTAACAGTTTATTCTACGTGTATGTATTGAACTGTGTGAACACAATAATTCTATTACCAGGAATATTCAAGATTCAGAATTCAAACTTGTATTGTGTTAATTAAATACATGTACATGCACTATTTTCGTATCATAATACACTAACTATAATTTCGACAATGCATAGAAAACTACTTTTAGTATATATAATTGTTTAAAAAAAATCATATTTAAATTAAATGTGTTGTGTATTTATAATCTTTATTGTGAATCGAAAAGCTTATGTTGTTATGCGTTCAGATAAACGTTTCTATTTGCTTATATACATGTACTCATGTTGACATGTTATTACATATTTATTTCGTCGAAAACCTGGAAACGTGACAGCATAAAATGCCACAAAGCATGCTTAAATGCATAATGTGTAATATGCTATTAAACCTTTAATAAACAAATGATGTCACTAAAATGTGATATATGCCCCCGAATTTTCTTTTGTCAAAAAAGATAACAGAATGATGGGGATTGCTTTCCCTGGTGGAAACGTTGATAAGTATTTTCAGTTTCAATTAAATACCTTTTATAATATTACAAATCATGGACTTCAAACTTAAACCAAATCCGTCAAAAAAACGAGCTATGGAGGTTGATTTTCCTAATGGAGACATTAACAGTAAATAAAGTATTTCAGTTTCAAGTAAATACCTTTGATAGTATTCAAGATATTGGACTTGATAAAAACTTTAACCTTGGTCGGGCGGACTAACGGACGGACAGACGGACGGTTTGATTTTAATATGCCCACCTTCGGGGGCATAAAAAGAACTTACGTATTGAACCTCAATTCGTTTGCAACCATTGAGTAAACTTGTGATGCCAGACAGGCTTGTAAACCTTGTTGATTATTGTAGTTAATAAACTGACCAATAATACACAGCAACCTCTTTGGCTGACAACAGTTTTTTTGGCATGATTGAGACTGTTTATTTAGAAATTGTATTATCATCTTCATGGGTGCGAGGTTTTTATCACTGTTAACAGTTGTTGGTATTTCGCGTTGAATCCATGTTTTTTTTACAACAAACCAAAAAAAGAACTACGTGAGAAAACAGGTGTATTTGTTGCCATTGCATTAACTGAATGCCATACACGCGACAATAAAATGTGCATCCTGGTAACATTTTGAGCAAAAATATAAACCCCAATAAAGATGCATTACCCTTCAAATTCATCATAAAATTACAAATGAATGTGTTATAATATAAAACTAGAGCTACATGTATTATGGGTTAGTATATATAAAGCCATAAAGTATACACAGATATTATTTAGATGAAGTTTAAATTATGCGTAATAATTATATGCAAATGTAAACAAAGATTAAAAAAGTAGGGTCGCTTTTTAACGCTTGTTTATAGTTTGTATAGAATAAATACCAAATGTTTTATTTTCATTATTTCAACGTTATATTAATGTTCATTATTATTTTATATAAACAACCAATTATACTCATTACGTTATATTTAAGTCTTTATTTATGTCGTGATTTTGCTATGAATTTGATTGGTAATGCATCTTAAAACGCATTGATACCCGGGAAGGCAACTGTATAGGTCCCACATAGGATCCGCCTTGTATATTTACCCCGAAAGACGCAATATTAGGACCATATGGACTTCTTTACTGGGTTATAAAGTTACTTTTGTTTTGTCTGTTGACCCGCAAATGTTGTAATGGCATGATTAAATTAGTTGTTATTTTCTCTATAAAAACGCTTGAATCGAAACAGTATCATTAGATAAGAAACGAAATAAATCCTTAGGTTCATTTTAATCCTAGGTAAAAGCACCTGTAAACCGTTATTTCCGTGTTTACATTTGGCTGTCAAACCATATATTGCACGATTTGTGAATGACATAAGTCTGCTTTAATAACATATAACTCCGAGTTGCGAAATCACATGTTTTATATGTGTACCCTGTGCAAATTATATTACGTGTAAACGTGGATGTAGTATTTCCAACTAGAAAGCACCCGGATAACGTAGAAAGCACTCGGATAACTCAAAATACAATCGGTTAACGCAGAAAGCTCTCGGATAACGCAGAAAGCACTCGGTTAACGAAGAAAGCACTCGGCTAACGCAGACAGTACTCAGATAACTCAGAAAGCATTCGGTTAATGCAGAAAGCACTCGGTTAACGCAGAAAAGCACTCGGAGAACGCAAAAATCTCTCGGAGAACGCAGAAAAGTACTCGGATAACGCAGACAGCTCTCGAATAATTCAGAAAACACTCGGATATTTCACAAATCACTCATTTAACGCAGAACGCTCTCGGAGAACGCAAAAAAGCACTTGGAGAACGCAGAAAGCTCTCGGATAACGCAGAAAGCTCTGGGATAACGCAGAAAGTACTCGGTTAACGCAGGAAGCACTCGGTAAACGCAGAAATCATTCGGTTAACGCAGAAAGCTCTCGGATAACGCAGAAAGCACTCGGTAAACGCAGAAAGCACTCGGATAACTCAGAAAGCACTCAGAAAGATCTCGGTTACTGCAGGAAGCACTCGGTTAACGCAGAAAAGCACTCGGAGAACGCAGACCTCCGCCAAGGCCGCCATTACCCCAATGTGGTGTACAACTTATGGATTATACAGAATAAGGTAGCAATTTCCCCTATCTCCCAATAATTCCAATAATAAAGAATCCTTTAAATAATTCCTGGATCCAGACGTTCATCCGTTTCACGACCAAAATCTAATCAATTGTTCATTGGTCCATTTCCAAACTTCCCAAACAATTTCACGCAAATTCGTTCATAACACTGTTGGTAAAGTTGCTAACAAACGGGCAAGCGAACAAACAAACCAAAATCAGAGAAACATAACCTCCTTGGCGAATTAGGCGGAGAGATGACGGCTTTTAGTGATACAAATATGACAAGATTTTGATACTCATCATACTGTCAAATGAATCAATAGTTTGCTTTTTTGACAACACTTATTGCAACCAGTCATGGAAATGATATACATTAAATTTACAAATACTGGTGAAGCTTTTCATTTAACACTAAGCACGCACAAACAAACCACCAAAATGAATACTATAAATACTTGCGATGCATCATTGAACAGATATGTTTGAAACTGTTACATGTATTAACGTAAATGTGTATTAATCGTAATCGATTTATTCCCCATATGTTTATTATCACTTTTTTTTGTAACTTAATGTTGGAAAATTTTATTTAATTAACATAAACATATATCTATAAACGTTGGTGTATTAAAATAATTTGAATAATCAATCCATGACATATAATGTTATTGTCACGCCTTCAGTGTACTTAACACGCCTCATACGGAAACCTGTTTATCCGACAGCCTGTCTTATCCGATATTTTCAGCTGGAGCTACTGAGTGTCACTGTAGTTAATACAAATGTGTTTTATCCTGTACGTTTATTTTGAATTTTCATTTTGAAAATGAGTAAATATGCACCAAAGAAAAATCATTGGCAAACGGTCTCGGTGGTAAAGATTGTAACGCATTCAACGCGGATCAATTACGCTCGTATATTCAGTATATCGGAAAAATGAAGGTGAGGGTCATTTCCAAATCAGACATACATACATTCTTCCCCATCACCTCCTTTTTTATAGCAGGAGACAGTTGTATTCATCCACCCACCACCCACGCGGTCGCAATTTTTTCTCTAACCATCCATTCACCTCGCAACTAGATGTGCCCCAGTTTGGGAACTAATTTAAGCAAGACTAAAATCTGACATCACCCGTTCACCTCGCAACTAGATGTGCCCCAGTTTGGGAACTAATTTAAGCAATGACTAAAATCTGACATCACCCGCTAAGTGCAAAACATAGACGTATCTAATACTAAAGCTATCATAGTTAGAGCAATGAAGAAGTGAAATAAACTTACCGAAAACAACGCGAAGTTTGTCAGTGAAATCAGCGACGATTGGCATAAATTGAGAACCTAAATCTGCATACGGGAATAACGCAAACACAAAACTACGCGTGCAAATCCAATTATTAACACATCAAAATATAATATTACACAGACGTATTTAAATACACAGTATATCGCCCATGCAAATTACCTTCCTTCATCAGAGGTACGACACGGTTCGCAAACTGTTATGCACCATAAAATGTACTATTCAGAGCTGCAACGTTTCTTTCGAAGCATCGATAAATCGATTATAAATGACCCGCTTCGATTGTCGCTAAACTAACAAATTTCTATTCGATTTTTTTTTCATTCATAGATTATTTGTCATAAAACTGGTATTTAAACTGTTGGTTTTGGTGTCCATTTATCATGTAAATTGATCATGCCATTATGGTTGTCTTTATATTGAACTAGTTTTGAAACATTATCACCACTGAATAATCACCATCCCGTTATATGCCTCAGATAGTTTATTTGTTGTCTATAATGTTTTTTAAGCACAGTCTATTGGTCACCCTGTCGTTTATAGCTAAATCGTCGCAGCTCTGGTACTAATTGAGCTATAGGTAAATCGTCGCAGCTTTAGTACTACTCGAGCTATGGCTAAATCGTCGCAGCTTTAGTACTAATCGAGCTACGGCTAAATCGTCGCAGCTCTAGTACTAATCGAGCTATGTGTAAATCGTCGCAGCTTTAGTACTAATCGAGCTACGGCTAAATCGTTCCAGCTATAGTACTAATGGAGCTATTGCTGAATCGTCGCAGCTTTAGTACGAATCGAGCTATTGCTAAATCGTCGCAGCTCCAGTACTAATCGAGCCATGGCTAAATCGTCGCAGCTCCAGTACTAATCGAGCTATGGGTAAATTGTCGCAGCTCCAGTACCAATCGAGCTATGGGTAAATTGTCGCAGCTCTAGTACTAATCGAGCTATGGGTAAATTGTCGCAGCTCCAGTACTAATCGAGCCATGGCTAAATTGTCGCAGCTCCAGTACTAATCGAGCTATGGCTAAATCGTCGCAGCTCTAGTACTAATCGAGCTAAGGGTAAATCGTCGCAGCTCTAGTACTAATCGAGCTATGGGTAAATCGTCGCAGCTCTAGTACTAATCGAGCTATGGCTAAATCGTCGCAGCTTTAGTACTAATTGAGCTATGGCTAAATCGTCGCAGCTATAGTACTAATGGATCAATGGCTAAGTCGAGCTATGTGTAAATCGTCGCAACTCTATTACTAATCGAGCTATGGCTAAATCGTCGCAGCTCTAGTACTAATCGACCTAAGGCTAAATCGTCGCAGCTCTAGTACTAATCGACCTAAGGCTAAATCGTCGCAACTCTAGTACTAATCGAGCTATTGGCAAATTGTCGCAGCTCTAGTACTAATCGAGCTATTGGCAAATTGTCGCAGCTCTAGTACTAATCGAGCTATTGGCAAATTGTCGCAGCTCTAGTACTAATCGAGCTATTGGTAAATTGTCGCAGCTCTAGTACTAATCGAGCTATGGGTAAATCGTCGCAGCTCTAGTACTAATCGAGCTATTGGTAAATTGTCGCAGCTCTAGTACTAATCGAGCTATGGGTAAATCGTCGCAGCTCTAGTACTAATCGAGCTATTGGCAAATTGTCGCAGCTCTAGTACTAATCGAGCTATTTGTAAATTGTCGCAGCTCTAGTACTAATCGAGCTATTTGTAAATTGTCGCAGCTCTAGTACTAATCGAGCTATTGGCAAATTGTCGCAGCTCTAGTACTAATCGAGCTATTGGCAAATTGTCGCAGCTCTAGTACTAATCGAGCTATGGGTAAATCGTCGCAGCTCTAGTACTAATCGAGCTAAGGCTAAATCGTCGCAGCTCTAGTACTAATCGAGCTAAGGCTAAATCGTCGCAGCTCTAGTACTAATCGAGCTATTGGCAAATTGTCGCAGCTCTAGTACTAATCGAGCTAAGGCTAAATCGTCGCAACTCTAGTACTAATCGAGCTATTGGCAAATTGTCGCAGCTCTAGTACTAATCGAGCTATTGGCAAATTGTCGCAGCTCTAGTACTAATCGAGCTATTGTCAAATTGTCGCAGCTCTAGTACTAATCGAGCTAAGGCTAAATCGTCGCAGCTCTAGTACTAATCGAGCTAAGGCTAAATCGTCGCAGCTCTAGTACTAATCGAGCTAAGGCTAAATCGTCGCAGCTCTAGTACTAATCGAGCTATTGACAAATTGTCGCAGCTCTAGTACTAATCGAGCTATTGGCAAATTGTCGCAGCTCTAGTACTAATCGAGCTATGGGTAAATCGTCGCAGCTCTAGTACTAATCGAGCTAAGGCTAAATCGTCGCAGCTCCAGTACTAATCGAGCTATTGGCAAATTGTCGCAGCTCTAGTACTAATCGAGCTATTGGCAAATTGTCGCAGCTCTAGTACTAATCGAGCTATTGGCAAATTGTCGCAGCTCTAGTACTAATCGAGCTATGGGTAAATCGTCGCAGCTCTAGTGCTAATCGAGCTAAGGCTAAATCGTCGCAGCTTTAGTACTAATCGAGCTAAGGCTAAATCGTCGCAGCTCTAGTACTAATCGAGCTATTGGCAAATTGTCGCAGCTCTAGTACTAATCGAGCTATTGGCAAATTGTCGCAGCTCTAGTACTAATCGAGCTAAGGCTAAATCGTCGCAGCTCTAGTGCTAATCGAGCTAAGGCTAAATCGTCGCAGCTCTAGTACTAATCGAGCTATTGGCAAATCGTCGCAGCTCTAGTACTAATCGAGCTAAGTCTAAATTGTCGCAGCTCTAGTACTAATCGAGCTAAGGCTAAATCGTCGCAGCTCTAGTACTAATCGAGCTAAGGCTAAATCGTCGCAGCTCTAGTACTAATCGAGCTAAGGCTAAATCGTCGCAGCTCTAGTACTAATCGAGCTATTGGCAAATTGTCGCAGCTCTAGTACTAATCGAGCTAAGGCTAAATCGTCGCAACTCTAGTACTAATCGAGCTATTGGCAAATTGTCGCAGCTCTAGTACTAATCGAGCTATTGGCAAATTGTCGCAGCTCTAGTACTAATCGAGCTATTGGTAAATTGTCGCAGCTCTAGTACTAATCGAGCTATTGGCAAATTGTCGCAGCTCTAGTACTAATCGAGCTATTGGCAAATTGTCGCAGCTCTAGTACTAATCGAGCTATGGGTAAATCGTCGCAGCAGTACTAATCGAGCTATTGGCAAATTGTCGCAGCTCTAGTACTAATCGAGCTATGGGTAAATCGTCGCAGCTCTAGTACTAATCGAGCTATTGGCAAATTGTCGCAGCTCTAGTACTAATCGAGCTATTGGCAAATTGTCGCAGCTCTAGTACTGATCGAGCTATTGGCAAATTGTCGCAGCTCTAGTACTAATCGAGCTATTGGCAAATTGTCGCAGCTCTAGTACTAATCGAGCTATTGGCAAATTGTCGCAGCTCTAGTACTAATCGAGCTATTGGCAAATTGTCGCAGCTCTAGTACTAATCGAGCTAAGGCTAAATCGTCGCAACTCTAGTACTAATCGAGCTATTGGCAAATTGTCGCAGCTCTAGTACTAATCGAGCTATTGGCAAATCGTCGCAGCTCTAGTACTAATCGAGCTAAGGCTAAATTGTCGCAGCTCTAGTACTAATCGAGCTAAGGCTAAATCGTCGCAGCTCTAGTACTAATCGAGCTAAGGCTAAATCGTCGCAGCTCTAGTACTAATCGAGCTAAGGCTAAATCGTCGCATCTCTATCACTAAGGCGTAAAAAAAAAATGTTTGTTTCAGGTAACATGCCCCAAAAAATTAGGGTAGGTAGATCGGGATTTTTATTTTTTTTATTTTTTTTGGTAAATGGTCAACTTGAAGATTCTAAAACTGAATAAATATTCAAAACGTATCAGTAATATCCTTAAACATTGTTGATAAGTGGATACTATCAAAACAAAACACTTATTTATCCAAAAACACATTCAATTATTAAAAAATGTAAATAAACCAAAAATCAATCTGACAAACCCAATAAAGTGTTCTAGGGTCGGGGCATATTTTAGGGTAGGTCGGGGTACCTAAAACAAATATTATTTTTTTTACGCCTAATCGAGCTATTGGTAAACTGTCGCAGCTCTAGTCCTAATCGAGCTATTGGTAAATTGTCGCAGCTCTAGTACTAATCGAGCTATTGGCAAATTGTCGCAGCTCTAGTACTAATCGAGCTATGGGTAAATCGTCGCAGCTCTAGTACTAATCGAGCTATTGGTAAATTGTCGCAGCTCTAGTCCTAATCGAGCTATTGGTAAATTGTCGCAGCTCTAGTACTAATCGAGCTATTGGCAAATTGTCGCAGCTCTAGTACTAATCGAGCTATTGGCAAATTGTCGCAGCTCTAGTACTAATCGAGCTATGGGTAAATCGTCGCAGCTCTAGTCCTAATCGAGCTATTGGTAAATTGTCGCAGCTCTAGTACTAATCGAGCTATTGGCAAATTGTCGCAGCTCTAGTGCTATTCTAAAGATGCATAAGCCTTCAAAATCATAATAAAATCTTGAAACGAATGCCAAATGATAATCACAAATAGTTAAAACTAAACTGATTGAGTATATAAAGTCAACAATATACACAGATATAACTTAGATATCGCAAACAATACATAGAGTAATTTGACTATGGTTCCTTAAAGTTGGTGCGCGCTGCTCGGAACCAGTCAAATCTCTGTGTGGAGGTTTACAGTGCAAAAATCCTCGTTCCTGCTGGTCTGCTAAGGGGCCATTCAGACAGGGACATTAGGTTCTCTTCCGTTTCCGATTTGATATTAAAATATTTCTACGACATACCCACAGACGGGCCTCTAGTGATTTAGAAAGTTAGTGACCGAGAAATAGGTCATGCGCGGAGAGTCACGGAAAACATGAAATCTCTTACTGTTTCGTGAGTTATTGTCGACTTGCTATGATGCACTGTGGAATACTTTTGTTGGCAAATAAGTTACATACATGTATTGGAAATGTAAGCTGCAACATTAATTTTACTGTGTATAACAAATAACTAGATGTAGTTGGGTTTCGATTGTTGCATAGCTGTTCAATGTTTAAAAATGAAAAAATGATAATAAGTTAATTATCTGTATGTTTGTTTGTTGCTTACAATTTACGTGTATGTCGCTTTCATAATTCCATGATTTGCGAAAATGATTAAATAAGCGGTAGACATGACAATACAAGTTTTTTTTTTTTAAATATAACCTTCGGGAGACTGCGAATATCAGTGTAACCTTTCATTATCTACGTTTGCATAGAGGAGAGGGCCATCCATCGCAGTGTCATCTGCATTAGTTCGAGACATGCGATATTTTTATGACTTCGCCTTTATGCTACTTTTGAAATTCACATCTTAATATTGGTATCCACCTTCCAGGAACTAACCTGGATCGACTGAAACCATTTCCGCATAAGTAAAACAGTACGTCAATAATCAACTACGGCACACCAACATTCAACTATTGATTACGGCATCTGTTTGATATTACAATGCATATAGATTTGGTTGACAGACGGAAGATTTCCGGTTTAATGTTACAACTGACCAGTTGCAAAATCCTAGATCGCTCCGCCTTTCTATTTGTCTAAGGTAGTTTGTCCAAGGATTTGAAGTATAGGATATTGACTCCGCGCTCTCGGTTTTCACATGCTGCCCGTGGACAGGTCTTTCCTACGCAGAAATGCCGACTACGAGGTCAATATCCGACTTACATGCCGGAAGGCGACACAAATGCCGCATAGTTGAATCACATAAAGAAGGTGTCTATCAGATGGTTTTTTCTACCATGTTAGCAGGTACTTTTTCTCAGTTTATCTCCTTAATATTGGTATGAAATTTATAACGTAACACGCACATAAATAAATGTTCCGAGACTGTAAAATATAATTCACATTGTAATGGCAGAATTTGTTTTCGGGTCATAGAATCGTATATTTTTTGTATTATCATTGTTTATCTGTAAATAAAGAACGATATGTCGTGCTGATGCTAAAGCACTTGTGGTAAATTCCTTCGCATCGGACCTGCTAATCGTTGTTTATTAGCCGAAAGCAACTCGCATTCGAACATAATGTCTTATTTAATCGTTTATTGATTAAAAAAAACCCACAGTTGTCTATAAACAAAAATACATTTCTTTAAAAATTAAACAATTAACGCTGAAACTGATTTGTATTTATTTGGATTTTTTATATTTGTATAACTAAATAAGAAGCTGGATGGCTTTAATGCGTGGTATAGTTTAGCGTATGTTTTTTTCTCGGATACAATAATAAAATGATATACGTTGCATTAATTTTTTTGGTAAAAAATCATATATTGTGTCGTACAATTAAAAAACCAATCTGTTACAAGTCATTATATTCATAACGAAATTGTTTTCTGCCTTGACATATAATATATATTTGTAATTTCAACATGCAGTTGAAATAACATATCCATGCAGAACGTCCAAAAAATGAATGTGTACATGCACATGTATGTATTTTAGAACTACATCATGAATGTAGACATGCTTCTCGTGGACAAGTCTTTCTGTGAACAATACAATCCTCGTGCACGGGTCTTTCTTTTTGCACGTGGACGGGTCTAATATCAGTTTGGAAAGACCCGACAAAGGTGCATAAAGATAGACCCGCGCACGAGCATTGTATTGTTCTCACAGGTCGTTCCGAAAAATATAGACCTGAAACGAAACAAAGAAGTAGGTATGTAAGTAAATTGCAACACCGTAACTCGTTTCTTATAATTACATTAAATATTCACTCATATCTAGAATCAAGGTGTCTTAAAGCCTCGATGGCTTCTTCAGTTGAATATTTACACCTTTTAACATTTCGGTGTTTGGTAAAACGTCACACCTAAAGGCTGTAGGTTTCATCAATGCCTCGAAAAACATGATTGATCGACACGATTACTGTATGTTTTATGCCATCACTTGACAAAACCACGCAATATTAATTCATCGTTTTTTATTTGTATGTATATTTCGTGTTTGAAAATAAATTAACATATAACATTATATGGACTAGTGTTATGGCTATACACAAGCAGCATACAAAAGGCCTGCAATTAACATATTCTCACCAACAATACCAACTAATCTGAAAAATACATACACGTGCTCCAACCAGCGTATGTCCTCATTTGGAAATGTAGCAGTTGGTACTTGCCATTCCTCGTTGATAAATCTGTTTCAGGAATAGAATAAGATCTGACGTGCCTTTATTCGTATTAACGGGAATTATTCACAGGTTTATTTTAAACTGACAATGTCACAAAATGGCATAACTGCATACACTATACAGCAACTGGACGTAATCAACCAAAATATTCAAGAAAATCATACAAATAGAAAATAACGGTAACAATTGTAAAAATACCGTAGCGAGATCACAGGGGTTCGAAAATGATGACATTTTATTTTTTTCTTATCGATATCTGCGACAAAAATGTTGAAAAGTGCCAGTTTGCCAGTCAGTGAATATTTCTCTTACAACCCACCGATGCCAGAGTATGTGAGTTTGGTTGGTGGTTACCACAGCGGATAGGTGGGTTTCCCACAGGCACTCCGGTTTTCTACACAGCACAAGACCACAACAAAAGTAAATACCCTAAGTAGGTTTCAGTATAAGTTCATTAGCAGGTAACTGAAGCTGTAATGCAAAATTCGCTACGATTTCGGTCCGTATGAAAGCAATTGACCGATCGACGAGATTTCATTGACAACGAGTTCAGTCCTTCAGGAAGTCAATACTCCATTGTTTTACGGAGATGTCTTGTCGGAGATCGACCTGTGTAAACGTACGCGTGGCTGTTAACCCAGTAGCGATCCGTCTATTTTGGAAGGGTGATGCGAAACAACCCATGTCTACAAACCATGCAGCTTTGGCGCGGAGGGACCTGATAAACTGCGAATACGGTCATCCCTGAAGTGTTCAATTTTTAGATAGTCCGTTGTCTCGTAACTTATGTTGCATGTTCTTATAGAGCAACTTGCATTTAAAGCCACAAGTCCATATAATATAATTCAATACATCTTAAATTGGCGTTAGTTCTAATGAACGTTAATGGCGTTTATTCGACTGAAAACTTTCTTTGTTACGAAAGCCATTTTATAATGTCAATTTTCGAAAACGCTTGGTTCGAACGAAATAAACTCTGCTGTACATGCTGATTTACTCCAGCGGCATTACCAGCTATCGCATACAGATAAACATTTACCAAAACGTTATTATTTTACCGATTTCAATGCGTTTTTTTTTTTTTTTTTGATCGGTTAAATGTCCATTAGAAACGATGTCTGCAAAGTTTAAATTTTATTAACATATTTTTGGACTGCTGCTTTAATACAATGATCATGTACATATATTTTAAGCACAAAAATGCGTGTGTCCTTGGCAAAATTTATTTTGACTTTAAATAAATTTATCACATATAAGCTTGGCAAACTAAATACATAAATAAAAGAAACACTAGCAACGTGTTTACAATAAATAATTCTAATACCGACATAAGCATATATATACCATAATAAAGCACGTTACATACACATTTCATGGACACAGGTTATGAAAATCTTTTGAATCAAATATGTTATCAATGCTTTTCCTTTTAACAGATACATTTGAAATGGTTTGAAAACGTTTACTCAATACATGATCATTTAGACCAATTGTGATCACAAAAAACATTCCAATGAATCAAGAGGAGCATTATTTTTATGCTTCTTTAAATGTTTTACACAAGTGTGTTTTGATGTTGTTTTCCCCAGTTTAGTAAAAGGTGGATTACTGATGACACATGAGGGTATTTCCTTTCCCACCGTTTGATAATAAAATTGTAATCTTGTAAACAATATTTGCACACCATATACATGTGCAAACAATACAATGCTTAAATTTGTGTCCATTTACATTGTAAACATCGAATAGAAACACGTTATAAATTACATAACAGGGTTAACTTCGTTAAAATTATTTGAAAAAAAAATCAATACATGTCCCTTGGTGTATACTGCGTACTTCAATTCTTTCTATTGAACGCTTTGAACCTTTTGCCTCATGTAGTCACACATTTGAGTAATAAACTCGTATTTTTAAATTTCCAATGACAAACCATTTGGCAGGAAACGCAGCGCAGTGTTTGGCGTGAAACTATTGCATCTGATATGAAAATGCTAAGCAGATACAACAGTTTTATGCTCAACCCTCGATAGTTCTCTTTGTTTGTTGTACTCATTTTATTCAATTTAATGTGGTTAGTTTTATGGTCATTAAATGGACAAGTAATGTGTAATTTTAAAACAAATAATGACCCGATTGCATTCATTTGGAATATGTGTAAGCCAATACATTTGAAAAAGTATTATAAATGAAACTATAAAATAAATGTTTCGAGTGGTTAGTGTTTTTTTTTTAAAGAAGAATTACTATATTAATAAACATTATGATCTTGCACATCTACACAATTTTGCTGTTGATAATAGTTATGGATAAAAAAGGTGCTTAATTAAAACAAATACTGAACAAAATACCAATATGCAAATAAAACAAAAACACTGCATGGTATCAAAATTATCACAGACAATACTTACCAGTACACTTACTTACAAATCTAAATAAATAATAATCCGGAATAATAAAACTGAATAACAAAATGTCCTCTTTAACAGTAGTTCATTTCTAAAATACATGATGATGTCATCTTTTACAAAACTATAGAAAATTCAATTTGTTCACAATAAGCATGATTGTTAAAAAAAACTGTATAATGAATGGTAATACATAAATCAAATATGTAAAATGTATTGATTCTATTGAGTATCTACAACTTACTGTAGATAAGCAAACTTGCCTTAATTTATGTAACTATCATGAACATATTTAAGTTTTACATAGGCAAATGGAATATAATATTTAGTTAACTGCTATGCAAATATTACAGTTCTACATAGGCAACTGATATAGACATTTTATTTATAGACATCATTTATTTCGGTTTTACATATGCAAATACTTTATTATAGATATTTATCTTCCATAAAAATATATAGGTTTATATAGGCAAAAGGTATATAATATTTATTTTACTGCCCTGAAATATTGAAGTTTTACACTGGTAAAATGTATGTAATATTTATTTAACTGCCATGAAATATTTCCATAGGCAAATGGTATATACTCGTACATTTTATTAAAAGTCACCATTTAAATGTTCATCAAGCAACATAAGACAAAACTGCATATTTGAATTCTTAACCAATACATCCAAAATACTGTTAAAATATTTCTATAAACAGTTATTGCCTAACCAAAGAATGTATATATCTAATTCTATTAAAATATGTGTCACAAATATAATAAATAACAAACTAATATGAATGTTCTTGTACAAAGCAATGCAATAAATAAATAAATAAATAAATAAAAGTATTAAACATATATCACATGTTTTCAAACATTGCTTAACAATATTATCACATAAAACTGTAAAAAAACTATTTTAAATATGGAATATATTAACTGACAAAGTTAAGTTCTCGGCCTGAAAAAGGAACAAAAAGCATCTGAATAAAACCTCATATGAAATGTCGGTGTAAAATCGGTTGATATGCATTTTATATCATGTCACAACCTATTAAAAATTTCAAATAAATATAATATGATAAAATAAAAAAACAATAACTAATAACTATTGACACATTTTACCATGGTATTTATTAATTGCATATTAATGTTAATTACTAATACACATGGTATTCTTTGCAATATTCATGTTCATTTCCATAACATGTATATATGTTCTTCATTGAATATTTATGTTCATTAATGGTATGAATGTTATTCATTAATATTCATGTTATTTATTAGTGTATTTTTTTTCACTTAGTATTCATATAAATTTCTAGTACAAATTGTAGTTATTGGATGATTGTGATAATTACTAGTATATATAATTACGCTATTCGTTGAATATTCATGATATTTACTAGTTCAACTGCTATTCATATTTATGTTAATTACTGTAATAGACGTTTATCATTGAATATTGATATATCTGCCAAGGCTATTCATCCTTTGGCAGAGTAATATGCAGTTGTATTTGGGTCAAAAATGCCAAATTAACAGCAATGATTCTTGCTTTTGTCTCTAAACCCTATGGTTTACTTCAATTAAACTGTATTTTCGTATTTTCTATAATCCGATCATTTCTATAAAAGTTAATAAAAATAATAATATAGATATGGTCTTGAGTTTTAACAGAAATCATGCTATTTGTTCACTCTGATTCAATAAGCCCAATGAAAAGGTTTATATAAGCGTAAAGAATATAAATGTAAATAACTTGTGTCAAACTATCGTTTGATTGGCTTGGAATACATCTGATGTATGTTAGTTTCATTTTCATCATGTTCATCATCATCATCGTCATCGTCATCATCGTCATCATCATCATCGTCATCATCATCCTCATCGTCATCATCATACATAGTTTGTCTCTGCAAAGGAAAAAAACAATCAGGGACCATATTCACCAAGCTATTCTTAGACTTAAGATGTAAGAATGAAGAATATTCTTGAAACTATTTTATCCAATCATCAGGCGTGCATTGACAAAATAACTCCCCATGGAATAAACTTTGTTTTATTTAAACGCTGTGGTGATAAAGCAGTCACGCGCAGTGTAATGACGTCATCTTGTTGATTTTGTGACGTCATATTATGTTTTTCGAAATAATTAGTACGTTTTCTTTCGTTTTTATTCAAAATAATGACGGAAATGATGGGATAAATAGAATACTAGGTAAGTGTTCAATAAAGATAGGTTTATTTGCTCGGCACGAAAACGTGAACCACTCGCCAAGGCTCGTGGTTCAGGTTTTCTAAGCCTCGCTAAATAAATGTATCTTTATTCAACACTAACCTTAGGCTAGTATTCTCGATGTTCTAAGAATGCTAAGTAAGTAGATTACCCATCTTGGCTGTAACCTTAGGCTAGTATTCTCTATGTTCTAAGAATGCTAAGTAAGTAGATTACCCATCTTGGCTGTAACCTTAGGCTAGTATTCTTTATGTTCTAAGAATGCTAAGTAAGTAGATTACCGATCTTGACTGTAACCTTAGGCTAGTATTCTTTATGTTCTAAGAATGCTAAGTAAGTAGATTACCGATCTTGGCTGAGGTCTGCACTTTCTGAGTGCATTCTAGATAGTAGATTTAAGGGCCATTTTGAATAACTCAAACCTGCGTTATGTAAAATGTATAATATATCATATTAGCACACTTTTCAGTAGTTACATAATAACAAAGCATGTACTCAAAGCATGCAGACCTCATTGACACGAAACAAGATGAATAAAACAGGTTATATATTAAACTTCTCAAAACATGGTATTGCAGCTGTTTAAATTGTTATACAATTCATGTTTAAAATAATTTATAGTTATAAGAACCAAGAGCTGTCTACAAAACCAAGGCAAACCAAGGCAAACCAAGGTAAAAACTGAACTAAACATCTCACCACTTGAACAAACATCAACATAATTAAAACAACCATCTAGGCAATGAACACCAGTAACATCACTTCTTAGGTCCACAGAGTAGACTACAGTCTACCACTCTAGAAAATCAACTTTAAAACTTGTGTTGGACAGAAAAACACATCATCAAATAGCACATTGACAAATAATCATTATTTATTCATACAGGCTTGTAATTCTTTCGAAACATTGCTGTCAATATGTTGCCTGTGGTATGTTAAGATAAGAATTTTGTAAATTTAACATTTTGTACATAATAATTGACAATAGGTTGGTTGTCAACAGTGGTTAGGAAATTCTTTAATAATGCAACTACTATTGACAAGTTTAAATTGCTATTTTCTGACATAAGGTTACAATATCATATTTGAAGTGTCAGGTACATTGCCTGAAGCGTCAGGTCAAGTTTTCCATTTTAAATTTGTAAATAGTTTCATAGCTGGGAAAGTGGAATATTACAGACTTGTACGGTCAAAAGAGGTTCTGAGATCAATGTTGGTGGTCTTCAAGAGAGGTTCTGAGATCAATGTTGGTGGTCTCAAAAATCTTATCCTACCAATAACCAGATGTTAGTGGTCCTTTTTGGGTTAATAATGATTATATTTATTTCTTGCACAGAATTGCCAGATAATTATTATATTGCATACTTTGTCAGCAAAACACAGTTTCAGTTTATCATTTTGTATCTATGAGTGAAATATTCTTAAATAAGAAAGAAATGTCAGTAACTCAACCAGTCAACACTGACTCACATGCTATAAACACAATTTTTAGAACACCAGATGTACAAGGGAAAGAAAACACACGCGAAAAAAGCATGTAAAAAAGATCAAATTTCGATTCACAAAAAACTGAGCACTAAAATATCAACAAATCTACAAAAGATCCAGCAAGGCTACAAATACACTCCAACCAATATAACTGAGAAATTGTGGTCTATACCTTATCTAGTAATCTACAATAGACAAAAAATATATTGCCCTGGTCAAACTCAAGATTTTTTTAGCAATCTTTAATCAAGGAAACAGTTGTTTTGTTGTTGCTTTTTTCATTTGTAAAAACTTGTGATGATTAATTCAGAAAAAAATAATGTATAGAAAAACATACTGATATATTTCGAGAAATTAACTGTGATTAATAAATCAACTTTTTTTGATTAATCAATTACATGCATGTCAATTATTCAAGAAAACTAATACTGATTAATCAAGGAACTAATTTATTGACGCCACGCCAATCTACATCTTAGAAGAGCAAAAATTTAAAACTGGTAGAATAACTATTATGAACATACACAGCAGCTTGCTATGCACATACACGAGCTGGCAAATAAAGGAAGCCTTATATGATAATAAGCATCATATAGCTAAAAGCCAGTCATTTTAGTGTGAAGGTGAAACCCATATGCATTTAACCTCTTTCAAAAGATTTTTTCCAATTCCAAACTATTGACGCACCACCCGTGGTTTTAAAATCGCAGATACTAAGTTTGATTATGGACAAGGCTATACAGAACATCAGTATTGTCATCAACCAATTAAAAATATCAAATCCCATTCCATTATTTAAAATACTGAAACAATTTTGATAGGTCCATGACCTCCCTCAATATCGAAAATGTTTTTTGGGGAAATAATGTTTTAAACAAGATTCTGTGTTTGATAAATACACATGCCCCCGGTTGGTGCTGGATAGCCTATTTCTTAGTCCAAATTAGGTCAAGGTCATGGTCAAAGTAAGGTCGGGTGATATGGGTGGATTGGGGATAGTCATAAGCAATAACTGTGTAAGTAAGCAAGTGTTGTAGCAAGGGGTGTTAGTGCTAGACGAAACGGTAAAATCTAGTTAACCAAGGAACAGCCCATTTGAATTATTCTAAGTGCAAATTAGGTCAAGGTCAAGATAAAAGTGTGGTTGGATGATATGGATGGATTGGGAATGGTCATAAGGAACAACTGTGTAAATATCCAAGTGTTGTTCAAGCGGTGTTGGCGCTAGACGAAACGATAAAATCTTGTTAACCAAAAAACAGCCCATTTGAATTATTTTAAGTGCAAATTAGGTCAAGGTTAAGGTCAAAGTGAGGTTGGGTGATATGGGTGGATAGGGAACGGTCATAAGCATACACAACTGTGAAGTATCCAAGTGTTGTAGTAAGCGGTATTGGTGCTAAACAAAATGGTAAAATCTACTTAACCTTGTCACAGACGGACGGACAGACAGACGGACGGAACAGACAATCACTATATGCCTCCCGCATCAAGCATGGCAACTGACAATTGTATAACTATACTCCTAATTCAGGACTGTGTCATAGGACTACGTAAGTTCTCAAACTTAAATTAATCTTATTACTGAATTCTGACCAACTAACATTTAACTCCTCCCCAGCTATTATTGCTAAAGGATTAATTTTCATTCATCAGTAATCACAAGCACATCCCAAGCTTTAACATGTGCTCTTTTGTGTAAAATAGGTGAAAGGCCTAGTTTAATCCTTCTTTATTTGAACCCTCCCCCAAATCTGGGGTATTTTACCCCTGTGTATTGGCACCCTGCTGTGGTCACAGTTTAGACACAATGTGGCAACCCTTATCAGCTGATATCAAAACACTGCTGCAGAATAAACAGTGCACTCAGCCATTGCTCAGTCAGCTGAGAGAAAAGATTGCAGATACAATGATAAGAGATTTTATTGTGGACCAATACACAGAACTGAATACCCCACGGAGATGCAGAAATTCCTTACACTAGGCCTTTAACCATTAAGCACATGATTATTGAGTACATTACAATGATTGGATAATATATGATTGACATTGGTGGAAACCTCAACTGTTACGTAACAGGTTGTGTGACCTGTTTTCCAGAGAATGGTCATCACGGGTTAGCGTTAGCGGCTTCACACATTAAGTGGCTTCTAGTGCCTCTACCCCTGTACAACTTACACCTACAGCCTGAATGCGTACTCGTTTTTCTCCTGAACTCGACATGGTCGAGTCCCCGTATGTGTACGTATACGACTCGCCGGTGGATGTATACTCCGACGTGCCCTGTCCTGTGGACATCATCGACTGAACCGTACCCTCGGGAATCACGAGATCGGAGGTTAGCATTGGGTTTGCGCCCTGGATGCGACTGAGTTTGCGCGCAAATTCCTGCAGAATTACGAGGTAGCAATATTTAGCAAAAACATCTAGCAAATCATTAAAAAGAAATCACTTCACTATACTATGTCTTGTGGCATACTTTTTTCAAATAAAACAGTAATTAATTCATCTATAGTCAAAGTAAGTTTCAAAATTCAATGTTTTAAGGCAATAGTTGTATTTTTGAGAATAGTCTGTAATAACAACTACTGCATCAAAAGAATTAGGTTTTTTACACACATAATTTACTGCACATGTTTAAAATTATCCTGAGTTTTTACATCAAATCAAATCATTTACATCATTTAAGTCAACTATTAGAATAACTGGTGAAGTGCTGTATGTATCAATAAATCATTATGACTGATTCCATTTTACTGACTTAGCACAAGCTCTAAGCAGGCACTTTGTTTCTTAGTCAAAGCAGATGCATTTTGATCAAGAGAGAAAAGTTAGAATTATTATAGTTATTGAGTCTAAAAAATTCCATAGTGAGGATCCTGAGATACTGTTTAGAGAATACAGATGAAGATGAGAGAGCACTGTTTAATAACCACAAAGTTTCAACTTTGGGCTTTAAAGACAGTTGTTTGGCATGTTTAAAAAAAAAAAATCCGGAAACGTGGTTGCAGAATCATGCATGTACATTACTCATACTAATACGCCAACAAGGACAAAATGGCAATTTTTGTTTGTGTTTATGCCAGTGTGAACTTCTTAAATGAACAAAGATCGAGTAAATCTAGTCTTGATATTGATCTTGACAGAGTTTTTAGTGAAGTGATTCATTCTACAAAGCAAACTTTACAAGCAATGATAATTCTACTGAATTATTTCTTACCAGTTAGGTGGCTCTACTTTAGGCCTGTTTAGTAGTCTTAACGTTATTGGAAAAACTGATTTATTCTCTGCTAAAGATCTAATGTCATTTTATAATGAGAAGATCATCAGATTTTCTTACATCTGAAACTGGTCTTCTAAAAACACAACATTTCATTCAATTTGATAAAGAATTGTTTCTCTACTGTTGTTTATTGGCTAAAAAACCGCAGTTTGCAGTTCTTATATGTAGAAATTAGCCACATGTGCTCTAAGCCCCAAAAATGCACACCAGAAAGAGAAAACATTGTTTATCAGCCAATATACAACAAACAAAAACTTTTCATGTACTGACAAACAACTTGTGCAATATCCTAAAACTAAATTTTGCTATGATCTTAATATTTTAATTGTTACATAAACATCAGTAGTGTACATTGTGCGCTGAAAACTCTGCATATGCTACGTTATAATTCTGGTTATACAACAAGAGACAAATTATAGAAATGTTGCCTTTATCTGATTATGAGCAGTGTTTTCCCTACCCTAAAATTTTAGGGGGTCATGTTTGATCCGATTATATTTAATTGGGGGGGGGGGGAGGCATTTGCAAAAACAGAAGGTCAGAACTATCTTTCAATAAATTCTTCAAAATAAATTACAAATCATGTGAACAATGTGTTTAATTAGATAGAAGTGTGTCTAACTCATTCACTAACCTGAAATATAAGAACAATTTGAGAGGAAAATCTGGCAACAATTTGCAGCTGTTTTTGTATGGTCAGTCAAAGTTCAACTGCCACATTTTAGAAGAATTTGTAGAAGGTTGCTTCATCCCAGGTAGGGATTGAGACCGAACTATGTAACAGTTGACTTTTTTACTCTGTCATCAAAGAAACATTGTCTTTTAATTGCAGCCATATTTAACTGAACTGCTCAATATAGTGCGTCACAGAAAACGCACAGACATGATTGCATTGGTTAGATAACAAAAAGTTGCGTAAAAAATGCAGAAAACACGATCTAGAGAAGACACAGTATGAGCTCAAGTGGACGATTAATTATGCTGTCTAAGGCCAGAAAGAATAAATAAAAGTTACTTTTGTAATAAGAGAAGACACTGTATGAGCTCAAGTGGACAGTTGATTATGCTCTCTACGGCCAGAAGAATAAATAAAAGTTACTTTTGTAATTAGAGAAGACACTTTATGAGCTCAATGGACGGTTAATTATGCTGTATAAGGCCAGAAAGAATAAATAAAAGTTACTTTTGTAATTAATTGCTGATAATAAGTTTCTAATACAAGGAGTTTGATAATTAATACTAATAATTAACAGTCAAAATGCCATTCCTAAAATTAATATTTCAATTCAGAGATGTATGGTTTACGCTTTTATTTTATTGAAACCTATTCATTTTAGCTATATCTATTAAAGGGGTTACATTAACGAAAAGAGGGCCCGTACTCACCAACACATTCTTAGTTTTAAGAGTAAAGAACAGACTTAGACATAAAAAAGACATTCTTAGTCTTAAGAGTAAAGAACAGACTTAGACTTAAAAAAGACATTCTTAGTCTTAAGAGTACAGAACAGACTTAGACTTAAAAACACATTCTTAGTCTTAAGAGTAAAGAACAGACTTAGACTTAAAAACACATTCTTAGTCTTAAGAGTAAAGAACAGACTTAGACTTAAAAAAGACATTCTTAGTCTTAAGAGTAAAGAACAGACTTAGACTTAAAAAACACATTCTTAGCCTTAAAAGTAAAGCCTTAGACTTAAAAAACAAATTCTTAGCCTTAAGAGTAAAGAACAGACTTAGACTTAAAAAGCACATTCTTAGTCTTAAGAGTAAAGAACAGACTTAGACTTAAAAAACACATTCTTAGTCTTAAGAGTAAAGAACAGACTTAGACTTAAAAAACACATTCTTAGTCTTAAGAGTAAAGAACAGACTTAGACTTAAAAACACATTCTTAGTCTTAAGAGTAAAGAACAGACTTAGACTTAAAAAACACATTCTTAGTCTTAAGAGTAAAGAACAGACTTAGACTTAAAAAGCACATTCTTAGTCTTAAGAGTAAAGAACAGACTTAGACTTAAAAAGCACATTCTCAGTCTTAAGAGTAAAGAACAGACTTAGACTTAAAAAGCACATTCTTAGTCTTAAGAGTAAAGAACAGACTTAGACTTAAAAAGCACATTCTTAGTCTTAAGAGTAAAGAACAGACTTAGACTTAAAAAACACATTCTTAGTCTTAAGAGTAAAGAACAGACTTAGACTTAAAAAACACATTCTTAGTCTTAAGAGTAAAGAACAGACTTAGACTTAAAAAATTCTGCATTTACAAATATTTTGAATACCAATGTTGGTTATGTCATTAACAAATCGTTTGAAGTAAAAGAATTTTGTAATTAGAATGGGTAAATACCAAGTCAGATTCAAATTTACATCACTCTTAAAACATAAAAGTTTCAAGAATATTCTTAAATCTTCTTAGTCCAAGAATAGGTTGGTGAATACGGGCCCCGGTTCATTTCTAAAATACAACCAGCCGACATTTTATTGTATATTTGGAAAAATCATTAAACGCCTGTAGGTGTTTTGAAAATAACCACTATTATCAAATTTTTGTTTTGTTGTTTTGAAAACAATCACTGAATAACTGGGTAATCATTGGGAACATCAAAAATGTTTACTGTTTTGAGAAAAATTTCTAAAATTGCTGAAAATTGTGCGAGCTTGAAACTTTTATTTTTTGCCACTATTTTTTTGCCATGCCTATAAGGCAACTGTTATTGTATTCAGAAATGGCATTTTGCACGTATTTTGTTACATAATGGGAAAAGATATAAAGTATATAGATATACTCTCACCGGTATAGTGCCCTCAACAAAACCCTGAATGATTAAGTAATTTTCGTTGCAAATCATATAATACATACGGAATATTACGCTAGTCAATTGTTCCATGAGTATGTATTAGTCGAGTGTCTTGTGTGATGACGTATCACACGAGAGGCGGAGCCTCGAGTGTGATACGAAATAGCGCAAGGCACGAGACTAATACATACTCATGGAACAATTGACTAGCGTAATATTTCTTTTATTATATACCACGATAAACTTCAAATGTGCATTTACCTTATTTTATTTGTTTAAAAACTACAATTTTAACTAATCATTGTATGTATAGATTATATTTGTTTACATAACTCTATGATGACGTCATTAAAAAGTAGCCCGGCATGTATATGGTAATACGGGATCGGAAAAATAGCGAGTAGCATAATACAGGATTTGTTTCTGTCGACATGTATTTCACAGATTGATAAAGCATGTATTTTGTTAAGATTTTAAACAGGTATATAATAAATGCTTTTATTTATATTTTAATTAAATTACAATAAATAATACTAAGAAAATATAAACATGTGATTGAATACACATTTTACAAAAAGTAACCATCTACAGATACACTGACTAGCAAACAAAACAAAATTGATGATTAAAATTTATTCTAAAAACTGATGTATTAAAAAAACGATGGTGTTTATAGACAATGCCTTAAAATAGCTAAAACGACCTAACATGACTTTTTGCATTATATGATTTTAGTTTGTTTTGATGCGTTTTAAATGTACAGCTGATTCATTCACTTCTTATTCATGTTTTAAACAAATTATATGACTTAACTTTTGACTACCAAGGTTTGTCACAGGATGTGACATATGCCCCCGAAGCACATGCTTGTCAGAGGAAGGCAACACAATGTCAGTTACAAGCTGGCAAAAATTGACGCTTCCTACAAAAAGAGTTATGGTCCTTGTACTCTGCACTTCCTCTCAACATTCTCTATCAATATATGTATTTCCTCTCATTCTCCTCTATCATTATATGAAGTTTCATTTAAAACCCATCAATATTAATGGAGTTATGCTCTGCACAAGAAATTAAGCAAAGAGCAATAACTCTGTAAAAACTGAAGAAAGAGTTATGGTCCTTGTGCTCTGCACCTCCTCTCATTGTCCTCTAGCACTATATGAAGTTTCATTTGAATCCCTTCAATACAAATCTAGTTATGCTCCGCACAAGAAAATTAATGCTTTAAATACAGAAAAAAAGGGCAATAACTCCATAAATATTGAAGAAAGAGTTGTGGTCCTTGTGCTCTGCACTTCCTCCCATTGTCCTCTATCATTATATGAAGTTTCATTTGAATCCCTTCAATAATAATGGAGATTTGCTCAGCACAAGAAAATTAAACAAAGGGCAATAACTCCATAAATACTGAATAAAGAGTTATGGTCCATGTGCTCTGCACCTCCTCTCATTGTCCTCTAGCAATATATGAAGTATCATCTGAATCCCTTCAATACTAATGGAGTTATGCTCCACACAAGAAAATTAATTCTTCACATAAGGAAATAATATAAAGGGCAATAACTCCGTAAATATTGAAGAAACAATTGAGGTCCTTGTGCTCTACACTTCTTCGCATTGTCCTCTATCAATACTAATGGAGTTATGCTCCGCACAAGAAAATTAAACAAAGGGCAATAACTCCGTAAATATTGAAGAACGAGTTGTGGTCCTTGTACTCTGCACTTCCTCTAATTGTCCTCTATCATTATATGAAGTTTTATTTGAATCCCTTCAATACTAATGGAGTTATGCTCCGCACAAGAAGCGTGATGGACAGACGGACAGACAGACGGATGATGCGATTACTATATGCCCCCGAAGGGAACTTCGGGGGCATAAAAAGCTGGATTGTTGTCTGCTCGAGTTAAGAAATATTTAAAATGCATTAAACATAGACACATTCATTTCATGAACTGTTGTTATAGTCATTTAAAGTTTCTGTTGTTTGTGTTTTGTTGTTGTTGTATTAATGAGTTATAGTAGCCCTTTATTCTTAACACTGGTCAAAATAAGCAAAGGCCCGTAAGCTCTGCGCTTACTTTACCGGGCTTGCTCAGATTCTCAGTTTCAGGCAGTCTGGTTAACATTTTCTTGCTCTCAAGCAATAAAATAAGGATTTGGGCTTGCTTGGCAAGTAGGCTAATTTAATGACTGCTCAAACAAAATGCTGTCGCAAGTTCTATCCAAAACAAAAGCTTATATTGTTTTCCTGTAAAAAAAAATGTAACATAATTATATATCATGTGGTGTTACAACCACAAGAGCAATTACTACAGTGGATGTCCATGTGCTACATAAGTTTCTTACCACGAGATCATCTTCTTCATCAATGTTGGCAAGACTTTCGAAACATTTTGAGTAGTATTCTATGGCCTTGGCGTGAAACACCATCTCCACGCTGACAAAATCTGCCAGAGCGTGCTATAAGATACAAAGTTAGGAAAATTGATATTTCCTATGAGGTCGGTTGTATGTGTTTAACTACTGCCAGTGTGTTGTAAGGTGGAAAGTTATGAAATATGGTATAAATTATATCCAAATGTTCAACAGCATGTGGTTAACTAGACAATGTTTAAATAATTGATTATATAGAAAATACTACGCAAGTGTAATACAAATAAATTTATCTAGCAAAGCTAAGAAAACATGAACCACGAGCTTGGTGCATTGTTCTTGCTGATAAACTTATCTAAATTCAACATTTATATAGTAAATAATGTTGCAGACACAAATGGATCGTAAATATGTCAGTTGTGAATATTGGTTAACGTCTCTTACTTTAAATTCAGATATATATGTTGGATTCCCATAGCTAGCACCACTATTTTCATTTCTGTTTACGTTTTTGATTAAATTTTTTTAATGTTTTTTGTTCCTTTAAATAATGTAATTGTGGATTTATTTTTTGAGGTTGTTAATCAAGATGCTATTATTTTTGCAGTTAAGATTCAAAATTCTGTGAAAAGGTGCCTTTAAAATCGCACCCACCTTTAAATCGTGTAGTTTTTCCTTCTCAAACTGTCTCATCTGCTTCCCGAGCCCTTCGCTGCCGATGGAAGCGTCATTCTGCGCTTTCTTCAGCTCTGTCTCAGCCTGAGAACGAATTAAAAAAGATTGTATGCTCATCTTTGTAATAAACTATTGTTGTAACTTTCATCGATCACATGTAAACAAAATCTTGTCCGTTTTGGGTGCAAAACATGTAAGCAAGAAAAATCTTTGAAGCTCTCAATAAAATAATTGTTATAGCTCACATAGATCACATTAGCATATCACCTTGACAGCGTCACCTTTTGGTGCAAATCATATAAGCTACGAAAATCTATGAAGCTCACAAAGAAATGCATTTTCAACCAGCATCGCTTTTTATAGCTGTTTATGAAGTTCCTAGTAACACGCTCGTTTGTTGGACCATGCATGTTAGTTGTTGTTATTAAGGCTTTTACAAACAGGCGTCACAATGAAAAATTATTATTGTGAAAAAGTGTAATATAATGAACGTTTTGTTTACCAAGACATTATTTAGTATTTAAAATTACAGATTTTACCCTACAACATGTATAAAGTGATCCAGTTCATATTTCAGGTGATAAAAGTATCATATTTGAATAAAGGGTATACAAATGTTACTACAGAAAGTGATGAGCACTATGACACTAAACAAAAATATTCAACAATGACAATAATTTTTATGGAGTAAATACTGTGCAAGATGGTAAGGACATTTAAAGCATATAATTATGTGCATGGTCAAATAAAAACTTTTCTTGATATTTCTGTAGAAGGCAAAAAAAGTGTACCCTATAAAATGAGTAGAAATAATATTTTGTGGTTTATATTGCATACCAGTATTAACAAGTATTGCATGCAAAACATATATACCCATTTACAAAACGTAGTCTTTCCATCCTGGTAATATGTTGTCCACTGAATGCCAAAGGGCTTATTAACATAATTATGTACAAAGAATACTGAATGGCCATTTCACATTTCAACAGACCATATGACACATGTCGTGGGAAAACCGGGCTTAATGCATGTGCGTAAAGTGTCTTCCCAGATTAGCTTGTGATCTCCGGTAATTCGGGATGACACACTCCGTCTTCAGTGGATTTATGTTTAGAAGAGACTTCCTTAAAAAAGAAAATAAAAGCGGAAAGTGTCGTCCTGGATTAGCCTGTGCTGACTTCACAGGCTAATCTAGGACGACACTTTACACTCATGCATTAAGCCCGGTTTTCCCATGACGCGCCTCATATATTTTCTTTCCTATCAAAATCAAGACTGATTTAGTTTAGTCATACATTTATGCTCTGTGGGCCATTAAACGTAGTGTTCAGAATTTTACACAATCAAAACTGAACTTGATGATCTAGTGTTGTCTTACAATAAAGAAACTGTCATAATGGAATTTCAAATGTAACATTTATGGCCTTTTGTTTGGCCATTAGGCCCAACAAAAAAAGTCCCGTTTCTGGTCTCCCGACTGACCCTTTACTTTTGCCGCCGACCCTACATATTTTTGGTCGAAAAATAATAAAGGCTGAAAAAGACTGTTACCGTGTACAATATAAACCATTCTCCCATGATAAAAAAAAAAAAAAAAAAATCCCTACCTACCGACCAAGATTTTTTTGGGCAGGAGACCAGAAACGGAACTTTTTGGGGGGGCAGGCCTTAGATACATAAATGTAATTTAAAAAGAATGCCTTATTTGGTGGCCATTGGATATTGGCATGTATGTTACATAGTGAGGCCAAAAATAATAAATTGTGTGTTCCGGGCAATAGTAACAAACAAGAGGGCCACAAGGCCCTGGTCGCTCACCTAAGGGGCTTAGGAACTAAACAGTTTCAAGCAAGTTTCGTGAAGATTCGGCTAAGAATTTGGCCTCTAGAGTGTTAAAAAGCTTTTTTTCAATTTTACCTGGTGACCTAGTTTTTAACCCCATGTCACCTGGTTGCAAACTTGTCCCAGATATCATTGGGATAAATGTTCTAAGCAAGTATCGTGATGATTGGCTTATAAATGTGGCCTCTAGTGTTCACAAGCTTTTTCTTCGAATTGGCCTAGTGACCTAGTTTTTTAACCCACATGACCCAGTTTCGAACTCATCCCAGATAACATTGAAACAAATGTTCTGAGCAAGTTTCAAGAAGATTGGGCCAAAAATGTGACTTCTAGTGTTCACAAGATTTTTCTTCATTTGCCCTTGTGACCTACCGGTAGTTTTTGACCCC
Source organism: Congeria kusceri (assembly GCA_027627225.1). Lineage (NCBI taxonomy): Eukaryota > Metazoa > Mollusca > Bivalvia > Myida > Dreissenidae > Congeria > Congeria kusceri. The sequence continues at coordinate 17,149,717 of CM051036.1, forward strand.
ACATGACCCTCTTTTGAACCCATCTGAGATATCATTGGGTCAAATGTTCTGAGCAAGTTTCGCGATGACTGGGCTTTAAATGTGACCTCTACACTGTTTACAAGATTGCCCTTAAATTTGCCTTAGTGACCTAGTTTTTGACCCCTCATGACCCAGTTTCGAATTCGTCTGAGATATCGTTGGGACACAATTTCTTTCTGCAATTTGGTCTTGGGACCTAGTTTTAAACCCCACATGACCCAGTTTCAAACTCGTCCGAGATATCATTGGGACAAATGTTCTCAGCAAGTTTCATGAAGATTGGGCTTCAAATGTGGCCTCTAGAGTAGTCACAAGCTTTTTCTTCAATTTGGCCTAGTGACCTAGTTTTTGACCCTACGACACCCAGTTTCAAACTCGTTTGAGATATTATTGAAATAAATGTTCTGAGTGATTTTTAAGAAGATTGAGTAAAAAATATGACTTCTAGGGTGTTCACAAGCTTTTTATTCAATATGACCTAGTGACCTAGTTTTTTTACCCCACATTGTCACGTTTTGAAGTCGTCCGAGATATTATTAGAACAGATGTTCTGTAAAAGTTTCATGAAGATTGGGCAATAAATGTGGCCTCTAAGAGTGTTCACAAGCTTTTTAAAGTTTTCAATTAAGCCATATAAGGAAAACTGCCCAGCCACCTGGCGGCAATGTTTTTCAACATAGCAGAGCAATTTTCGAACTTGGCCGAAATATCATAAGAACAAATGTTCTGAGCAAGTTTCATGTTGATTGGGCAAAAAATGTGACTTCTAGAGTGTTCACAAGCTTTTTCTATAGCCATATCAGGAAAACTGCCCCGCCCACTGGCGGCCATGTTTTCAACGGAGCAGAACCATTTTCGAACTCGGCCGAGGATATCATAAGAACAAATATTCTGAGCAAGTTTCATGTTGATTGGGAAAAAAATGTGACTTCTAGAGTGTTCACAAGCTTTTTATATAGCCATAGAAGGAAAACTGCCCCGCCCCCTGGAGCCATGTTTTTCAACGGAATGGAACCATTTTCGAACCTGGCCGAGATATCATAAGAATAAATGTTCTGAGCAAGTTTCATGTTGATTGGGCAAAAAATGTGACTACTAGAGTGTTCACAAGCTTTTTCTTCAATTTGACCCTGTGACCTAGTTTTTGACCCCACATGACCCAGTTTCGAACTCGTCCAAGATATCATTGGGACAAATCTTCTGAGCAACTTTTATGAAGATTGGGCAACAAATGTTGACGACGAACGATTCACGACGCACGACGGACAAAAGGCGATCACAAAAGCTCACCATGAGCATGTTGTGCTAAGGTGATCTAAACAGTAAGGTAGAGTCGAGATTGAGTTTTCTTAAACTTCCTTATTAAAAACACATTTCGGTAAATTTAACATTGAAAATTATCTAAAATCTGACGAATATAGATTTCACGGAAAACAATAATCACTTAAAACTTGAGGGTGGTTTTTTTTTTTCGCTCGGTGGGGTCGAGTTGCCCAAAACACAGAAATTATTATTTTGTTGTTGGGGGGGTGGCATGAGGCCTTTATAGCAATCAAATTCACAAGTAAAAAATATGTGGCTTTAACAAGTGAAAATGGTAATGATACTGGTACTTTTAAGGTGCAGTTTCACAGTTTTTGGCTGAGAAGTGCTCTACCATTCGTTTATAGTTCATATTATAAGGTTTTAAAGGCAAATTGCTTGTGCAAAGTTAACTTTTAACGAATATATCTGTTAATTTTTTAGAAAAATGCTACCTGGTAGACATTCCCTAGTATGTTTTTGCATAAAAAGGCATAATAAATATCAAAATAATTATGTTTTGCAACCAAAACAGCATAACAGACAAAAAGTTTCAATAAATTCTACAAATTCCTGTTTAAAATTCCATTTTTTGGAGAAACGTTTTTTGAACCCCAAACTGTGAAATTGTCCCATAAATATTACTTGATGAATCAAGTTCTATGGATTTGTATCCACCCAGGGTTTTCTTTGTTTTGTCTTGTAATATTTGCATTAAAATCAAAATTAATACCAATACAGAAATAATACTTGGAATTGAAAAATGATGTTAACTATGAGTTCATATCACTCAGTTATAATAAGTTTAAAGACAATTTCGGTAGTTTTCTCTGCGCATCTTTTCGCGCATCAGTGGAGTTAATTTAAATCTTCAAAATGTGAAGTTTCTTGACAGATAATAATATTTATTAAATATTGTGTACACTGTAATTATCAACTAGAATCAAATATATTCATAACAATTACCATGATTATAGTAGGAGTGTCTTGTGACTCGATTATTTGTGAAAGTTTGTTAATAAACTGAAAACGAATGTAGGAACACACAGCCGGAATATTTAACTCACACAAAGCTGTGAACTTGCTAGCGCATTAATGTGAAAGTGTTTTGACTGTAATCACTTTTAGTACATCGTTATAATAAACTGCTGTTACTAAAACAATTATATATAAATATAATATATATCTATAAATTTGTATAAGTGTATTGTTATAAATAATGACTGTCATTCCATCCTGTTTTACATAAAATATCCAATACGCACATGTAAACTATCTATTTTTTCTCGAAAACAAGCACGGTCACCCCTTGTTTTCCTTAAATATAAAACAATTTGGGACTTTTCACGGAACAGATTTTTTTCTACAGTCAAAACCAAGCTTTTATATGATTACAAAATGTCGATTTTTTTCGCAAACAATGGATGAAAAAGCATTTTTGGCAAACATAATATCTTTTTTTTCACCATGTAATGGATTGCTTTCTTACAATAAGCCATTTTAACAAAAAGAATGTCGTCATGTTTTACCAATAAATGGTCAATACTATTTTTTTGCTAATATAAAAACAACAAAAATAATGCCTAAAATGCATTTATGGGTAGGTTATTTACATGCATTTTCCAAAAAATCTAATTCTGTGACCCCCATTTTTATGGTTTTATTGTATTAGGTATTGAGCGATCTGCAAAATATGTGAAAATAAAAAAAAATCATGGAAGAGTAAAAAATGTAGAAATAGTCTTTAAAGTACTGTGCACTTATGCACAGTAAAACAACGGAAATATAATGGCTAAATTCTTTAATATTTTCATTTAATGAAAACTGATAATTAAACATGTACACCCTCATAATCACTAAAATTACAGAAGGCTATTACAAAATAATATCTGCATATTTTATGATCAAATCATTTAAAATTATAAAAAAAAGTCAAGGGTTTGTGTATGGTGTTACATCAACTAAGTTAGAGGGTAATAAAACAGTAAAGTCATGGGTGAAAACAATGACATACAACAATTTGCAGTGATAAGCATGGTAAGTATTAGACAATAAAATATTCATACACAACATTAGAAAATAAAATGTTCATACAATAGGTGTTGTGATACATTCATATATCCATTAAGTCTCTCGTTTTTTTACTCAAAAATAGTGATTTATCTTTATTTAAGTTTCATTTGTTTTCTTTTCTGTTTCTTTTTTGGCATTTTTGTCTTATAAATCTGCATTATATATCTGCAAAAATATTTGAACGTTCTATGGATAAATATTGACAGATATTTAGGTCCAAACTGAGTAACACCCATATTCTTCTTTACAAAACTGAAAAATATAATACATCATTATTTAATGATGATCACCAGTTATTATGAGTCAGTTACCACGGCCAATGGTCATCAGTCGTAAAAAAAAATATGTTCATTTCAGGTTACGTGCCCAAAAAAAATAGGGTAGGTAGGTAGGGAAATATTTATTATTATTTTTGGGGGTAAATGGTCAACTTTAAGATTTTAAAACTAAATGAATCTTCAAAAACGTGTCTCTAAAATCATAAACCATTGTTTTGAAAGTGGATGCTATAAAAAAAAACTACACTTATTTATCCAAAAAACATGTAATTATTGGAAAAAAGTTAAATTAACAAAAACATATCTGACCCACTCTACAAAATGTTCTCGAGTCGGGGCTTTTTTTGAGGGTAGGTCGGGTAACCTGAAACAAAACATATTTCTTTTTACGCATTACTGTAAAAAAAGAAGACACCTAATGGATATATCTGACAACGAGGTTACCATAATTTCTTTACCTGCATCTTTTGCTGTGAGAAGAATAAGTTCACACCTGATATAAACTTTTTCCACTCCTACCAATACATACCTTACACCAAAACTGTAATCATGCTTTAAGGGACCTATTCACAGATTGGCAAATTGACAATACCCCCAAATTTGTGTCACCAATTCCAAAAGGAAAACTACATGATATATAAAGAAGGAAAATAAATATCATGATACTGAAATATACTCGAATTTATATGAGGCGTGTCGTGGGAAAAGCGGGCTTAATGCATGTGCATAAAGTGTTGTCCTGGATCAGTCTGTGCAGTCCTCACAGGCTGATCCGGGACAATACATTCTGCTTTTATGGTATTTTCTGTTTCAAGGAAGTCTCTTCTGAACATAAATCCACCGTAGGCGGAAAGTGCCATCCTGGATTAGCCTGTGCGGACATGCACGCACATGCATTAAGCCTGGTTTTCCTACAACAGGCCCCAAATGTTGTTCATGAGTAAACATTGACTAAAATGACAAGTATTATACAGCCTATCGTCGATATTTTTCAGAACACATGTATCACTTACCTCGCAGTTAGTGTACTGAATAGCGTGTCAGACTTTTGATACAGAGGTCATCGGTTCGAGTTCTGACAGAGGAATATTTTTTCCTTACTTCCATCATTACACATGCACATTTTTATTTTCTTCATAAAACTTAATAGGTTTTTACATCCATTCACAAAGAAATAATTGCAACAAACAGTAACTCAGAAATGTGGAGAACATTTTCTATCATCTGACAACATAGGAGTTATTTCTGCAAAGCTTTAAGTTGAAAACCTTATGTGCAAACACGGCAATCATATACAGTCGACTGATGGCTGAAAGTAGTAGGGACCAGCAAGGAAACTTGGAGCCATTGAAAATGTTAGCTCAACGGAATTTCAAGAATGTGTACTTATACAAGTATGGTCAGTATTGCGTCTTCTTTATTTTCAAATCTCTGATTGAAGAGTATTCAGATATCTTTAATGGTTATTAACCAGACATCAAAAAATTATTTTGTTTTCAAACATTTATTTATATATTTTATTTGTTGTTATGGTATTTATTTTAGTTTATGAAAGCTGTGAACTCAATTATTGTGTTTTCTCATCACTCGTAACTTATCAGTTGCATCTAATGTATAACGACTCTGTGCAGCTGAAGCGTGTGCGAACCAAACAAACAATTAAATGTGTGAAAACTGTAACTGGGACAGTGACAAACACTTCTGAGCCATCTGAAAATTCAACCCTCGCAAATTCCAGCCAAACAGCATCTCATAAAAACTTTGAGCCAATGAGAAATTCGAGACAAGATATTTCGCGCCATTGGGAGTCAACTGTAGTACTAAACCAACATAAATAATTTGCAAAAGGTACTTAATTAAGTAGTAGAAATTGCTAAAAGCACACACACACACAAGACACAGACACTGGCAGTTTTGGACACAAAGATTTAAGGGGAAAATTACAGTGTACAGTATAAAGCCACGGAAACACGGAAACACCTAGCAAACTGCACGACTGATTTAAATACAAGGAAAGCAAATGTTTTAAAGCTTAAAATAAATATGTAATGTACTTATTTAACCACATACGTAACTGTTTGGTTAAGCAAATCATACTAATTCTGATGCAAGTGCACACTAAAAATAAAAATTTCTAGTGAATAACTTTAAAACATTTCACCACTATTTTCGACTGAATATTTATATATTAGAAGCTCATCTGAAAATATCTCTAAACATAAATTCATTCAATTTCAAAATATCAAAATAAAACTAAAGTCGAACTGCTTACATGCTTAAAGAGGGACTGCCTGATTGTCATAGATTCATTAAATGTCTGTTTCGTTACCCACTACAAAAATAACGTTTTATATAACATAAATAAACGTCAACATAAACAAAAACTATATCTTTTTTCGAAAAATGCAAATATACATTTTCTGTCAATACAGACCCGATTATCCAACAGCAATGGCTACATTGGGTTTTGAATGAGAAAGTAAGAACTGCGCATACGCCAACAATTGATCTGACTCGTCGAGACGCTGTGTATACATGCATATAATAATTCATTTGCCAGTGAAGCATTATTTTAGTTTTAAATTTCTATCTTAATACGCCTTCCTGAACATAGGTTATTCTCAACACGTATTATAATATTATGTTAAAAACACACTGACATCATTAAAATCAATGGATGGTTTTACGATATAATTTTCGTACAAAATTGTACAGTCCCTCTTTCTATTTAAGATATAATTGATGGGTAACTGTTGGTTATTGCGGTAATAACCAACAGTTTGGAGTTCCAATGCGTATGAATTAAACCACGAGGGCAGTTGCCCGAGTGGTTTTGATAACAAGCATCGGAACAACAAACCGTTGGTTATTACCGCAATAACCAACTGTTACTCGTTAATTATTTCAATTCTAACACGATCTAATATACAATTCAGACTTTTAAAGGTTATGAATGAGAACTATGTTTATCTATACTCCGCCCATTTTCTGAGAAGTGCATTCACACGTGCGATTCAGTGATGTCAGTAAATCATAACAATTCAAAATGACGTCAGCTTTATTGATAAACAATGAGCGAATGACGTCATACTTATCGATATAATACAGTGAAAATATGATGCTAAAAAGCGCAAATTACAAGCATATTAACAAAACGTAAACGTTTTTGTGAACTTAAGTATAACATATGTAGTACAGGTGTGGTTTTATTGCGCTACATAATGCAGAAATGATTTGTTTGTCACAATTTACTATCGCGCGTTTAAGCACGTGCATTTTACGGAACAATTTCTTCGAATTTCCGGAACTATTTTCAAAACATTAGGCTCCGCCCATAATTTGTTGCAGAGTAACCCACAGTTATTTTCCTTCTTTATCTATGGACTACCAGCCGAGTGCCATGGTAGAATATCCTATATCTTATATTTACAGGAAAAGGATAAATATTTTGTTTCCTTCTTTCCTGCTAAATGATTTACAAATTGCATCCGGTTCATTGAACTTTATGAACGAATTGATTAACTGTACAAATCTAAACAAGAATGTCTTCAAACAAAGAAAAAGTTAACACATCTAGAATATTTGAAAAATAAAAGGTTACTTACCGCAGCCTGAACTATGGTTAAGGCAAAATACGAATACACGAAATGTGAGATAAACAATGACTAAAGAAATGATATACAAAAGAAATAAGATTGCTGTTCTTCAGACTATAACATCAAACTTTTAGCTAATATCATAAATGAATTTCAGCCCCCACCACTAACGTTTTATATTTTGGACATCATTTTGTGGAGGGTGGGGGTGGGGGGTATTCTTGGATCCTACATCTTTTATCTTTTTCTAATACATTTAAACTGCAAGCTAAGAAAAACTGAGGGATAATACAAAAACTTAACGGACTCAGGTATTGAACAAAACTTTACTGCATTACACAAAACAGCAGCAACGTAAATAATAATGCAGATTTTAATGAGAACCAATATGAAAACTGACAAAATCCTTATAACATGTATAGAGAGAAAACTAGTTTAGTGTTGAGTATAGAGAGTTTATCTTGCGAGGCTTAGAATACCGGAAGTGCGAGTCTGGAATACAGCTAAGTTTATTCCACGGGGTGTTACTTCATCTATGACAGCGTGAAGATCGGATCAATATTTTTCATAACAAGCATGCCATGATGGCCCAAAGGGCTCACCTGAGTACTGGCAAAGATGACAGCTTTACTGTTGTGAAAGGCTTGTGGGAATTTACGCGATAATGTCCTTAAATAATTTGTCTAGCTGATTTACTCTCATACATAGAACAAGTAAGGACCTGGACATATTTTCTCTACCCTGGTATCCAACTTTTCGCAGGCAATTTCGGAGGAATAGTGTTAATGCTGCAGTTCTGACAGATAATGGCAACCGCTGCGCAAAGGTCATGTCATGCTTGCCGGCTTGTTTCAAAGAGTAGAGTGTATTGCCATTTACCCGTCCTATATTGACATTCGCTTTAGATTTTATGGTCATAGACAAATAATGCAAGTTTGGTCCATACTGGTTAAAAATAAAGTCTCCATCTTGCAACAAATTCATTTTTGCACTAATTTTCACAATTAAGTGGATATAACTGCTGTGGCCTGTCTCATTTGCTGCTTGTGTTGAGATCTTATGGCCATACAAAACATGTGGAAGTTTTATCAAGATTGAATGAAAAATGAAATATTGATTCATGAAAAGGGCAATTTTTGCAAAATTTTTCACTAACAAAGGGGCCATAACTCTGATGTTTGTTGCCCAATCTGACCCATTGTTGGCTTCTGCTGCAGTTGTATGATCACATACAAACTGTTGAAGTTTAGTCAAGATTGGAAGAATAGTAAAGTCTCTATAAACAAAAAAGGCCATTTTTGCATTTTTTTTCCACATACAAGGGGCCATAATTCTGGTGTCTGTGGTCTAACATTACCTATTTTTGGCTCCTGCTGAAATCTTTTGGTCACACGCAAACTGTGGACGTTTGGTCAAGATTGGACGAAAAATGAAGTCTTAATCAAGGTAAAATGGCAATTTTTACCTATTTTTCAACAAAAAAGGGGGCATAACTCTGGTGTTTGTGGCCCACTCTGGCCCAAATTTATCTTCTTCTGTGGTTTTTTGATAATACACAAACCTTGGAAGTTTGGTCAAGATTGGTAGAAAAATAAAGTCTCTATGAACTAAAAAGGCAATTTTTGCATTTTCCCCACAAACAAGGGGCCATAACTCTAAGGTATATTGTCCAATTTGGCCCATTATCTATACCAACCAAGATTTTATGGCCATACACAAACTGTGCAAGTTAGGTCAAGATTAAATTAAAAATGTAGTCTTTATCGCAGTAACGGACCACATTGTTGACGGCATACAGACGCCGGACGCCGCCAGAGAGGTCCCCTATACCAATAGCTCACCGAGCACTTCATGCTCAGGTGAGATAACAAATGAATCTCAATAAGCATGTATTAATATTGGAAATAAACGGTAGTGTCTAGATTTTCACTTGCTAATAAAACAAATTCATCGCATTCATCAGCCAATTCCTAAAGTGTTATATTTAGAAACAGTTGGTTTGTTTCTCCCTTCAAAAAATTAGTAGTGCTAATGACCAAAATCAATAGAACACCACATATCTAAGCCTTGTTAATCGGAAGGGACAAATAAACCAAATGCTCAATCAAAACATTGAACTTTTGTGCAGTGTAACCTCGTGAAAGCGGCATAAACCATTGTACTGCAACTTATCTGAATCTACTTTGAACTTGTCTGAACAAAATCAACACATAGTCTGGAAATAACTTTATCAAGGTAAATAGCTATAGATTTTGTATTCATATGGAAAAATATATGGCAATTAGTTAGTATGTATTTGAAGTAAAATTTCTTGCAGTCATTGTATATTTAGCAATGCTTTTTTTTTGTTTTCATTTTCTGGTACTTGGCCTTTGGGGCAAAAAGGTCATAATTTTAACTTTCCCAGAAATATTTTAACTCGTGCCGGGCTTCAAGCAAATGGTTTATTTCGAAGACAGGGGCATAGCAAGCCCTATATTCGTGTGGATTCATAATATTGTTTCTGGTATGCCGTCACCCCCAAACACCACTCATATTTAGAAATTTTTGAAGTTTTGTGAAATTGGTGTATTTTGAGCATTCTTATATTCTTTATGTAGTACTTAAAGTCTACATTTTTAGCATAAACTTATCAACACAAAAAGTTTACTTTGAACATTTTACTCTGCAATAGAGCTGAAACATGTTTTAAGGGTAATTTAGTATAGAAACAATCAGGAATGGGTTTAAATGGGTTTAAATATATGCATTTGTCAAGAGCCATGTGTACAGATTGTCAGAAAAATATTGGAGGGGGGGGGGGGGAAATCACGTGGATTCTGCCACGTACTCGCGTGTAGGAAGAATGCTTTTTTGCAAACCGCGTTCTCAAAGGATACCACAGTGTGACCATCCGCATTCTTCTTTCGAACTTTCTCCAAATTTTTCCTCTGCTTCTCTTCATGAGAGATGGCACCTTGTTCTCGCTTAATGACTTGCTGAAAAATCATTTGTACAAAGTGCAAATTAAACATATTAAATTTATATAATTTACTTAATTTATATCCATATATTGATATTAAGAGGTATTTGCAACTGAATTAGTTTCTCCCAAGAATGGTACTTTCTGCTTTGTGTTAGTTCTTTTCTTGTAAAGTAAAGTTCAATTGTACAAAATGTAAACAAAAACATATTAAATTTATATAATTTACGTAATTTATATGCATATATGAATAGTCACTAATAGATATTTGTATAAGAATAAGTTTCTCCCAATAACGGTACTTTCTTCATCGTGCTTTTTTTCTTTATTGTTAGAGAAATTGTTATAAAATCAAAACAGCTTTCATGCATATGCGCCCTCCTCTCCAAAACATATAGCTGGGACCTTATAAATGTGTCTTCTTTAAGTATTTTTTTTATATCTTGCATTTCGTGGCATACTTTGACTTACACTCCAGTATTTTTCATCAAATTAACCATATTTCCATCCAAACAAATTCTAGTGCTTTTTCCCTGTCCCCTACCACAGAATAATGCCCGATTTAAATAACAAGAGCACCACCTAAGGGTGCTGGACGCTCGACTTTCTCATATTTGATGTACTCTAGGCTTTTGTTTATAGAATAAGTTTATCAATGTCATGAAGTATTTTGAATTTCAAGTCAATACCTCTGAAAGATATTGAGAAATTTGACCTAAAGCAAAAATATATAAGTTGAAAAAAGGCAATAACTCCACCAAAATCCTTGATATAGTTACCTCATCTTGTCTACAGAATGGGCTCATAACTGTGATAAAGTATTTTGTGTTTCAAGTCAATACCTCTTATAGATATTGTGAAATTTGACCTAAAGCAAAATTTCTAATCTAAAAAAAGGGCAATTACTCAAGCAAAATCCTTGATAGAGTTACCGCCTCTTGTATACAGGATACGTTCATCACTGTAATAAAGTACTTTGAAAGCCAGGTCAATACCTCATATAGGTATTGAGAAATTTGACCTAAAAGAAAAATTGTAAATTGAAAAAAGGGTAAAAACTCCAACAAAATCCTTGAAAGAGTTACCTCCTCTTAACTTCAGAATGGTGTCAGGAACATTAACAAGTACATTGAGTTTCAATTTAATGTATTAATGAGAAATTTTATATTTACCAAAAAATTGTCAAAATATGCAAAGTTGTAAGTCCAAACAAGGGCAGATAACTCTGGAAATACAAATCACATGGTTACCTGCCTTGTTGTAATGGAGTACCCATTTGACAGTGAACAAGTATTGAAAGTTTCAAATGGTACCTTTGATAGTTTTTTAGAAATGGACTCTGACAAAAACTTAAACAAAAAACTTAACCAAAAAACCTAACTAACGCAGACACTGACACAGACGCAGACGTTGATGCTGACGCAGAGGACAGGGCGACGACATTAAGCTCGAATTTTTTTCTTTGAAAAGTCAAGCTAAAAACTGAATTTCGCGCACTGACTGAGAACTTAAGAACTTACTTTTACTGTTTTACATTTGGCTCCATATGCACTTAGGGGTTTTATAACTTTGGCTTCCAGTCTGTGAACCTGAAACGACAAAATTTGAATACCATATAAATTATAATCAGTCAACCAGATAAAGTGCCTTCATGCATAATTAAAACAAAAAAAATGTCACAAGATACGCACAGAAAATAAAATCAGGGTGAACATTTACGTACACATTTTCAGATTTTCCCAAAAAGATCAGAAATAGGCCTGGAGCTATTAAACATTACTCTATTGACAGCCCAAAGGGGCAGCAGGGGAAACCATACAGCAGCAGGGTCACCAGGGTGATTACCGTGAAGCACCCTGCTATTTTGCTATGGATCTTTCCCTATATTATTTTTCATGATTGATCCAAAATCATTGCTGTAATATAATATGTTCTAATTCTGACCAAATTTAGAATACAACATACCGTTGTTAACATAACGGGTCTGTACAGTTGTCTTTGTATTCTCTAACGGAGAACCTAAAGTCACAGTGTTACAATGGATATGGTGTCTGCCATCTGCCATGCAGTCAGCACTGAGGAGATCGCGAGTTCAATCACTACTTGGCGAGCGTTCAAATGATCTTTCTCAAAAGATATAAAGTATTGGTTCTACCGACGAAAAAGACTCCAGAGTGTCTCAATAAGCCCCCGATTTTCAACACAATTGATCGAAAACAAATAGCTTTAAACTAACTGAAGGCAAGAATTTTTGCAAAATTAAGAAACTAAACAGTCTTTTTTGTTTTTTACCTCGGCATCACGGTAATCTTGTATGGCTGCAAATGAGTGTGCGAAATCCTTCAGGTTTTTGCTGGTTGAAGCACTAATCTTCTCATTTTCGGCAAATTCTAGAACCTGTTTGGCTAGTCGATCACCTGAAATGCAATAACAATTCTAGAACCTGTTTGGCTAGACGATCGCCTGAAACGCAATAACAATTCTAGAACCTGTTTGGCTTGTCGATCACCTGAAATGAAATAACAATTCTAGAACCTGTTTGGCTAGACGATCGCCTGAAATGCAATAACAATTCTAGAACCTGTTTGGCTAGTCAATCGCCTGAATTGCAATAACAATTCTAGAACCTGTTTGGCTAGACGATTGCCTGAAATGCAATAACAATTCTAGAACCTGTTTGGCTAGACGATCGCCTGAAATGCAATAACAATTCTAGAACCTGTTTGGCTAGACAATCGCTTGAATTTCAATAACAATTCTAGAACCTGTTTGGCTAAACGATCGCCTGAATGGCAATAACAATTCTAGAACCTGTTTGGCTAGACGATCGCCTGAATTGCAATAACAATCCTCGGTAAGATTTGGACAGGAATATGTAAGCCTTCTTGAGATCATAGTCGGAACCCACAGTATATTATTCTTCCTTTACCACTACATTATATACCTTGGGAGAAATTGGACAACGGTATAAATAACAAAAGTGAACACCCCCTTACTGTTTTAATTTATTTGCCGTCCCATTGGTTGAAATTTCCCTGCAGTCTTTGCCACGGAGCAATGAGATGTCTCATTAGTTATTCATAGTATTAAGTTTTGCTAGCCTAGTTTTGCTAGCCTAATGGGAAGGACATAAACTTGCATAATAAATACCAACTGATAGTGGCATTTATGAAAAATGTTACATTAAAAATAAATATCCGTAAAAGGTAACAAATAAAGTGGTTTGTAGGAATTTCAACAGCTTGGTTGATTGCTGTTTATTTTGTGTTTCATTAAGAAGTCATTGCATTCTTATAAATGGGTTACATTTTACTTGAGAAAAACAAATGTGCATGTTACCTCCAGCAAGATGGTCATGTTATGGCTGGCAATGGTATTTCTGTCTGTTAGTTAGCAACTTTATACAAACAGTTTACCTCCAGCAAGATGGTCACGTTATGGCTGGCATTGCTATTTCTGTCTGTTAGTTAGCAACTTTATACAAACAGTACCGGTATACCAGTGATTTTTTTCACCTTGGCGGGAAAGGTGGCGGGGTCCTTCTGATGGGGGAATTTTAAGGCAAAAGGGGAATTTATGTTTAGAAAACATTATTACGGGTTTCTGTTTTACTGCGTTATAAAACATTAATCAATTGCTTTGCTACAAATGACTTAAATTATGCACTAACTTGGTTAGATGAAAAATAGCTGGGATTGTTTATGAAAATTCCTCTATTTTAGTTAATTTTTGTCCGATTTACATTCTGATGGGGAATTTGAGGGTAAATATAGGGGCAACATATATACCTTTTAAGCAGATTAATCAGGTGGGAGAGCTTTCAACAGCTTTGTCGATGATAAGTGACAATTTCTGGAAGAAGTCTCACATTCTTACAAATCAGTTAAATATTCCTTGACATTAGCAAAATTGAACACTTTGTGTTCGTTACCTTCACCAAGGATTGTTTTTCTGTTTGCTAGTTTGCAACGTCACACAAAAACTGATGAACATATTTGCATGAACATTCCTGGAACAGTTTGAAACAGGCCAATATACAAATGTGGCGCGTCGTGAGAAAACCGGTCTTAATACATGTGCATAAAGTGTCTTCCTGTATTAGCCTGTGCAGTCCACACAGGCTAATCCAGGACGGCAATTTCCGCCTACATTGGATTTACGTTTAGAAGATACTTCATTGAACCAGAAGTACCATAAAAGCGGAAAGTGCCATTCCCGATTAGCCTGTGCAGACTGCACAGGCTAATCCGGGATGACACTTTACTTACATGCATTAAGACCGGTTTCCTCACGACGCGTCACAAATATTTTCAGTTTTGTGAGGATCCATATCATCATCTAAATCCAGGAAATTTTCAATGATTCTTTTAAATTGGGAGATTGGGCAAAAAGTTTGCTGCTTTGGCAGAGGTCTTACACTCTCCGAGTGCTTTCTTATTGTTTTTGTTACTGTTTATGTTTATACTTAATCATACATTTTTAGATGTATCAATATAGGTGTTGTTCTAAAACTTAGAAGGGATTTGCAGTATGGCACCAAACACTTTGAAAACAAGAGGGCCATGGTCCAAAGCCCTCACCTGAATACTGGTAATGACAGAGATCAGCTCTGACATCTGAATGTCATCGCCTACAAAAATGTGCCTCTGTCCTATTTCCAGTATAACCTAAATCACTAAAATAAACAAAATAAATAAACCACATATACCTCTGTCCCGCATTTTAGCAATCTTCCTTGCGATGGATCCAAGCGTATCACAGAAACCACCATATGATTTCTCCACGGAGCTAGCGCGTTCCTGGCAGAACTTCACTTGGCTTTCCCTGAAAATATTAGCAAAGAATTCCTTTTTTAAGTCCCTTAATGTTATTGCAAACTGATCTGATTTTAAAGAACACAGTTTTAAACTGATGGGTTTGTCTTTTCAGCAAAGAAAAACTATGAAATAAGAACATTCAAATTGATTTACTTAATTAAAAAATGAAAGAAAAACTGTATAGATCAGCAAATTGCGAGTAGAATCTGGCCCTTTTTAAAATTTCAAAATTATGTTGAATATCTGAATACCAATTCTGGTATCCATTGACATCCCTAGAATATAGACATCAACAATGCCACTTGGTATCCATTGACATCCCTAGAAAATAGACATCAACAATGCCACTTGGTATCCATTGACATCCCTAGAAAATAGACATCAACAATGCCACTTGGTATCCATTGACATCCCTAGGAAATAGACATCAACAATGCCACTTGGTATCCATTGACATCCCTAGGAAATAGACATCAACAATGCCACTTGGAATCCATTGACATCCCTAGGAAATAGACATCAACAATGCCACTTGGAATCCATTGACATCCCTAGGAAATAGACATCAACAATGCCACTTGGTATCCATTGACATCCCTAGGAAATATACATCAACAATGCCACTTGGAATCCATTGACATCCCTAGGAAATAGACATCAACAATGCCACTTGGTATCCATTGACATCCCTAGGAAATAGACATCAACAATGCCACTTGGAATCCATTGACATCCCTAGGAAATAGACATCAACAATGCCACTTGGTATCCATTGACATCCCTAGGAAATAGACATCAACAATGCCACTTGGTATCCATGGACATCCCTAGGAAATAGACATCAACAATGCCACTTGGAATCCATTGACATCCCTAGGAAATAGACATCAACAATGCCACTTGGAATCCATTGACATCCCTAGGAAATAGACATCAACAATGCCACTTGGTATCCATTGACATCCCTAGGAAATAGACATCAACAATGCCACTTGGAATCCATTGACATCCCTAGGAAATAGACATCAACAATGCCACTTGGTATCCATTGACATCCCTAGGAAATAGACATCAACAATGCCACTTGGAATCCATTGACATCCCTAGGAAATAGACATCAACAATGCCACTTGGTATCCATTGACATCCCTAGGAAATAGACATCAACAATGCCACTTGGTATCCATGGACATCCCTAGGAAATAGACATCAACAATGCCACTTGGTATCCATTGACATCCCTAGGAAATAGACATCAACAATGCCACTATACAGAAAATGGGCCCATATTCACCACCTCATTCTTAGACTTAAGAATAAAGACCATAGTTAAAGTCGCAGTCCATATAATTTGATACATCTTAAAGGGACTTGTTCACAGATTTGCGCATTTTTTGAAGTATGCCATTAAATGTCTTAACTTGACAGATTTCAGCATCGGAACTAAAAAGCTCAAGTATAATAACAGGCAAGACTATTTAGACAAATAAAAGGAAAAGAAAAACAAAAGGTACACAGGGGTTCGAACCCGGGACCTCCGGATTAAAAGGTTATCACCATAACTACTCGACCATTCCGACTTCTATATTTCAACCTGCATTATTTAATTTATGTAAGTGTTCCACATGATTTCAACAGTTTCAACGAAAACAACATAAACACTCCAAATCATTCCATCGTTTAGCGTTACAAACGCTTTATAATTTTATCAATTTCATCTGATGATTACTCATAAACGAAACAGTTTTTACAGTATATTTCTAGGTCCATAGTGTTATTTTGCTCCTTTGTATACACTGTTCTTTTATTTTTGGAATCGGTGACAAAAAGTTTAAAAATTGTCAATTCGTCAATCTGTGAACAGGTCCCATTAAATTGGCATGAACATAAAGGCAATTTATAATGTCTATGTTCGAAAATGCTTGGTACGAACGGAATACACACTAATGTATACGCTGATTTACTCCAGAGGCATCACCAGCTATTGCATACAGAAACAATTTTATAAAAAGTTACGAAAAAGCTATTATTTTACCGATTTCATTGCGGTTTTTTGTATTTTGATTGGTAAGATGTCTATTAGAAACAATTTGTGCAAAGTTTTATTTTTATTACACATTTATGGACTGCTGCTTTACACTCCAGAAACAATATGTCTGAGTTCGCAAATATGCTATGTACTAACGTCATTAACAAATCATTCTAAATCATGAATGCTGTAATTATAGCTGGTGAATGCCAAGTTAAATACTTAGAACGGAACAGTTTCAAGAAAATTCTTTATTCTTACGTCTTAAGTCTTATAATGGGTGGATGAACACAGGCATATGTCATAGAGCACAATGGCCTTGAGACGTTTTAGCAATGTGTTGATACATTTGGTGGATAAATGTCAGAAGATATCGAAACAAAATACAAACTGTTTCATAAAGATGTTTATAATTGGATAAAATTTAAAATTGGATAGCACACAGGAAATCCATAATCACTTCGGGTTACAAAATATTTCAATGAATGTGTCACAGAGTTATAAATATTATTTGATTTTGATTGTTTGCATTATAAATTCATATATTTTCATAGTAACAGTATTATAGAATTTATATATTCTAGCATAACTAAGAGCATGAATTGTTAGGATTTCTTTGTCTACTGAATGGCAATAGTAAGTTACTTTTGACCACATGTTAACCATTGATATCTATTAGGTTAGAATAATTATATATACAAGGTATATATATGATCAAGGTGTATGATGGGTGATCACCGACTTACTGAAGGCGCATGTTCATGGTATATGTAGATAGACATACATATAGGCGCAGCAAAAGGGAAATATGATGATGTAGGTCTTAAATACAGTATGGCCATTATTACATATCATGATTTCTTACTTAAAGTAAACCTATAGATGGTTACAGAATTAATAAGGGTACTATAATGATGAATGTAGTGAGTTACAAACTGGGAATGTCTTTAATACAAAAAGTGTATGTGGCCTTGCTATATGTAAATTATTTGTAAATATATGTTGTCTCAACAAATTTTGAAACACATGTTTTATCACATATTTTAAACATGGCACTATTATGCTTGCAACCAATTAAGTGGTTGTACATACAAAACTGTGTAAAATAGACTATAACAATTACAAAGAACCGACAAGACTTTATGAATGATTAAATATTATTTGTATGATTTGTATAATATTGTTTTCATGACTGTTGATTGTTTGACAATTCTTATGAATGTTTACTGCTGCATCTTTATAAATGTGTGTATTTATGAATGTTCATTTTCAATGCATGACTTGTCAAAATAAGTCATATTAAAGTTCAAGAGATGACTACAATTAGCATTTTTTTTGTATATTATAACAGTGAGTTAATTCATGTATGTAGATTAACAAATGAATAATCATGTTCTGCATATAACTTTGCTTTGTTAATTTGCGGAGCAAATTGTTTGGGAGAGTGAGGATGTGTCACAGAGTTATAAATATTATTTGATTTTGATTGTTTGCATTATAAATTCATATATTTTCATAGTAACAGTATTATAGAATTTATATATTCTAGCATAACTAAGAGCATGAATTGTTAGGATTTCTTTGTCTACTGAATGGCAATAGTAAGTTACTTTTGACCACATGTTTAACTTGATATAAATTACATTGTATTAGTTACAGTCTGGGAAGTCTTTCATGTTGACTTCACACTTATGATTCAGACTGTATGCTTATCAGCTCTATGTATAAGTAATGACTGTAACTAAAGATCTAAAGATTCTTAGGCTAGGTGCTAATTTAATTACAGTCTGATAGAAGTAAGGAAGTAAGGTACTGTATGATTGGTGGATGAGAGATAGATATGATTGGTTAGTGAGGTGTGTGGGCGTGACTTAGTATTAGGGATGAAGGGTTTCTGAAGGGGAGGAAGTCAGTCAGGAATGGGAGGTGATAGGGTTAGAAACAAGACGATGAATAGTTGGAAATATTATAACTAGGTATTGTTGAGAAAATTATGAGAATTAGGAAGAAACAAGAATGAATAAAACAAACAGTTAACGCAGCAAGCGAGTTGTGTTGTGCTTTTAATGATAAGTGCACAGGTTCCCCGGTCCGGTCACAAATGTATGTAGGTGTGTTGAAAATCTATGTAAATTGTATTTTGATTAACTACATCACTATGACAGTTTTATCAGAAGCCCCAATGGCCAATGGCTACAAATATTTCTGAAATAGGGATATTTTCACGTTTTCTAAAAAAAAAAAATATTTTCAGTTGTTCTTGCAGAAACAAATATTTTGGCAACTAATTGTTATTTCTCAGTGCCAACGGCATGAATTCAAAACTCCAAAATAACAATATGCAAAAAGGTTCCAAAATAACTTAAAATGAAAAATTCAATAAATTCTTCAGCCATACTATTTAATAAATGTAATATTCACAAACTTGTTGTCCTCTTTCTTTGAAGCTTTTATTTCACTAGTTTTTTCTTGAACTATTTCAGCATCAGCAAGGTCAGCTTCAAAACCTGCAAGTGTTTTATTCTGATTGCCAAGTTTCTTTGCAAAGTCATTATTAGTTAATTCTGATTTTCTTTCTTCACCTGGTTTATCAGAGTCCAATTCTTCTTGAACCTTTTCATCATGTTTGCCTTTCTTAACTGCCTCTTTCTTTATTACCTTTATTTCACTGTCCAATGTTGGTTTCACTGATTGTTCATTTCCAGAAGCTTGTCCCATACTTTCCAATTCATTGACTCTTTCAAAAAATACTTTACTTGCATGTTTAGATTTTCTAATCCTGGTTTTCAAATCAAAATCACTGACACCACTATGAATTGAACTTGCTTCAAACTCCCCGTTCATCTTAGGCCTATTTTTTGCCTTTCTTATCTCACGCAAAATCTTTTGACTATCATTGTCTGATTCAATAGTAGCTTGTTTCTTTCTTTCAATTTTCTTCTTGGTCTTACTTCCTCCTGATACTGCACTACTCAAAGATGCATCACTTCTCAAACTTTCTAGGTCTGGACCAATGTCTTGATCTGTTCCATCATCTGTTATAGCTTTCCCATTGTCCATGACCGGAACACCAGAAGTACCACCAACAACTTCTACATTTACAGTCTTCCGTTTTCTAGGCATTGGTTCTTTTCTTAATCCTGTTCTCAACACCACACTATCTGTAGGAGACTCATCAAATTCCTCTTTCTTTCTAATGTTCTGTTCTTCCATCCTCATTTTCTGCGTGACACACATTTGATTCCTGCCCAGTGCTTTTTCTGTTTTCCCTTATCCGTTGCATCACTTCCGCTAACATCGTCAATTGCTTTGTTCAGAATTTCATCCACATGGGAACTGTCTTGTTTCATGAATCTTGTGACACGACCTCGAGTATTTTTGGCCGTATCTACCATTTATACAGTACAAATTCCACCAACAATCACCAGAAATATTGCCTTTCACAAATATGTAACAAACAATCATTTGTTTTCAATATCATTTCATATACTGTTTATTTGAATTTGGTAAAAGAAATCCTCATTCAAATTGAATCAAAAAGCAAAATAGCAAAAGTCTTTTGCACTTTACCCACCAGAAATGGTACAGTTCTACAGACAATCCGCTTAATATTAGAAAACAGATCTGAAGATGTCTAAATTAATTAACCACTGTATTGATTTCTTTCAAAAGCCAGAATGATGTATGGTACGCAATCACAAATGTGATTTCTGTATTACCAGAATGAAATATTCAATATCTGTGGGGCAGAAATACCAACTTGATTAATAATTAAAACAACAACAGACAAATACAGTCAGCATTTGTCTGGAAACACTTGAGATAGATAGAATAAATATTAATTCAGGTTACAAAGTTTACAACACATGAAAAATTCAATTATAGAAACAATGGTATAACTAACGAGTGATTCTTAAAACTATCAAAAGCAATAACACTTGAATTTACTCAACTACAATTGAATATGCTAGAGGAACAGTTATTACGGGGCAAGATAACAATTGATTGAATCAATTAATGCGAATAAATAGATGGAAGTTAATCATAGCATGTAGTTCTGATGGGGTCCTTGGATAACAATAATTACTTAAGTTAACAGAAGAAAGTAATTAACAATTCAAAATTAACAAGTTAGCAATGGTAACTTAGAACATCTGACTGTCATGTGGTGAGAAATCTGTCGTGCATGCATGGAAATGAATTGGCCAGAAATTCATGTTATTTTCCATTTTTATATCAAATGTTACAAACACACATTTTCAAAATGTGTATTGTAACATAATTTATATGGGTGAGAAACAGGCTATATTAATATTTTAGAAATGCTACAAATGGAACCACTGATACAAATATCAACTGCTTTTAGTTTATCTTAACCATCTGCCCATTAAAGTTTGTGAATTTTATTACAATATTGCAGATGCCATGTTTGCAGACAGATATTTTTGTGTGACTCTAAATATCTGGACACTAACAAAAATTACTACAGGAGTTTAGAGTCTGAAAACATAGATTAAATATGGTAGTATTGTTGCTTGTGTTATTTCAACTAGACTGAATCAAGTATTCATAATGCCATACAATAGGCAGCATAATAGTCTTTGTGTATTTTCCATAAGACTATTTAATAAATTAACCATAAAGAAGTGAGAAAACTGTGGGTTCAATTTTGGTTATATAAATTATAATTTATTTTTTTTAATACGATATTTCTGGGGTATTTGAAAATGCCTGTAAAATTTACCTAAATCCCCTGAAATCTTCAGGTGATTTACTTAATTAGTGTGTTGAATCAATTAATAGTTTTTAAATAAACTCTTTTTTTTAAAGCCAACATGTATGAATGTCTTAACAACTTTGTTTACCCAGTATAGGGATTTCGATAATTTATGCACTAAGGTATGCATAATTACAAATTAGACATAAAGATTAGAGAAAAAAAAAAATTCTAAATTTTAAACATGTATGCATTGATTAAAGTGCTACTTGAGTATTATATAATCATATTGTTTGAAAACAAATAATTTTTACACTGATTAAGAAACACAGAGATGAGTTGTGGTAGGGATTTTGGTAAAATCCAGATAAACAACATACATCCATGCTAAATTCTGTAATGAACTTAAGTCTTGTAACTAAAGTGAACAAGTGCTGAAGGACTGCAGGGGATTGAACCACTGTCCTCTGTACGAGAGGCAGACACTCTTAAGCGTAAAAGGACCTATTCACAGATTGACTAGTTGACCATTTTTCAAATTTTTGTCACCGATTCCAAAAATAACAGAACAGTGTATACAAGGGAGCAAAATAACAGAACAGTGTATACAAGGGAGCAAAATAACCCTACGGGCCTAGAAATATACTGTAAAAACCGTTTTGTTTATGAGTAATTATCAGTTGGAATTGATGAAATTATAAAGCGTTTGTAACGTTAAAAGATGGAATAATTTGGGGTGTTTCTTTTGTTTTCGTTGAAACTGTTGACAACACGTGGAACACTTACATTAAGTAAATAATGCCGGGTGAAATATAGAAGTCGGAATGGCCGAGTGGTTATGGCGATAGCTTTTTAAACCGGAGGTCCCGGGTTCAAACCCCGGTGGAACCAATTTTAAAATTTTCTTTTTTTCCCTAAATACTTTACTTGTTATACTTGAGCTTTTTAGATCCGATGCTGAAATCTGTGAACAAGTCCCTTTAAGAGTTAATAGCGCCTTATAAGCCAAGCGCTTAAACTCCTTCCCCTAATTTTAAAAGTTAGTAGCGCCTTATAAGCCAAGCGCTTAAACTCCTTCCCCTAATTTTAAGAGTTAGTAGCGCCTTATAAGCCAAGCGCTTAAACTCCTTCCCCTAATTTTAAGAGTTAGTAGCGCCTTATAAGCCAAGCGCTTAAACTCCTTCCCCTAATTTTAAGAGTTAGTAGCGCCTTATAAGCCAAGCGCTTAAACTCCTTCCCCTAATTTTAAGAGTTAGTAGCGCCTTATAAGCCAAGCGCTTAAACTCCTTCCCCTAATTTTAAGAGTTAGTAGCGCCTTATAAGCCAAGCGCTTAAACTCCTTCCCCTAATTTTAAGAGTTAGTAGCGCCTTATAAGCCAAGCGCTTAAACTCCTTCCCCTAATTTTAAGAGTTAGTAGCGCCTTATAAGCCAAGCGCTTAAACTCCTTCCCCTAATTTTAAGATTTAGTAGCGCCTAATAAGCCAACCGCTTAAACTCCTTCCCCTAATTTTAAGATTTAGTAGCGCCTTATAAGCCAAGCGCTTAATCTCCTTCCCCTAATTTTAAGATTTAGTAGCACCTTATAAGCCAAGCGCTTAAACTCCTTCCCCTAATTTTAAGAGTTAGTAGCGCCTTATAAGCCAAGCGCTTAAACTCCTTCCCCTAATTTTAAGAGTTAGTAGCGCCTTATAAGCCAAGCGCAGCGCTTAAACTCCTTCCCCTAATTTTTCTGTGACCAGGGGTGGTATTCACAAAGCATCTTAAGTTAAATTTAATCCTTATCCTTACATTTGGAAATGTCCTAACCTGTATAATTCCATAAAGAAACAGTTTTGCACTAAGTATCACTTTAAAATGGCATCATCATTTAAAGCGTTATTTGAGAAATATCAACAACATATGCATCTGTTTATTAATTAAGAAATATAATACATTCAAATTTTGCACTTAAGTGAAAATATTTAAGAAACTACTTAAGATGCTTTGTGAATACCAGCCCAGGCACACCTGTGCCTTGCATCCGCATGGCCCTGATACCTCAAGTCTGAAATGACCAAGCCCAGTACCGTTTACTTCTGACACCATTAAAGTGAAAAAGTCCTGAGCGCCGGCAGGGGATTGATCCCAGGTCATCTGCATAAAAGGCAGACACTCTTACCCCATCGCAAAAGAGCTAGCCTAACAGCAAGGACGTTGGGTGTTCCTTATGGGCAAATCACTACATAACAAATATATTTTGACTTTCATGATGTAAACTTTTCAAATTAATTTGTTTTTAATATTTAACTTAAAAGGACCTATTCACAGATTAGTAAAGTGCCAATTTTTTTGTCCCAGATTCCAAGAATAAAATTAAATTATATGAAAATAATCGAAAAACGACACAAAAACAGATTGGCAGTAATTTATTGATGAGTAAACATCAAAACTGGTTCGAATCCTGGCTTAGGAGAGCCTTTTACTTTTAAATGCTGTTTATTTATATAAAATTTAGTTTTGGTTAATCCAGATGCTTTAGTTTTTGCAAATACTACATTTAAAGACAGATTTAAATAAACACATTTTTGTGAATAACTTCAATAAGTCCCCTTAAAGGGACCTGTTCACTGATTCACAAATTGACAATTTTTGTCACAGATCCAAACATAAAAGAACAGTGAATATAAGGCGAGAGTTTTTTTATTTCTTGGTTCTCGGATCCGCCAAACTGATTTAATTTTTGCAAAAAGCAAACAAAAATATTTTTTTTTCAGAATATACCCGATATTGTACAAATGACATTGTGAAAGGGTTTCAACCTGTTAAACGGAATGCAAAAAAAAACGCTAAAGAAATGATTAAATTTTATGTAACATACATTGTGACTGTATATCGCTGTATGATTCATATGATCCGCTCTCTGTTATTGTATACATCATGCAACACTTAAAGTCAGAAGAAAATACTCAGTAAAAACAAATTAAGATCTTAGAATCATTGTTTTCAATACACATTTATAATTTTATATCAATATTATAATGAACAAATTTCATGTGTGCATATTGATTTATTAATAAAGTATATTCATTTAGTTTTCACTTTATTAAACATGATGTTATACATATAATATGGCCACTGCCCAGCGATATATGACGTGTTAGCATATTTTAACAGTAGTTTTTATATGATAAAGACTGCCTTTTAATGTTGCTATTATTGGTATTAGTGTCATGTTTATCAAGCAGTGATTAAGTTAATGTTGTGTAATAATAATAACACTGTATTATGTGAAGTTAGAATAAGACATCAAATATAGAATAGACATAATTTTTGTTATTTTTTTTCACACAAAACTGAGCATTTCATGTTGTTTTTGTATGTTTGTTATATTCTATCAATACTTTTGGTATAATTATCTTTTTTCCATGACTTTTTCATTATAACTGAATGTGTCATTATCATTTTTACTGTATTTATAAACTGTGTTCATGCACGCATGGACACAGTTCAACTTTTTTGTGAACATTTTGTAAATGCATACAAGTAGACAGTTTTGTGATAAAATCAATATTACTGATGCAGTTATATATGTTGGTGTTACACTAATTACTCTGCAAAATTCTTAAATTACAAATGGTAAACTGCATATAAAACATTGCTGCAATAAAACAGTTTATTCTATGTTTGACGTCTTATTCCAACTTCACATAATAGTATGTAAATATGATTTTTTGTAAGTAATAATGCATAAAGATTTTAATATCACTGCCCATTTCCATCTGTGAAATTCTAGTCATTAATTTACACAATTTTGTATTGTTGTTTTTTGTTTTTTTCCTTCATCCAACCGGACACTCTTCCAAAAATGTCAGAGAACCAAGAAATAAAAAAACTCTGGCCTAAAAGAGGGACATAACACTATGTCCATAGAAAAATACTGTAAATACCATTTCGTTAATAAGAAATCATCAGTTGAAATTGGTAAAAATATAAAGCATTTGTAACGCTACATGATTGAATAATTTTGAGTGTTTCTGTTGTTTTCGTTAAAATAGTTGACAACACGTTGATCACTTAAATAAAGTAAAAATTTCCGAGATTGAGATTAATATAGAAGTCAGACTGGCCCAGAGGTTATGGTGTTAGCCATTTAATCCAAAGGTCTGAGGTTCGAACCCCAGTGGGAGCAACCTTTTTTTGTTCTTTTCTTGTTTAAATCCTTTTCTCGTTTATGCTTGAGCTCTTAAGTTCCGACACTCGTAAATCTGTCAAGTTAAGACATTTAATGGCATACTTCAAAAAAATACAATAATTAATAATTGATAAATAATTATTTAATTAACCGTTCAGATAACAACTGCAATTTAAGGAACCTTTCAACAAAACATATATTATATGTTTGTGTCTCAGCAACTTACATTCCTTTCTTGTTTCCACTCATTTTTGTACTTATTTCAGGCGTTTAAAACATTTTAAATGGGACTGAACAAGTGTTGGTAACTAGCCACAACTTGTGTCAGTAGTGCCTTAGCACCTCTTTTTGAAGAGTATTTGAGTTTACCTTTGACAGAGGTGTCGTTCAACACCTTCGTCAATCAAAGCACTGTAAGAAATAGTGTAGTTTAAACAGTATTTTTGAAAACAATCTGTCATGACATAAAAATGACATACATACAATAATGGATAACAAGATAAGTTACTTAAAACTTGTATAAATTGTTCTTCAGAAGTAGTTAATATTCATGTTAGCCACAAACACATTGCAAATCACAAACATTTTGTTGAAATGTACACATTTAAATTTATATACGGTATATTATTTTTATACCAAAAACTGCATTACAGCATACATAGCTTCAACAATGATTTTATATATACATTTAATATAATTGATGATTGTTTAATCCAAACACTTCAAAAAAGGCCTGATCCTTTAGAAATATGGGTCACATAAATTAGAGAATATCAGGATAATGCCTGGTCGTATGTAGAGGCACGGTTAAGAATAATATCTTACGGCGACACCAACAATGCTGAATATTACTACTATTGCCGCTGACATCATCAAACAATGACGTCATTTTTACACGACATACGATTAATTTTAGTGTAACCTAAGCCTACTTTTTACCAGATGATGCCGTTGTGAAGAAACAATAATTGCACTTAATCGTTTTTAGTTGTTCACTAAAAACAACTACATAGATTCGTCACTTCTGTATCAACGTATCAAAGATAATATAAAAATAGTGTTTTTCATAATAATTTTTATTCACAATTTTCCGGTATACGCATGACTTAAACACAATGAAAGTTTCAAATAGGGTTATATTAATATAGCCACCGGGTAAAAGCGCATAATTTCTACGCCCATTCTCCCCCTACCTCTGATTCAAGTAGGGCGGTTGTCAGTTACTGGCATAAGTATGTGCACTTGGTACTGGTAAATCGCTTCTTAAAGGTCGGCTAAGCTTGCCCAGGAAATGTGTGAGTAGGTTAACTGACCGCCGTTATATGACTGAAATACTGTTATATAATTATGGCGAAAAATCCAAGCAAACAAATACACAAATATTTATATCTGATAAAATGCAACTAGAAAGCTCTAAAACTGCACACATCTCCGACAAGGAGGTCAATGTTCTCTATTTCCCAATAATTAGATTTATTAATAATTCCTGGATCCACGCGGTGATCCGGATCCCAACCAGACTCTAATCATATGTTGATTGGCCCACGTCTTACCTTCCAAGAAATATCAAGCAAAACCAAACAGCATTTTAAGTGTAGTTTCTACAAAACACACGCCGGTTAAACATAACCTCTTTTGACGGAGATTATATCAGTGTACGGACGGACGGACGGAGGTAGTGACAGTACTATAGAGTGTACTCACAACATCTTCATTTCTGCGGCTGATGCTGTCGACTGTAAGGCGCTTGTAAGCGTCGACTCGCGTGGGCCGCCACCGACAGAAAACAGGTCCGATCTCGACATCTTGTGGATACTCGTGTCCCTAGTACAAGGCTGCTATTTTCTTTGTGTCTCTTTCTTCGTTGTCCTCGGGAAGGTTCAATCAGCACCTTAAAAATATAATGTTAACATTGCAGAATATGGCACTTTAAAGGGACTTATTCACAGATTTTCGTATTTTTCAGAGATGTCTTAAAATGTTGTAACTTCTATTACTAAAACATCTGGACTCACAAACCCATATACCCTCTGTCAAAGAAGGATTAAAAAAAAGAATAAAGTTTGCCTCTGTCGGCCAGAAACCCACGACGTCCGGATTACCGGTAAAAGTCTGCCATATTCGTGTAGGTCTATATTTTGTAAGTTTTACCCTTTGTCAGTGATACACGCGATTTGTTTTTTTTTTTAAATATCGACCTAAAGCGTTACTTATAACTATTGCCATTTTTATCGATGTTTAAGAAATAAGTTTCGATTTATCGTTGTTATTTGGCCAATAAACAACGATTTGGAGTTCTGATGCGTCCGAATTAAACAACCAGGGCGTGAGTCCGAGTTGTTGTTTTATAGCCTCGCATCAGAACTCCAAACCGTTGTTTATTGGACGATAAACAACCATAAATCGAAATTTATTTCGATTCTAACATAAATGACATATATTTTTGCAATTGTAATTGGAACTACTTTTTACTATGCTCCGCTTAGAATCGGGACTTCTTTTTGCGTCGTTTATGGGTAGTTTAAAAACGATAATTTTGTTCTTTGTCTATAGAAAAATTAGTGAGTATTATGTTAGAATTATTATTTAACGACACATTATTTGTAGTATATTGCTGCATCAGAAGTGTTATTTCGCTAATTTGTAGTTTTCTTTTTAAAATCGGTGACAGAAAGTTTTCAAATTGTCAATTTGCTATTCTGTGAATAAGTCCTTTTATTTAAAAGCAATATAGTTAGACTCTTGACTGCGGTGGAAGAAACACATATTTGTATTTTATTTTGAGCTATGAAATAATTTATACATGTATGTAGCTTCGAGATAATGTGTCTACACGTGTTTATATATATATAAAAAAAAACCTCATCATTCAGGTAGTCACTGACAGCTAGACGAGATGTGCATTTAGGCTATGCATACATGTATATGCACAATTGTTTTATAGTTTAAGCCTTACGGGAGTATATTTGTACATGTGCATGCATTTAGTTTCGAGATAATGTGTTTATTTCTTGTTAAATAAAAATAACATAGTATAACAAGAAGACGCTAACTATTAGAATACATGAGCATTTTAGCCTATGCATATATATAATTATGTGCATTTCCTGACATTCTGTTTGAAAAAAACAGAGGTTTCAGCATAACACCATAGCTTATGGTAATGCAAATTTGTGTTTATGCTAAACTAATACATGACATTCGTTTCTGTATATGAAAGTTTATAATTTAGAAATTTTGCTAGCGAACTAAAATTAAGTTGTCGATTGATGAATTGACCCACAACTAAACACATCAGTTGAAAGTGTTTGAACACTTACCTGTATGCTTTAAGTAAAGCAGAAACCAATGAGAGAAAATTATGTTTATTAACAAATCTCTCAGCAATTTTAATACTAAACAATATGTAAATCCACTTTGGACACGAAATATTCCCTATTTCCTATATAAATCCAAATATAAACCATTTATCAATAAACAAATTCAACGAGTGAATTTTAAAATCCATTCAACAAACATACATTTAGAATTGATAACACTCTAGCACGACAACCAATGCGCCGTTTTATCGATATTCGATCGGGTCTCCGTCCGTTTATTGACACAATTGCTTCGCAAAGAAAATTGAACAAAAGTTTCCACAAATATACGTAATGTATTATAAATGGAAGTGTTTGAAGCCGACCCATTACACTTTGCCAGGATATCTTCTGCTAATGTGTGGATATAAAACTTGACAATGGATTTCGGTTTCTTGTTCGATTATTTACAACGGATCATTTTAAATATGCCTAAATTGCTATTCGTAGATTCTAGTGTTAAAATAGAACTATCATTGTGTACGCTCGCACGCACGAACTTGGGCAAATACGCACGTGCAAGTGAGAACATCCACGCACAGGCACGCGCGCAAAACAAATACAAATTATTAAAATGCATATATAGTTTTGGTTAAATAATAACGGCAAATTAGGCAAAATTTATGGCTGACAATGAAATACACACTTAAAAAAATATAAATGTTGTCTTTATCGTGTATGACTCGTACAAACTAAAATTAACATTACTAACTTCTCCTCATTAGATTGATCGGGGACTATTTTGAACAAAAGGACTCAAGTCTGATTGTATAAAGCAAATCAAAATAGATCTAGGAACACAGTGTGGGCGGGGATCGGAGTTTTAAGGGGCTTACTCTCTGTTTTTAAAATGTCGTAAAACTATCTACACAAACTAAAGCATCAGGCCTGGTATTTATAAAGAATCTTAGTCGAAAATTAAGAAAAATGTTAAAATTCTGAAATTTAATTGTTGGATTTTCTTGCAAAGTAAAGCATTTCCGGAAGACTTTGACACATAATTTTCAATATAATTCAAAGTGTATTAATATTTAGCATTAGTCATGCAAATGTTCCAAAGCATAGTGTTTTAAACACAAATTTTAATTTTGACTTATGTTCAACTTAAGCTGAGAATGGCTTAAGAATCTTTATAAATATGGGCCCAGGTTACGACTTAAACATTAAATCAGCATAAAGCATACGAAAGAAAAATGTTGTGTTGTCGGCTTGTATCGAACTAACGACCTCTCCCGACACACAGGTCTATACAGGTCTACTTGTAACGTTATATGAACAAAAAGAACAGCCGAAACACGTTTTTTTTCAAATGGTTGAACATTTACATACGCCATTAAGTTTGATCCGTTTCGATTGGTACGTATTTATTGAGTAATGTCACATTGTTTCCAATATATTTTACTATCAAGGGCGTTATTTATCAATTTTATATTATACTGTTGGACCTAAACATTTAGACTTTGCCTGTTTGTGAATATGTCCCCTAAAATTATCGCACCATCCACGTGTAGCTATGTTTTCATTCTTTATTCCATTATTCCATAGGTTGTGTCGAAGAAATCTTTAAAAAATAAACATGAACCATTACGGGCATTCAATTTTTTTGCGATAAAACGACATGATGGATGGATATTATTTAAATCGCGATAATTTCTAAAGGAATCACGCACCAGTATGCAACTCAGACATTACGAAAAATAAGATAGCTGTGTATGGCCATTTTAAAAGATGTGTAACGCATTATTCAAATTCCGACAAGAACCATCAACTTTCGAGAACATAATAATGTATGAAAAATGTCATCGTTGATATAAAAAGCTGGCAAATAAATAAAACAATCGTTTAGAAGAGATGCAAAACGAGTCGTGGCAGTTAAAACTACAAAACACAGTACATCTAATAAAACCTCATCAAATGAAGGTAGGTGCATAGGCCTAACTTAATCAGAATAAAGCAATACCTGTGTGCCATCGTTGTTTCTGAGTTTCTTACGGCGATGACGACATACATATAGAGACACCGCCGTTTTGGCGTAAACGTTGGCGTCCATTCGACGTCGTGTTTCATAATGGAGGTTATACTTTTGATTCTATTCAATTGTATTTAAGGTCAACATTCCGGAATACATGGATATTAAATAGAAGCTATGGACTGCATATTTGAGCTGTTAAACCATTATAAGTTTGCGTTGTACAACTGTTTATGAAATTATTATACAGTCGCTCCACTCGTCTTTGCTTTAAGATTCCAATCGATTTTCATTATACTTCCCAGTAATTAATTAGACATGAAGCCTCTGTTCAAACCTTATGTATAACCAGAGGAATCACATTTTGAATAATGTTTTAATATTTCAACCAGAGTTTTGTCGACCTAATTATTCAAATACTAGTAAAGTATCATATCGTCGATATCGTGTGATATGCCGTTGTCATTGTATACTCGAGTAGTATACTTAAGAAATTATTGTCGATTTATCGCTGTTTATCGGCCAATAAAGAACGATTTGGAGTTCTGAGCGTAGGAATTAAACCACGAGGGCGTTAGCCCGAGTTGTTTAATAGCCACGCATCAGAACGACAGAGAATTGTTTATTGGCCGACAAACAACGATAATGCGAACATTATTTCGATTCTAACATGATTTGACATAAATTTTTGCAATTGTAATTGGAACTACTTTTTTTTTTTTTTTACAATGCTTCGCTCAGAATCGGGACTTCTGTTTGCGTCGTTTATTGGGTAGTTCAACAACAATAATGTTGTTCGTTGTCTATAGAAATATAGCAGTATCATGTTAGACTAGTATGTAATTCAACAAACATGGGGTACCGAGTATGGAAAACGTGCACAAACATTGAGTATATTTCTGCAAACGAACTAAAATACATTTTCTTCAAATAAATACACCGAAGTAAGAAAACAAGTGTAGGTGTTCCATAAATCATACCACCAAGGTATATATCTTACTTCTTATTTGGCAACTTATTTTTTAAACATTTTGTCCTCTTACTTCTGATTTGGTGACTTTAAAAAAAAAACATTTTGCCCAGTACCAGTTTGTTGACATTTACGAATAGTTTCCTTACTCCCTTGTTTTCTTGAGTTTGATGCTTTTGGTAAAGGTTTTTAAGCAAAAATATATTAAATTTCAAAAGATATTCAACATTTCTGTGTTGACCAGCCAAGAGGGGCAGCGGGAGAGGGGGGTGGGGGGGGGGGCAGGGTGCTGGGCCCGGCTCTTTTGCTCTAGGTCTTTCCCTAATACATTAATACATATAAGTATAAAACTAAAACGCCAAAGTAGTTATTTAGGCATTTATTTCGTCGAAAATTTGTACAAAATATGCACATATTAAAGGAATGACAGCGATTTCCATAATGATATATACAAAACATGACCTTTATACAGATGTGACGTCATCGTGAAATATTACACAATACACAACTATTTTGAGACCAACTTAACAACAGTAAACACTAACCACACATTTCATATTGCAAAAAACTGATAAAAAAACTACTTTGCCCTAATGTGTAGACTCATTCTCATAGACAAATCTACTAAATATAAACGAACAAAAAGATATCAGCAATTTAACTGATATTTTTTCCTGACCAGAAATAATCACGTCATAGACTATTTACTTATGTATGTAATGATATTTTTAAAACTTCACTATTTAACATCAAAATGACCGTCTGGAATAAACATAAAGATTTTTGATAACAAAAACTTGACTGTTTAATATGCATTATTCCAAACATGGACGTTTTTCTCAAAAGTTAAGTAAAAATGTCAACAATCAAGTGACATCAGGAAAATGCAAAAATAACATATACATTTCAATGTATTTACTGAGCAACTTGATACAGCAATAAGATCTGAAATTCAAATTCTCAACGGATGTCTACTTAACTAACTACATATGTATTACAACGAGGCAACTCAACTTTACATTTACAACTGTACGCGACACTCTGAGCTTAAACAACAGCAATATAACATGTATTGACAAAGCCGTTGTGCCAAGGACACAAAGTAAACATCAAAGGCACACAACCTAGAATCAATTAAAACAATCATATCTTCCACCACTGGACTGGTATTCACAAAGCATTTTCACTTAAGTGCAAATTTTGAATGTATTATATGTCTTTACTTAATAAACTGACGGACATGTTGTTGATATTGCTCAAACAGCATTGTCATAATGATGCTATTTTAAAGTGTTACTTAATGCTAAACTGTTTGTATGGAATTATACAGTTGAGGAAATTTCCGCGTTTAAGTATAATGATAAAATTTAACTTAAGATGCTTCGTCAATACCACCCCTGATCATTTTTATGGACCTAATAGTTAAGAACACAGTACCCAAATAAAAATGCTAGTACACTATCGCTATGGCAAGTTTAACATACTAGCGATTTGTACATAAAGTCGTATAATCGGCCAATAAGGCTCTTAAAACTGTTCCTCTAAAATCTCAACCATTTAACAATCAACAAACACAGTTTCATACATATATGTACGTCCAGTCTGCTTCCATCCATTCCTCGACACCCCGACTATCGACATTACGCCGTAGCTTTTAACGGCCAGCATCTTCCGCACGTATCTACACAGCTTCTTAGAGAAAACTTGCCAGCATCTTCCGCTCGTATCCACACAGTTTCTTAGAGAAAACTTAAGTATATTTCTAAAAACCATAAAATTCCTTAAATCACTGGATGGTTCGTTTCAAGTTTATTTTGCAAAAATGGTTTTAATCTGGTAAATAATTAGTATATGCTTCTTTTATTGTACTTATTCGATAATAAAACAATAATTTTCACAAGTCCAATTTTATTTGAAATTTTCACTTACATATGAATAAAGTTAAGATTTCCCTTAGGAGCTTCGTGGATATGGCCCCTGCTGAACAGTCCAACTCCGAGTCTCCGATTTGTAATACTAGTATTTCGTCAATGACATCATCCAATTCTCACAAACTTATGTTGCACGTTATGTCTAGTCCGATTTTTGTTTCCAGCCAAATCCAATGAGTTGTATTCCACTAACACATTTCCAAGCTACCAGCACCTCGTCTTTCGTTTCACACAAAAATCTCACATCTTGGTACATTTTGATTCACTCGGCAGCTTTCCGGCTTACCGCGCTTGACGTCGGTCCTCGGTTACGCTGCGAACAGAAATGAATATTATCAGTTAATGTGCACCTGTTCATTTTAATTTACATTTATTCAATATACAAGAGCATGACTGAGCCTGTAAGTGAAATAGTTAGTTTCCCATTTTCACATTTGCCAGTAAGAAATTCTGAAAGCTTTCGGTTTAAGTAGGTTTATGCAATATATGAACCAGCAAAAATCGATTTAAAATTATGATATCTATAATAAAAATGCATATCGAAGATGCAACATTAGACGATATAGTCGATAGAATGCCTATATACAAAATGTAAAATTGTATGATATTCAGGATAGAAATGCCTATCAACAATACAAATGTGGATGTTATATTGTTATATTCAATATGAATATTTATCAAAACTGCAAAAGTGAATGTACTTGCTATCTGCAATATGAATACATCCATTCAATTAAAAATAGCAAAATTACATGATACCTACTATAGAAATGCCTATCAAAATTGCAAAATAATATACATGTATAACTAAGATAGAAATGTACAACAAACATGGATTACAAAATCAAATTTAAGACATTCCATATTTTCAGCGGTGCTACAATTACAACGCGATATAATCTTACCTCTATATAATAATCTTAGCCAGGCCAACAACCTTTCCCCTCAGCATGTCCTGGTTCTTCCCACGAACGGCCGCCTCCGCGTCTTCTCGTATCCGGAACCCTATCAGCGCCGTACTGGAATCCGCGGGCTGGTTGGCGTCTCCGATATTCAGCCGCATGGATTCCGGCGCCGGCTGAAAGCCCGACAGGAACCCCATCAGTTCGCCGGTGGTGACATTCTTCGGCAAGTTTGACGCCTTCACGTAATAAAACACGTCCGGGCGCGTCGGAGCCTCCGGTTGCAGCGCCTGCTTGCAGATGCGCAAATTTTCTATCGCCTGCACACGGTTCATGAAGTCCATGACGATCTTCTGTCCTTTCACTATGATATTATTTCTCTGAAGAGCCTTCTGAACCGAAGCATTGGTATCGAATTCTACGAACGCCTCGCCGATTGGTTTTCCCACGGCGTCATGCGCCACTTGCACGTTTATGATTTTAACGCCGAGTCCATCGAATATTGGTCTTATATCCCAGTGTTTAAGACCCTGGATATTTTGCAAACGCAGAAACACCATGTCTGATGGTATAGTTACGTCCTTCTTTTGCACGGGGATAAAAGCATTATCTTTGGCATCAACGACAGGCTTGCTTTCTGCTTTCATTTCAGCTTCTAGCTCCTTTTTCATTTTACTGACCAACGCCTCAATAGCTTTTTTGTCCGTTTGTACACTGTTTACAGACACTCCATTGAAGATTTTCCTTTTCATAGCGAGTTTCATAGCTTCTTCGTTTTCGAATTCCACCAAGCACACGCCCGTGCACGTTTTCTTGCGATCGGACTCCAAGAAAACTGCTTCTCCGTTTCTAGAGATTCGTATCCCGGAAAAGAACTTCCGCACTGCTTCGGCGGTGGTATTTTCAGGCAACTGAGATAATTTCAGCACAAAACCGTTCCCTGGTTTTGGACTATTAGCAGTTACTGGACCCGTTGCGTCACTGTCACCTTTCAATGCCCTCAATGTGGCAGCCATTGTATTGCACATGTCTATTTCTTTGCCTCTGTCGTAATCCACTTCGGGTACAAACGAGTCCACCGCCTCGGAGAATTCTTTCCTAGTGACGGGCGTTATGACAACGGGAATATTTCGCAATCTCAATCTATCTTGCTTTAGGGCGATCTGAAATGATTCCTGATTTGCGAATGAAACATAGGCTTTTCCGATTCTTTTTCCAGTCTCATCGTTTAAAATCTTAATGCCATTCTTCGGTGGTATTTCGCAATTGTTAAAGAATCGTCTAATGTCTTTG
This sequence comes from Congeria kusceri, assembly GCA_027627225.1. Lineage (NCBI taxonomy): Eukaryota > Metazoa > Mollusca > Bivalvia > Myida > Dreissenidae > Congeria > Congeria kusceri. Next base: position 17,186,108 of record CM051036.1, read on the forward strand.
TACGATGTCTCCTGTGCGATGCTTGTTAACATAACGCAGCACGGCGCATCACCTGCAATACTATTGGATTCACTTTTGACCGAACCATTTACACTATTATCAGAAGTACTTTTCACATCGGTTTTAGTCAACGTACTCATAGACTTTGGGTCCGCTGGAGCTTTATCACCGTCAGACTTTTTAGTGTCACTTGAATTTGTTTTACTGCTAGAAGTTTTGTCTTTAGCTTCCGTTTTTGCTGCTGTTGAATCGGCTGCCTTTGACTCATCGCGAGACTTCTCGTCACGTTTAGCACTTGTTTCACTACGTTTTCCGTCCTTAGCATCGCTCCTGTCTCTATTCCTGCGACTCTCACTTCTGTCGCTTTTGTCTGAGCGGTCGCGTCCGCTCCCTCTGCGATCTGAAGAGCGTTCTCTTGAGCGCCTGTCTGGGGATCTTCTAGACGACCTCGAGTGGCTTTCATCCGGGCGGCGATCCGAGCGCCGTCTAGCATCGCGTCTGTCGGAGTCTCCTTCCGGTCGCCTGTCGTCGCGTTGGTGGGCACCAGACTCTCCTTCCGGTCGCCTGTCGTCGCGAAAGCGGGCACCAGACTCTCCTTCCGGCCGTCTGTCGTCGCGAAGTCGGGCCACAGAGCGTCGCTCGTCCGGTCGTCCATGACAAACTTCATCAAACCGATCATCTCTTGGTCCATCTGTAAGGTAGGCATATGTACCCTTTCATAATAACGTGGACATGTGTGCATGTTTCATACAAAATATACATATTTTCAATAATCTTCAGATTCATAATCGCCAACATATCTTTCATGCACAAGTTTACATACTAGAACACACTCTGTATTACACATTCATCAATTACACAAGTATATATTTATCCAACACCTTAATAACGGTTAAAGCTTGAAAGAGAATCGATGATAATTTAAATCATGTTCGTTTGTACCCACCACCCGATCTTGGGAATCTTCGACCATCAGTCTGGCCAGGAGAGCCGTCGAAGCGCCTGTCGTCCCTGTCAGCGAATTCATCAAATGAGCGTCGACGATCATCCCCTCTGCGTCGTCTTGGATCTTCCATTTCCGCAGGATCACTCATCTGTCCATCGCGGTCCATTGGCATTCGATCGAACCCTTCGGGCGGAGGGCCGCCTCTGTCAAATCGGCTTCGATGCATATCCTGATCCGGGGGCCCGTCGAATCGATCCGGAGGCCCGTCAAATCTTTCTGGCGGTCCGCCAAATCTATCTGGGGGCCCATCAAATCTTTCTGGTGGCCCGTCGAATCGGGCGGTTGGCCTATCAAATCTTTCAGGTGGTCCATCGAATCTGCTCGGAGGTCCGTCAAATCTCTCTGGGGGTCCGTCAAATCTTTCTGGAGGCCCATCAAATCTCTTTGGCGGTCCGTCAAATCGCCCAGGCGGACCGTCAAATCGGTCCGGTGGCCCCTCAAATCTTTCGGGTGGCCTATCAAATCTTTCAGGCGGTCCATCGAATCTGCTCGGAGGTCCGTCAAATCTTTCTGGGGATCCGTCAAATCTTTCTGGAGGCCCATCAAATCTCTTTGGAGGTCCGTCAAATCGCCCAGGCGGCCCCTTAAACCGATCTGGACGACCGGGTGCATCGAATCCACCTGGGGGCCTATCTGGAGGTCCGCTAAATCGACCACTAGGTTCTGAAAACCTGCCAGGGGGTCCGTCAAATCGTTCCGGCGGCACATCAACACGTCCTGGGGGCCCTTCAAAGTGATCTGGAGGGCCCTCAAATCGCCTTCTCGGTCCATCTGTACGCATATCCCCATCCATTTCAGGTGGGCCACTCGGTCTGCCGGGCGGTCCCTCAACTGGACGGTCATCAAACCGAGGTTCACTGCCCGGCGGGCCAGCAAACCGGGGTCGTGGGCCATCAAATCTTCCCGGTGGTCCATTAAAGCTTCCTCTGCCCCTGGGGCTATCAAATCTCGCCCGCGGGCCTCCAAATCTTGGCCCACCACCTCGGGGAAATGGCGCCTCAAACCGCGGTCGCTCTCCCCGTCCCCTTCCAGGTGGCCCGCTGAAAGGTCTCTCATCCGGTGGGCCTGTAGAGAGAAATTAACCTTATATCAACCCCTAGGTCGTGCAGGTTTGAAAATAACTATTTAACGAATGGCTGCTGTAATGCGTTTTGTCTGTCACTTTCAGCTTACACATTATAACATATAAATTCAAATATCAAATTTCAGGCATTGCTTCGCAGAATTTGATGTGCTTACGCACAAGAATGACTACAGTATTATGTCCGTTCTTCATATCACAGCGTTGAAAGAACAGGACTACATATTTGGCTTCAACTTAAAAAGTAAAGGGTTACTTCTTAAAAACGCTCATGCAGGCAAAGCATTCATGTGTAACATATCGGTAACATAACACAATTAAGAACTTTAAAAAAATATCAAAATGTTCACTGTATCATAGTAAATAGATGCCGTTTTTGGTGCAAAGTTGGGAAAACATATGAATGTCGATGTCATTTTTAATGCATGTATGTTTTTAAATGCACTTAACATTAAAGTGTGCTTTAAATATATCATATATTCATAGAGTATGTGTCAAAATGTAGTACATGTGGTTCACTTCAATGCTTGTTATTTTTATACATGTCTTACAGTGCCAAGGTCATGGTGGTGTCAAGGTCACAAATGAAAATTATTATTGTAAATAAATTTTAGAACAGTGATAAGTAAACTGTATGTAATTATGTAATTATGTTTTGTCAGACAGTGTAAACGTCAAGGTTGTGTCAAGGTCACATAAAGTAATACAACAATAGGGAAAGATCTAGGATCTAAAAAGGTACAGGGTGCTGCTAAAAAGGAGCAGGGGGGAAAACCCGACCAGTGTGTTGACATTTTCTAAAAATTTGCTAAATCCAGGGTTTTGATGAGTTTAATGCTTCTGATTTAGGTTTACAAGCATAGTATATTCATTTGAAGTTGAATAATTGCAAAAATGTGTTGCATTTCAAAAGATATTCAGCAATTCTGTGTTGACCAGCCCAGAGGGGCAGCAGGGGGGGAACCAAAAAGGAGCAGGGTGCAGCACCCTGCTATTTCGCTCTGGATTTTTCCCCACAACAAATTTTAGAACAGTGATTTAGGTGGATTGTTCGAGAATTCGGAAAACGTCAATAACATTTTTTTTCAAAGCAAACATCATTAGAAAGATCACGGGCAGTTTGAAACCATCATTTAATACTATAAATTATAATACTAATACACAATTCACTTTACCATTGAAAGGTGGCCTGCTGAAGTCGCCAGGCGGGCCTCCGGGCGGGCCCCTAGGCGGACCCCTAAAGTCCGCAGGTGGTCTCCGATCGTCGACGTCCACATCCATGGGCGGGCGATCCCTCTGGTATCTGTCGGCCGGTCCGCGAGGGGGAGGCTCGAATCGCCTATCTAGCGGTCCGTCTGGCCCTACGTCATCCGGGGGACCACGGAAGTCGCTTCCCTGACTGTTGACATTCCACAGAGGACCATCGCCCGAAGTTGGTGGCGGTCGAGTGGGGTCTGGCTCAAAGCGCGAGCCTCCCCGATCTATATTTGGCGGCGGGAACCTCTCGTCAAAAGAAGGCTGGTTGTCATTCGGTCCTCGAAAACCAGGACGTCCTTCAATAAATGGTCCTGGTTGCTCTCCGAAACTGGGACCATCCATCGGACCCGGCGGGCCTCTAAACTCTTGCCGGTCAGATGGCCTGTTTGGTGGAATTCCAGGGCCATCTGGATTAGGAAGAAGAGCTTTTCTTTCACCGCGACCACGACCAAATGGTTGTCGATCACGTGTAAGTGCATGGTTTTCAAAGTTTTCTCTAGGCTTGCCGAAATCATCAGGAGGACCAAAGCCGGATTCGTTAGGCGAGAACCCTGGCCTCTGCCCAGGTCCGGGTGAAAAACCTCTACCTTGAGGGCGAACTGGCGGAACTCCCGGCGCTCTTTGCATCGGAAATGCGTTCATTTGGTCTGTATGCAAAATATGGCCAGGCGGCATGCTGGTATTGGGTGTGACTAGCAATGGCTGAGATGAACTGGGTTGCGGTGAAAAACAAGAATGTACTCGTTGGTCTCCGTGCGCAATCTGTCTGCTATCGTTAGCAAATGATGTGACGGGAAATAACGGTGCTCCTTGCTTAACCGGCGCGCTGGATGCTAACGATAGTGCAAGCGGCCCCTGACTGAGTTCCGGTTTATTTGGCTGACTTAAATTCGCGCCCAAAGTACCGGGGAGTTTCGCAGTCGAATCTCCCGGCCGTCCAGTTTGAAGTTTCTTGTCTTTTTCCGTAGAATCTTTGCTAGCCGGCGACAGCGAACGCTTTTTTGCTCGACGTCCCGTGTCACTATCGTTTTCCTTTTCTACATCGCTGCCTCTTCGGGTCTTGTCAACTTCTCGTTCGCGTCCGCGGTCTCGTTCTCGACGTGACGAGGACGTGGACCTCTTGTTATCATCGCGATCGCGTCTCCTAGGGTCGCGTGTCCGGTCCTTGTCTCTGTCGCGCCTGTCGCGATCTTTATCACGCGGACTGTCGCGGGCAGAACGCGACCTTTCGCGTGAGCGGTCCCGCGATCTATCGCGTTCTTTACTATCCCGTCGGGTATCCTTGTCCGATCGTACTTTGTCAAGGGGTTTATTCCGTCCGAATTCATCAACGTAGTCTGACAGAGATTTCGGCTGATTCGGCTTATTTACATCAACCGATTCATTCGGAGTGCTCATCTGTGATGGGAAACGCTGACCGGAGAAGGTGCCGGGTTTATCTTGGAAGTTAGTTGGTTGATTAAACTGCGCGCCGGCCTGATTATTGGGACCCCATCCTTGAAAATTATTTTGCATAGAAGCTGTTTGCACTGTCCCTAGATCTTGATGACCATAGTTCTGATTCCAATTACTCGAGTTGTTGAAATTCCCTTGAACGTTCGAGTCATTCGGTAATTGTCCGGTATTCATATTTCTGTCCATCTGAAAAGACCCGGGGTAGGAGTTGGCAGGCATGTTTAGTGATATATTCTGAGCGTTTGCTGTGGTTGTAGGAATTAAGTTTGCGTTCGCTAGGAAACCGAGCGCCTGCGTAATGTTGCTTGGCAACAGGCCCGACAGCTGACTCAGTGAGGCTAGCGTCGACTGATTTATGGGAATGTTGGATACGGGCGGCGTATTGGGCGTCACGCCTGGCGCCTGTCCGGGAAGCACTTGTTGATTCTGATTCAAACCCATCATATTATTTTGTTGCGGCTGCTGTAGCTGCTGCTGCGGCGGCTGATCCATCGGCTGGCTTTCCACGGCAGCCGCGGCGTTCTTGGCTTGCAAGATGGTGTTCTGCATCTCCGTCTTGCTGCTTAGGAACAGCAGCACGGGCAGATCGTTGAGCGTCTTGTTGGTCATCATCATCGCCTGGCGCGCGTCTTCGTCCGTGCTGAACGCGATGAAGGCATCGCCCTTCTCGCCGCCGATGATGCGGACGCCGCCAGGCGGGATGCTGAGCCCCTTGAAGAAGCTCCGGATGTCCGCGGCGCTCGCGGACCATGACAGCCCTTGGAGGCGAATGATCACTGACATCGTGATGGCTTGTCACTGAAACGAAACATACAAAAATAACATGGTGAGAGATCAGTAAAAACAGTCACGTGTCTGGTTCGAGTACAACTGGTTAGTTCACTTAAATTAGTATGACCATGTGCGCAGGCTTAAAACTAGAAAATGCCCGATGACTGCCAAAGTTCTAAATCTCACATTTTAACTTACATTAATAACTGGTAAATGAAATGGATGTTAGAAATGAGTTTAAGATAATGATTCCATCGGTTTATATTAAACGTCAAAGCTAATATACCGGTTAGCACGGCCATAGCCAATCGGAAGCTGCATGACAATAACACGTTGGTAATCACTATATTTGTTCATGCCGTTTACATTTAACAACAACACACAAACAAACAAACAAATATTTATTCACTTAAGCATATTACAGCTCATCGTGTTGACCAAATTCATAATAAGACAGACATGCGTGGAAATAATAAATAATAAAATATTATATTTATCTAATACACAATTCATGAACAATGGATCTAATAATCTGCTTGTATGGGTAAAACGTGTGTGTGTGTGTGCGTGCGTGCGTGCGTATGTGTGCGTGCGTGTGTGTGTGTGTGTGTATATGTATGCATGCATTTTTGACACGGCGTATATTTATACTTGAACTTCGCTACAACATAAACCCTTTAATTAGGGCAACCTAGTACATGGTAGATTTAACATGTTAATACATTTTACTGCGTCAATGTCAATTACGATACTATATTATAATTATAATGTTGAACTAACATGCGCATACATACATTATATAAACGTATACTTAGTATATCTTATTGTTCTTGTAAGCTGTTGTTGGTTCACACTTAATCGTGTTTTCAAATGACAACTTTGTAAATACTAAGACAATGCTCTAAATGGGATTTCGGACAAATTAATAAGAACTAAATATACATGCTGCATTTGCATTGCAATAACGAACACTGACATAGTTTCCATAATTTGTGCATTCATGTAAATTTCTCAAATAATTCTTATACATAGGGAGTGAAAACCAGCATGCTGTATCCTATTCCATCACCCCGTCTAATGCTGCCCCTCTAGGCTAGTCAATAGGGGAATGCTGAATATCCTTTGAGTCAATACATACTTCCATCATCTACATAAATGTAATCCTTAAATGATGTTACATTGATTAAAACACTTTATTTGAATACAACGAATATATAACATGATCTGTATCAGGACAGCGCGCTCTTCGTTAGAGTTATGGGCCTTGGTGAGTTACCTTACATAATGACCCCGAAGACCTGCAAACTTTCAATTGAATATCTGCAGTAGTTACAGAGATATGAACTTGCACTCAAACTTTAACCTGAATATTTCTAAGTACAACAAGAGGCATAATTTTGCTAAAATGCTAGTCACAGTTATGGGCCTTGGCCAGTGACCTTATATAATGACGCTAAAGACATGTGTAAAATTTTAATTGAATATCTGTAGTAAATATATAGAGATATCAACTTCATACACGCAAACCTTAACCAGAGCAAAACGACGACGACGCCGAACGAACGAGTAGAATAGCTTGACTATTCACCGTTAAAACACATGAACTTATAATATTATTAACAGCTGTCCAACGTTTATTCGCCATGCTCCTTTTGAGCAGCTCCCTTTCTTATCATAGATCATTTCTTTTTTTACATGTAGCAAACACGAGAACACGTTACCTTTCAAAACCGCAATACACAAGTACAAAAACTGCCACTGTGTTTTTGCTGTTTTTTTACCTCCGCTAAGAAGGAACACGTGTACACGTATTTGCTAGCGTCCGTTTGTCTGCGACTGTGAATGATTCTGTCGGTGTTTTACCAAACTTTACGCAAACAAATCATGAAAGGACTTTGTACGAAAATTTCTGGGTAGATTGAAAATTGGGTCAATAATAAAATGATTTGATTTATCATCGTTTGTATCCAAGAATTTTTAAAATTATTTGTTATTACTGGTAATATGGAGGGAGGTAAACCAAACGTGTGCATGATGTATACATCATCGTTTATTGTATGTATAGTTTCTCTCCACATTTATGCACCGATCAATATTTTCCCCTGGGGGGGGGGGGGGGGGGGGGGGGGGGGGGGCGGCGGACTGACCCAGGGGAATTTGACAAATTATATTTTTTGGAGTCTAATTCCCTACTCAAGCATATTTGTCTAAATCCCATCAGTGGGAGATGCTATATGTCTATCAAATGGCCCGGGGCCTGTATTAGCGGGATCTAAAATCCGACCAAAGTCTATTACCCCGGGACACCGGAAATCATTCGGTGTGTCAATTACCCGCCTGTCAGAAATCGCTTTCAGTCTAAAGTCCCGTATATGCCCGCCGCTCCCCCTGGGGGAAAACATTGACTGGTGCATTATGTTTTGGAAACATTATAAAACAGTAGATAACACAGTTGTCAAATGTCTGAAATCACTGAACTTCCGCTGTAACATGCGTTTGAACACAAACGGATGCTTTAATGAAGTTGATTATATACTATTGCTTTAAGTGCTAATTTGCTGATATCCACAACATTAATAGCGGTATTTAGGAAACAGCATCTTTGCGGTAGTCAGCGCTGCCCGATCGAGTGCTGTGTTGTTTCGCAATACTGTTAAATGACAACCTTTGATCGAGAGTCCACGGTGTTAAATACAACTAGAAAGATATGATGCATAGCCGTTACCCCGAGTAGTTTAATCGGAACGACAAAGCGTTGGTTATTATCCGATAAACAACGATAATGCGAAAATTATTTCGATTCCAACTTGGCCTGACAACATATCCTGCAATTACAATGCGAACTATATTTTATCTTTTCGGGTTATGTATTGGTACTTTAACAATGGTAAATTGTGTTATTTGTCTATAAAGAACACTGCGTGTGTCATGTTAGAACAATTCTTAGTCACCAATGTCTTGGTATATTACATTCAAACTGGAGTTCATGCTTATTAGCTTGCCTTTGTTGTCTTGTCATGTTGCATACCATGTGCTAACAAAGTACAAATCTTATTACACGTGCCTCTGGTGGTTCAGTCGCGTGTTATACGTTTTAAACTGCATTTCAATTTATGACGTTGAGACAAGGAAATAACTAGAGCTGTTTATAAAACAGGTATACTGTCACTTCTATGTTAAACTCAATCTTTAATCAAGTTTGGGGAAGATAGGGTAAAAACTGGTGGACACATGGGCGGAAACTGCGAACAAGGCCAATTATAGATAAATCAATGGTCATAAGTTCCTAGGGCGATTTGGTTAATCATCGAACTTGGTTAAGATATCATGCCATCAAACATTTTCCTCATATTTCCTCGGATAAAAAGGGTTTGTCTCCACAACTCCTGGGGCGATTTGCCTGATTATTAAACTTGCCCGAGATATTATGCAGGCTGTCAACCAAGTTCCCTAGAAAATATAGGAACAATATATGAATATTTTCATAACAAATATAGGACTTTTTGCCATTTTTTTGGGACCAAAATAAAGGAATTTTATGTAAAAATACTTCATAGTAAGGATAATAGGTGATCATATTCTAGCCTGACGAGTCTTACAGCTTGTGTTTTAATTAACAAAACATTTGCTTAACAAGTTCAAGCTAATCCAATGGCAACGAACAATAATCCGAGTATTTAAGTTTGATACGAGCGAGAAAAAAAATCAACATAAAAGTTCTGGATATACTGTTCACGGACCAATTTCAGACGCGTGAACGATTAACAATCGCAAAAATATAGGAAACAATTCAATATAGAAAATATTTGTTTGTTTTTTTTCTAAATATAGGATTTCTTTCCAAAATATACGAAAACATAGAAATATAGGAATCGGTTGACAGCCCGTAGGCCCTATTATGCCCACAAACATTTTCGTGAAGTTTGGTGTAGATCGAATGAAAACTGTTGGACTTACAAGAATACACGTAACATTTTGAAATAATATTCAAAGAACACGTGAAACTTTGCTTTTTTAAAACTTAATTTAAGAAAGTGTAGAAGCCATTTTTTTGGCTACTGTATGGTTAACATGGATCATTAAGATGCGTACGTTCAAGAAGTGTTTTGTGGAAGTTTCGCCACCCAAAGTTCAACCAGTTCCACTGAAGTGCGTATTTATAAAGTGTCTGGACAGCGACACGGGTGTCAACTGCTTTATTTTTTTTGCACCGTTAGTCTAATATATCAAAATGTTTCGTTTGTTGTTTTTTTAGCTTTGCTGTTTTTGTTGATGTTGTTTTCTTCTTTCCTCGACAGTACAATTTAGGATCGTTGAAATTGTATTGTTCTTTTACTGGCTATGAAGTGTGTTATCTCATCATCGATGACTACTGCGTTTCTTTTATTCCGATTACTATTAATGTATAAATATATTGTGCGATTCTATTGACCTGGAACTCATGAATAGCCTATTCCGTTTATTTTCGTAAATCTATTTTAAGCTACTAACTCAAGATAGGATACTTAGACGCGAATATGTATTGATTAAATCTTTACCCCGTTACAGTTGATACTGTAGTGCAGTGGTAAGCACGCAAAGTTTGTAATCGTGATGTTTTGGATTAGAATCCCAGAGCAGGCACTTTTAATTTATTTATTTTATTTATTTGATTATTTTGCTGACGTCATGACACGGAATCTCATCATCAACCTCGATTCTGACACAGAAGAGATCTGCACCGATACTGTGAGCGAAACAAGTCTTTGTGAATGCATTGTTATGTAGATAAAATGAATTAACTAATAAAAATAAAACAAATGAAACAAGGAAACAAATAGATAAAATAAAGAAAAAAATGTCTTGAGAGTGACGTAAAATAAAATGATGATAAATAAAGATTTTGGCAGGATTCGAACCACAGTCATTGTGATTCAAAGTCTAAAGCAGTATCCACCGCGCTTTACTCCCTGACGCTTATTGATGGGTGCTTTTGTTATAAGGCTATGAAATCCGTGCTTTAGACGCTATATAAATGTTTTAAACCGATATAAATAGAACAGTCGAGCACTGCCGGAGATTAATAAGTGCCAGGTCAATAAAACCAACACATACGATGGTTGTTCAATACATTCGTAGACTGACGCTCTCATTTCTTTAATAGTACATATAAATTGTACATTTTGATATCATTTTGGACGTAAGCATGTTTACTATTAATATGACAAGTTTCACGTTTCGTACATGAATGAAGGGAGGCACGTAAGTACAAACTCAAATTTTCTCTTATACACAGTTATCCTTCTTTATACTACATTTTTCTCGGCTATATGTCGTTATACCTAATAGATACATCGAGACAAAATGGCTTAAGCCCAAGTATTTATTATTTTCTAGATTACTTATAGTTGTAGCATACCTTGACCGAAATATGTTAGTTATTTAACGAGCCCACAGGGCGAGATTAAATAATAAACATATTGAGGTCAAAGGGTGCTACAATATTTACCAATCAAATCGCTTTCTACAATGCCGATCCCAATGGGCAGTTCCTAGACGTCACGTGATGTCTAACATGCTTGACATCTGTGTCGTTTCCAAATTTAGCACTGTCGCAAGGTCACGTGATGCGATCCGAATGTGCAAGCTTACCGTGCAATAAGTAGCGTGCGTATAAATTGCAACTAAATTTAATGAACGATACTTATTGCACGATATAAGCGTGCATATCCGCCCACCAGTTACGGTTCTGATATCATAGTTATTGAATACCGAAAAACAACGTTAACACTCTGAAATAAGGTATAAATCAATTCCGCCAAGGGTTTTGCCGCCGTTGGTTTCGTATGTAAGTGAACAACTTTACGCAAAACGGATCTGCATGAACCTTTCCGGGGAGACCAGAAATAGGTCAATGTGCAAACTTATAAATTTTTGTTGTAATCAAGATCACCGTCTATGTCAAGGATTATTTTAAAGGATTCGATTAATGGGCGTCCGGGCGTAAATTACGCCCGTAAATTGCAGTCGTACGTCTATTTTACAAATAGCTGGAGTCCTTCGTACGTCATTTTTTTATTATTGGGAGATATAACCTGGTTGTCTGGGCAGAAGTCTGTGCTCTCCGAGCGAGTTTTAGTTTAACATGTCGAGCAGCATCAGTGGACTATATGTTAGCGCTACCAGTAGCAAAAATAGCCATTGGCTACTAACATTTCTAATTAGCTTCTGAAATTCCTGAAAATAACTGAGAATGAAGAATAAATTAAATTTAGTTGCAATTTATACGCACGCTACTTATTGCACGGTAAGCTTGCACATTCGGATCGCATCACGTGACCTTGCGACAGTGCTAAATTTGGAAACGACACAGATGTCAAGCATGTTAGACATCACGTGACGTCTAGGAACTGCCCATTGGGATCGGCATTGTAGAAAGCGATTTGATTGGTAAATATTGTAGCACCCTTTGACCTCAATATGTTTATTATTTAATCTCGCCCTGTGGGCTCGTTAAATAACTAACATATTTCGGTCAAGGTATGCTACAACTATAACTAATCTAGAAAATAATAAATACTTGGGCTTAAGCCATTTTGTCTCGATGTATCTATTAGGTATAACGACATATAGCCGAGAAAAATGTAGTATAAAGAAGGATAACTGTGTATAAGAGAAAATTTGAGTTTGTACTTACGTGCCTCCCTTCATTCATGTACGAAACGTGAAACTTGTCATATTAATAGTAAACATGCTTACGTCCAAAAAGCATATTTTTACACTTTCTGATGGATTTTTTTTTTAAACAACAGATATTTAACAATAATGTTTCGCTACTAATTTAGATTTCTTAGCGCCAACATAGTTTGTGGAGACAACACAATCTAGTAAAGAGCGAGTTTTCAGTTTCTAATGATGCTGACTTCTTAAAAATAGATTCCGCTTTCAAGATTTGTTGAAGCCCTATTAGATTAATATGCGCATGGTGAAACTGCAGTGTGAACGGAATTATTTCTATAATTCAAATGTTCGGAACCAGCGCCGAATCGACACTAATAAAAATTGATTTTTTTTAGCTATAACAGTATTTTTAACATTATTATTATCGAAATATTTAACATTGAATTATGCCGAATGATTATCTAGGACATCAGAAAAGGTACAGGGTAGGTGTCCAACAGGTGCAGGGGATTAGCTTTTGATATGTTTTAATACATGTACATGTGCTAATTTTATGGTTTTATCCTTTACCCCCCCCCCCCCAAAAAAAAAAAGGTTTTCAATTAATGCCCCATAAGTGACGATACGCTATGTGATTTATAACCACGTCTATGCACGAAGTTTCATTACAATAGCTCAATTCGTTCTTGAGGTAGACAGCGGAAACAAAAAGTTGACACTGCCACTACGCCTTTGACCTTGAATAGTACCCTTGACCTAGGAACTTGGTTCTTGTGCGCGACACTACATCTCACCATGCGTGTCACTTCTGCCAAGTTATTCGAAAATCCATCCATGCCTGTTGAAGATATGCTCTGGATTAAGTGCTAAGGATTGATTTCAATATTTGACCCTTGACCTTAAATTGTGACATTGACCTTAGACATAATGACTCCGTCTCACCATGCTTGTCACTTCTGTTATTTGAAAATCCATCCATGCTGCACAAAGGTATGCTCCAGACAAAGTGTTAAGGATTGTTTTCTCAAATTTGACCTTGAATTGCGACCTTGACCTTGGACCTAGTTCTTGCGCGCGACACTCCGTCTCATCATGTTATCACTTCCGCCAAGTTATTTGAAAATCCATCCATGCTGGACAAAGTTATGCTCCGGACAAAGTGTTAAGAATTGAATTCCTATATTGACCTTTGACCTTTAACTGTGACCTTGGACCTAGTTCTTGCGCGCGACACTCCGACTCATCATGCTTATTACTTCCGCCAAGTTATTTGAAAATCCATCCATGCTTGACAGAGTTATGCTCCGGACAAAGAAAAAGAGAAGCAATAAATTCAGGCAAGAAATCATTGTGTCCAAGGCAGGATCCTCTTTTGAGTGTGATGTGGAGGTGCACATTGAAATATTGAACAACTACTTAACTAAAAGGCGTCTTTAATGGACGACATTGAATTCGCTCTTGGCAGGTTCAATATTAGCTGTGTGCCAGATAAATATATATCAGCATCGGGAGGTTGTTGTTTGAAAGACCAATAGTTGTTGAAAGTGCATAACAATTACACTAATTAATATATAATTAATAGAACACATACATGATTATTACATTTTTTCTTGTTAAATACATCCTATACGTATTTGTCAGTGGAAGTATAATTAAAAAAATTATTATGCATACTGATGTATGTGTTTCACAGCAACTTTTTTCAGAATCATTGGTTTATTTTAATAAATTGTGAAGTGTTCGGAAATACATGCGCAAGTGTTCGGAATTAAGTGCATGTGTTCGGTAATACAAGCAGGTGGGTTTTGATTTCAGAATGACGTATCTCACTATAAATGGGCATATATACGCTTCTTTAGCACTAAACGATTATATAATGATACAGTTACATGTCAAGTTGTGCAGATTGATATACAAGCTTTCATTACCGAACGGTATGGTTCTACACCTTAAGTGTTCGGTAATACCCGCACCCGCTCTAGTATAGCAACAATACTAAATGACATTTTAAAAAGACATCCATTTTACAATATTTCGATTAATATAATCGACGTGACATCGTGTTCATTCGTAAGCACATACAGTGAAATGATTTGTTTGGTCTTTAATACGTAAAAAATGCTGATTTATATAATATACACAGTGATTAGTGTCATGATTTCTAGTAGATAAAATAACGTGCTTAAAAATATCAGTCCAAACTCGTGCAACGGTATATTTCCATGCAATATACACTTTTGTTTCACGTAATGTTTAGGAGTAAAAATGTTTGTTTCAGGTTTCCCGACCTACCCTAAAAATGCCCCGACCCTAGAACATTTTATTGAGTTTGTCAAATTTTATAGATTTTTTTTAAATAATTAGATGTTGTCTTTTTTGGTTTAATAAATGTTTAGTTTTGATAGAATCCCCTTTAAACCAATGTTTAAGAATATTACTGATATGTTTTGAATAATTATTCAGTTTTAGAATTTTCAAGTTGACCGTTTACTAAATTAAAAAAATAAATCCCGACCTACCTACCTCAAATATTTTGGTCATGTAACCTTACACATATTTGTACGCCTTATCACTGAGTAAACTTATACAATTGTGTTTTCGAACACCAACGGACTTATTTACAGATCAACATAAACAGTTTTCCAATATTTTCTCAGTTGCAAACAGTCACAAGACGTTGCTGATAAATATGCTGGCTATTCAATACCTTTTAGGTAGATTTATGAGTTTAAAATGAAAAAAAAAGTATTCAACAAAGCTTCGTCAGAGAAAACAGCATGATTACAATGATTTATATGTTTAATTAAAAAAATATTTTGTTTCCTTAAGCGAATCGGGTGTTGCAGTGACCATTTTCTTGATGAGATAGGTAAGCACCATTTGGTGCTTCATTAGGACAGACCTCTGTCACTTCAGTATATTTGCTGCTGACTGTTTGACACACTTTTTTTTAAACATTTTTTCTTGTACATTTGCACATACATATTTTATTTTATTGTTAAACTACCGATTACTTCTGCTATTAATTGTACGTGTTCTTAAATGTAGCGGTATATTGCCCCACGTCTCAGTTATTAAAATATATTAATTACATAGAAGTTCGATATGATACAATTTAATTTCAGCTGACAGAGATTTCACAGCAAGCATGCTGTACGCGAACTGCGCTAGTGAAGTGCTAAAAGAGGAAGCCAATCATGGCTGACATGGAATGCTTACATGAACTAAGAAAGATCAAGTTCGAAATACTAGTAACAGGGTGCTGCACCCTGCTCCTTTTTGGCTCCACCCCCCGTCTGCTGCACCTTTGGGTTGGTCAACAAAGGAATATTAAATATAATTTTAATTGTATACATTTCTGCAAATGTCCAATGACAAATAAAGACACTTAGTTTATAAACCTGATTAAGGAGCTTTTAAGTTATTAAAACTTCAGGATTTACCAACTTATCAGAAAATGTCAACGAATTAGGCCGGCTTTCCCCCGCTCCTTTTGAACAGTACCCTGTACTTTTTCTGATCTTAGATCTTTCTCTACCTGTAATTACATTGTTGTTTCAAACAGTTTTATTCATCAAATCGGTAGGCTTGAAGACATACCATTAATAGTGACTGTATTTTGGAATCGGTCTACTTAGGTAGGTCTGGTGCAGTACATTTAGTTCTGTAATTGTCTGGCAGTTGTTGACTCCACTCTCTCACCAATCCGTCTAACACCAATCTGTAAGGAAGTGGAACCAATGTCGTGGAAAACTTCGCAAATGTATCTGGATGACATTAATATTTTCAGCCCTTAATGACAATTGTATCACAAGAGCTATATAAATCACATATACACATCGTAGCGTTTTGTAAACATTGACTGTAGTCAGTACAGAAAAATCACTGAAAATGTCAGTCATGTCTAAATCTTTATTATGATAATACATGTATGTAAAAATGCCATTCAACCAAATACTTGGTCGGTTAACGTCAAGTATATACTTTCCGGGTAACAGATCCCTACCCGGATACCCGTGTTATGTTTCAGTATTAAGCAACCCCAAAATGTCGTCTCAAGTCAAAATGTTTTGCTTTAATACTACTTTACTACTTAATGACTTGTTGCCACCATAAAAGATTTCGATTTGTTGTTTGTTGTTTTACGTCCTTATTTTCATTTTTCGTTTGCTGTTTAACGTCCAAAAGACAGAAATAATCAAGTTGTTAGGGCGGCTTTACAGCTCGAAGGACGGTACTTAGGTTGTGCAAGTGTTCAAGGGTAATTATAATTCATCGCAATGTACCAGAGTTTCGAATTGCTACTCCTCCCAGCCCGTCTTTACTAGTGTGACTTTTTCGCCATATTATCTCTTTGTACATTTAACTGTAAATCGTGAAATATGTACATTCATTTCTCTTACTGCCTTTGTTCTGTGGGGTAGGTTAACTGGGGCAAAAAACGTTAATAGCAAGTACTGTTTTATCTCCTGACATTTGTATCCCCTTCTTAACTGCACGGCCATTGCCGTCACATTTAAGTATTATTAACAAATCAGTATTTTTAACTGGACTTTATTTTTAGTGAATTATTTTTTAGTGTATTCTACTATTATTTATGTACACATACACACGTAAAAATGTATTTTATATAAAGTTAAAAACTACAATAAGAATAATTAATGTTCATGTTCAACCCATTAATATAGGGTGATCTTCACTGTATCTATACTTTCAAATGAGCGATAAGTTACCTGTAATAAAATGGCACGCATTACAAAGAAATTGTGGCATTAAAATGTTGAAATGTTAACGTAATGTTTTCTTTTGACTCAAAACTGAATGTGTCAATAATATGTAAATATGCAAATGTTTGATTCAAGAGTTCGAGGGCGTGGTCAAGTCGTGTGTATCCAGCAAGAGTGATCGAGAAAAAATACATATTCACAATCTTCATCTTTAAAATAATTTACAACATGTGACATGCTCTTGAACGAATATTACGTAATTAAATTCGGTGATATATATATCTTCTATAATACAACCTTGCCAGTACATAAACATGAGGGCCAAGATTGCCATATATCGTTCACCTGGTTCAATGTGATAGGACATGATACAGGACTTAAAGTCAGTCAGTAATGTCATGCGATCTATTTTTTTGTATCACATACTGTTTAGCATAACACAGATTTCATAGATTGACTACAATCTGAACAAATTTTTAACAGATATAATGAACAAGAGGGCCACGATCGCCCTAGGTCGCTCACCTGATATCTATGTAGGAAGTTTCATTAAAATATCTCAATACGTTCTAATGTTATAGAGCAAAAACTGTTTTTCTATTTTTAGTAACAATGACCTTGACCCCACCCATCACTAAAAGCAAGGTCTCGATATAAGGTATCTACATATTAAGTTTCATTATAATATCTCAATGCGTTCTTAAGTTATTGAGCGTAAACCATTTTTCTACTTTTAATAACAGTGACCTTGACCACACCCACCCCATAAGCAAACCCAAGTGAGGTCGCGATATTAGATATGTGTGTATTAAGTTTCATTAAAATATCTCAATGCGTTCTTAAGTTATTGAGCGGAAACCGTTTTTCTATTTTCAGTAACGGTGACCTTGACCCCACCCACCCCATATGCAATCCCAAGCAATGTCTCGATATAAGGTACTTATGTATTAAGTTTCATTAAAATAGCTCAATGCGTTCTCAAAATATTTAGCGGAAACCATTTTTCTATTTTTAATAACGGTGACCTTGACCCCACCCATCCCATATGCAATCCCAATCGAGATCTCATTAAAATATCTCATGCGTTCGCAAGATATTGAATGGAGACCGTTATTCTATTTTTAGTAACAGTGACCTTGACCCCTCTCACCCCATATGCAATCCCATGCGAGGTGTCGATATAAGGTATCTATGTATTAAGTTTTATCAACATATCCCAATGCGTTCTAAAGTTATTGAGCGGAAACCGTTTTTCTATTTTTAGTAACAGTGACCTGGACCCCACCCATCCCATATGCAATCCAAATCGAGGTCTCGATATAATGTTTTTACCAAATATGAAACCTCTGGGCCTTGTGGCTTCAGAGAAGAATTTTAAAATCATTTTGCCATTTACGTCTATATCATCTATTTGAGCCCGGGGATGTGGCCAGTTTTGACCCCATGGGCATCATTTTATCATTCTTTGTAGAGGACCAGTATACAACATTACATACCCAATATGAAACCTCCGGGCCTTGCGGTTTCAAGACAGAAGATTTTTAAAGTCATTTTGCTATTCAAGTCTATATAAACACTGTGACCCCCGGGGTGTCGCCAGTTTTGACCCCAGGGGCATCATTTGAACAATCCTTATAGAGGACCACTAAACAATGTTACATACCAAATATGAAACCTCTAGGCCTTGCGGTTTCAGAGATTTTTAAAATCAATTTGCTATTTAAGTGCTTATAAACCATATGAACCCGAAGGTGTGGCCAGTTTTGACCCCAGGGGCATCTTTGTAAAGGACCACTATACAATGTTACATACCAAATATGAAACCTCTGGGCCTTGCGGTTTCAGAGGAGAAGATTTTTACACTAATTTGCTATTCAAGTCTATATAAACCATGTGACCCCCGGGGTGTGGCCAGTTTTGACCACAGGGGCATCATTATAACACTCTTTGTAGAAGACCACTATACACTGTTACATACCAAATATGAAACCTCTGGGCCTTGCGGTTTCAGAGGAGAAGATTGTTTAAGTCATTTTGCTATTCAAGTCTATATAAACCATGTGGGTGTGGCCAGTTTTGACCCCAGGGGCATCATTTAAACAATATTTATAGAGGACCACTATACAGTGTTACATACCAAATATGAAACTTCTAGGCATTCCGGTTTCACAGAAGAAGACTTTTAAAGTTATTTTGCTATTTAAGTCTATATAAACCATGTGAACCCCAGGGTATGGTCAGTTTTTACCCCAGGAGCAACATTTAAACAATCGTTGTAGAGGACCACTATACAATGTTACATATCCAATATGAAACCTCTGGGCCTTGCGGTTTCAGAAGAGATGATTTTTACAGTCATTTGCTATTCAAGTGTATATAAACAATGTGACCCCCGGGGTGTGGCCAGTTCTGACCCCAGGGGCATCATTTGAACAATCTTTATAGAGGACCATTAAACAATGCTACATACCAAATACGAAACCTATAGGCCTTGCGGTTTCAGAGAAGATTTTTAAAATCAATTTGCTATTTAAGTCTATATAAACCATGTGAACCCCAGGGTATGTTCAGTTTTGACCCCAGGGGCATCATTGTAGAGGACCACTATACAATGTTAAATATCCAATATGAAACCTCTGGGCCTTGCGGTTTCAGAGGAGAAGATGTTTACGGTCATTTGCTATTCAAGTCTATATAAACCATGTGACCCCTGGGGTGTGGCCAGTTTTGACCGCAGGGGCATAATTTTAACAATCTTTGTAGAGGACCACTATAGAATATTACATACCAAATATGAAACCTCTGGGCCTTGCGGTTTCAGAGGAGAAGATTTTTAAAGTCATTTTCCTATACAAGTCTATATAAACCATGTGACCCCCGGGGCGTGGCCAGTTTTGACCCCAGGGGCATCATTTGAACAATCTTTGTAGAAGACCACTAGAGGATGTCACATATCAAATATGAAAGCTCCAAGCCTTGTGGTTTGAGAGAAGATTTTTAAAGTTATCAGTTTTTATAGCTACTTTTAGCTCTGGTGACCTACATATGCAGCGGACCGGAACGATTTGAACAATTTTGAAAGAGGGTCACCCAATGATCATTCCTGTAACGTTTGGTGAAAATCTGCCCAGTGGGTTCGGAGATGTTCGTTCAATGAAAATGTTGACACACGATGCACGACGGACAAAAGGCGATCCTAAAAGCTCACCATGAGCACGTGGTGCTCAGGTGAGCTAAAAAGTATGCCCTTAAAGTGTAAATGAGCTGTTTACATTATTTGACCTAGGGACGTAATTTTTGACCGCAGAAGACCCATATTTTATCAGAACATGAATTTTATGGGGAGGACAACAATCTTACCAACTTTCAATCTCATCTGATGATAAATGTGGTCCATACAGTGTAAAAAAGTATACGCATGTAATTTCACCCAGTGACCTAGTTTTTGATCGAGCATGACCCTTATTTTAATGAACCTGTATTTTATGGAGGACAACAATCTGACCAAGTTTCAAGCTGATCTACTGAAAAATGCAATTAAGACAATTGACCTAGTAACCTAGTTTTTGACCGCAGGTGACTCATATTTAAAAAGGACTAGAGTTCATAATAGACAACATTCTAGCCAAGTTTAAATATGATCTGATAATAAATCTGGGTCCTAGGGAGTAAACATGTGTGTGTTGTTTATATTTAATTGAAACAAGTGAACTAGTTTTTGACCCAACATAACCCAATTTCAGGAATCACCGTACATTAACTGAGGAAAACATTCTGACAAAGTTCCATGGTGATCTGATGAAAAATGTGACCTGTAGAGTGTTAAGTACTATGGCTGACAGACGACCGAGAGTCTCCAGTTATCTTTATAGTTGTTCATCTGGCACTACATGTCAGGTGAACCAAATTTTTGTGTCCATGTCAATACCTTCATAGACTACTACGATCTCCTGGCAGAGTTGTCGTTTGTTGCTCTCACCATACACCTTTGCAACGGACTCAGTGACAAGAATCTTGTCAAAACGGAAAAAATAAAGATGATTGTTAGGACCACAAGCGTAGAAATAAGGAATATATGTTGTTTTTTTCAATTATCATAAATGGGGAAACTTAATAATTTTTATTCCTACTAGTATTATGGGAACTATTTTCATGGCTATTTACGCAGATGCAATCAGTTGAGTACGCAGATAAAAAGAAAATGGACAGAGTGGATTGTGCGTTGCGTTTGGATGTCATGATCATGTGACTAAAGCTGCATGCATAAGTTAGGACTTCTTTCCGAGGTGAATGGAATGTAACCGATGTGCAAGATATAGAGACTACTATCCTACATATGGCCTCAGCGTCAGTTACGTCTGCGGTGACGTCGGTGACTGACTGCGGTGACGTCGGTGACTGACAGCCCAAGCTATCAATCAGATAACTGCACTGTTACGACCTGTTGCTATCCGCCATTGTGTATATAATAATGTATACAATTGTGTATTATTAAAACAAGGTTCCAGTCTCAAGTCCGCAATAGACAGTTCAACATTAATGTCAATCATACGCAAATTAATCTGGTGTTTAATTGTAATCGAATATCACGTGTTTAAATGAGAACCTTTAAATTAGAGCACGTGGTAAATCTTCGTGTTTGTGAAGATCGACCAATGGAAATTGATCCTTTACATGTATGTGGCAAAAACTGGAATATTTATTGTATACAGTACCGTATACAACGACTAACTAATGCAGTATATCTCGAAACAATTCAAAAGCTATCTCTCCACGTTAAGCAGTGCACAGTCACAACAGAAACCATTCACATCTATTCATGAGCTTTTTTTTCCTTACCCAGGGTCATCATTTTTATAAATGCTAAAACTTGTAATGTGATATTGCATGTTTGTGCAATATGTGTGTTATTTAATAATGTACCTGGATCACGATTACCCCACCAGAAACACGAGATTCTGTGAAGGAAAACTAGCAATTACCATGTGAAGTATCAACTTGAAAACACACAGAACTTATCACGACCCAGTTAAGAATCACACATGTCCGAGAACAATAAAGGTCAACAAACAACTTATTAATAAATATATTATATCAAATAAGCAATTATTTAAAGCAATATACTGTGACACAATTTGTCGCGGGTTGAATTTGAACAATAGGGTGATAAGGTCCTAGGTCGCTCACCTTAGGGGCTATTCGCCCGGCTAAGGCACTAAACTGTTCTGAGCAAGTATCATGAAGATTCCCATGTGACCTCACGTCCTGGTTTCGAACTTGTTCCATATATCATTCGTATTAAAGTTCTAAGCAAGTTTCGTGATGATTGGCCTATAAATGTTGCCACTAGCGTGTCCACAAGCTTTTTGTTCAATTTGGCCTGGTGACATAAGTATTACCCTACATGACCCGGTTTCGCATTCGTCCAAAATCTCAACGAATCAAATGTTTTGAGTAAGTTTCAAGAAGATTGGGCAAAAATGTGACTTCTAGAGTGTACACAAGCTTTTTATCCAACTTGCCATAGTGACCTAGTTTTTGAACCCCACAACACCCAGTTTCGAACTCGTCCAAGATATCATTGGGACAAATGTTCTGAACAAGTTTCATGATGATTGGGCTATAAATGAGGCCTCTGGAGTGTTCACAAGCGTTTTATTCAATTTGGCCTGGTTACCTAGTTTTTAACCCCACGTGACCCAGTTTCCAACTCGTCCGAGATATTATTGAAACAAATGTTCTGAGTGAGATTCAAGCAGATTGGGTAAGAAATATGACTTCTAGAGTGTTCACAATCTTTTTCTTCAATTTGAACTAGTGACCTACATTTTCACCTCATATGACCCAGTTTCGAACTCGTCTGATATATCATTAGAACAAATGTTCTGGTCATGATTCATGAAGATTGGGCGATAAATGTAGCCTCTAGAGTGTTCACAAGCGTTTTTACGTTTTCAACATAGGCATATAAGGAAAAGTGCCCTGCCCCCAGGCGGCCATGTTTTTCAACGAAGCTGAGCCATTTTCGAACTCGGCCAAGATATCATCCGAAAAAAATGTTCTGAGCAAGTTTCATGTTCATTGGGCAAAAAATGTGACTTCTAGAGTGTTCACAAGCTTTTTCTATAGCCATATAAGGAACAATGCCACGCCCCCTGGCGACCATGTTTTTCAACGGAGCGGAACCATTTTCGAACTCGGCCGAGATATCATTAGAACAAATGTTCTCAGCAAGTTTATGTTGATTGGGAAAAACATGTGACTTCTAGAGTGTTCACGCGCTTTTTCTTCAAATTGACCTAGCGTTTGACCCCACATGACCCAGTTTCAAAATATTCCGAGATATCATTGGCACAAATGTTCTGGGCAAGTTTCATGAAGATCGGGCAATGAATGTGGTCTATAGTGTGTTCACAAGGTATATGTTGACGACAAACGACGGACAAAAGGCGATTACAATAGCTCACCATGAGCACGTTGTGCTCTGGTGAGCTAAAAAAAAAAATACGGGGAAGGCCCCGACCATAGTATCCAGTTTACATGTCTATACAAATGTTTATATTTTTATGCCAAGATTCTTGGCATGGAAACGACTGACTGATGGTTTTAGACCGCGATGGATGTCATTGGCCGACAGTTATCGGTAGAAATTGTTGACGTCCTTGACTTCATACCTTTAATCTAATCATTGTAGCACCAGAATGTGCCCATATACTAAAATGGACATTTCAAAACGATGTCTCATTTAAATAATCGAAATAATTTGTCTCTATTTACTTTTTATCAAACAAGATATCCGATATGATACGACAGTTCAGTTGCGTGATGTGATGAACCAACCTCCACGCAGAGATTTAACTATGTCCGAGCATAGCTCAATAATCCCTGCCGGCACGAAGTTCCACGTGACCATAGGCAAACACTTGGCGCGAAATAAAATAGTGGACAGGAACAAGACAAAAACGTGGACAACGTCAACTCCTAGCGTTGTTATGTTTGGAAATGAACCAGGATTCGAAAGAGCAAACGCTAATAAGTCGGCAAACATTCGACCTAGTTTTTCGCTGAGGTTGACCATTTTTTTGCTATCATAACATAGATGACTACAATTTGATCATGTAGTAACATGATATATGATGAAAATTGTTGCTCCAATAGAATGACAATTTGCAGCCACACGAATGTAAAGGCCACTTAAAACGTCGATACATTTACATAATGTCGATTGACATATTGACCTAGTTTTTGACTGCTGATATTGACTAACCCATATTTTAACCTCACCCTGAATTTAATGGGGAATAACATTCAAGTTAACCGGAAAAAAATGTGGGTCCTTCTGTGTAAATAAGGTTTAAGCAACTGTTCGATAAT
Organism: Congeria kusceri; assembly: GCA_027627225.1. Taxonomy (NCBI): domain Eukaryota; kingdom Metazoa; phylum Mollusca; class Bivalvia; order Myida; family Dreissenidae; genus Congeria; species Congeria kusceri. The sequence continues at coordinate 17,210,439 of CM051036.1, forward strand.
TATTAAGTGACCTAGTTTTGTTTACCCAGTATTTGACCCATTTTCAGATACATTCACTAAGCAAATCAGTCTGACAAGTTGTATGGTGATCCGAGAAAAATGTGACCCCCGAGTGTCAAGGGTGGACGACTTATGAGTTTCCAGTGATTATAATAGTTTATCTGGCACTACGTGACTTTGTCTTTGGCTTGGTCCTACGTATCCCTCAAAAGGAACGTTTTTTTTGGCATGCAGAGTTCCACAAAGCGCGCCATTTCTTATCGGTAGTAAATGACTACAGACTGACTGTTCTTACATTTTAACGGTGATTTTCAACTAGCACTCTCTTGCAAGCTCTCGCTACATGGTACACTAAGTTGGATCACAATACAATTCTCACGCTTCATTGCACGCCGAATACTAGCATTAGCGACAGAGTGTGAGCAGAGAGAAACCCCAAACGTCTTCACAGTACTCGTCCCATGCGGTATAAATTTGCGGCAGCACGTCTTCACATGCAGTTACACACAGATTTAAATTTTGTATACTGACTGTAACGATACTAGCTGTGACCCCGATGACAGCTTAGAAAGACCGTTGGCGACAAAAGAAACTAAAAGCATGTGATTTATGAGTGCATTTTTGCTAAAAGGAAATATTTGTTTTAATGAAGTTCAATTTCCCACATTTAAACTTTATCATTTAGCTTCTTAATCAATAGTATTCGACATCTTAATAAAAACTAATTTGTAAGTGTCGAACAAATATTTAGTTTGAGCTAATTATGTTATGCAAACGGAGTTATATACATGCCAGTTAACAAGCCAATCTGCAAGGGCCAGAATAACCTATACTGCGTAGTAGTTAGGCGCACCGATTGTTAGTGCTTCTTAGCTTAAGATCTATAAACAAACATGTTTATGTATAGATTTTTGTTAGCCTACCGAGTCAAAATGGATCATACGATGAAAGCTCTCGATTGTTCATAGTACAGTTTTAAATTAATAAATTGCAGTAATATGTTGTCAAAATATTCAGAATGGGAATTGGTTACAAGAAAAAACACGTTCGCAACGAATCAAAAATAACCAATGTAGCGCATTAATTTGGTTTCCTTATTCCACCAAATATTTCGGTTACATACCAGTAAATAGCAAAAGTAGGGGTGTCATTAGTCTAAAGTGTTTCTTTTTATAAATTGACCTTTTTACAAACTGTAATTGTAATAGATCACATGATATACACATGATAATACATATTACATACATTATCTTAAATTATTAAAATGTAAGAAACGGGTGTGAAATTTTGCTGTTTTGAAGACAGAACCATATTCTGGTTTCGATTTACTGACTAATAGCCTGCACAGAAAAGAAGTAGTTTTCCGCAATACCTGTTTTGGAAATTTCCCTCTCAAAAGACCGTTGGCTTCCGCAAATGTTTCTAAAAACAACATTAAACTTTGGGCATGCATTGGTCTACTATGTAACATAACAAGACATTGCCTATTTTAAGCAATGTGTTGTCAATATTTAAGCTGTTGTTTCTTGATAACATTGCAACAATGTACAACAACTACAAATTAGTGGTATATGTTAAGTTTGTATAAATTTACGAGAATAGATAAACAAATGAACGTTACTCAACTATAAATAATGGCTAAATTACTAATCGATGTAAAATACAGACCGCATTCCATGTGTCACAATTAACATTTACATCATAACAATTGTTTGTTGTTGTTGTTTCAGAACAGACCTAATCAGCAAATTTTACTTATTTTGGCACCAAAACATCTTTACTCGAAATCTGTAGGATTGCTATATATCGTGTTGAGTAAAGTTTTAAAAAAATGCATTTTTTCAGTTGTACTCATCAAATTTCCTTAATTCTTTTAGCAAGTTTGAAAATATTAAACGCTAGAAGGTTCCATGTCAAGTTTATCAATATGTTCCATGTCAAGTTTATCAATATCAAACACCTACCAAACGTTTTCCGCGTACTTAAGCTAACTACGTCTTGCATGCTAAATTGCCCAATCGAAATTCTAAAAGAAATTAGTCGCGGTAAATGCTAGAAAGCTTCAAATCACTATTGGGTTCCCGAGATGAGGCTTGAATGAAAAAGCATAACGAGCAGACGGAAGGAAGCATCTACCACGCCGGGATTAAAGTGGCGAAAACAACCATTGAATGGCATAACCCTTCACGCGTTGCAGGGCACACAATTTCGAGTTTCTTGATGCTCCTGCGGTGAGAAATCTATCTATAAAACATGTCAATGTATCACATTAAACAAAACTTTGGCCAATAATTCATATCTCGAACAGAACGACTGCGAAGCCAGTTGATGATTTCAAGACAGATAGGTTGATGAAGGAAGTTGGTCTCCCTTTATAATTCGTTTAAAGTTTGTGGTTTAGTTAAACACTTGTCCAGCACCGATATCGATTTTTTTTCCCACTCTACGTGTATTTAATATGATTGTTCTGGAACACAGAAAGCTGAGTATGTTTTGTCCGTTCAACTTCCGCGCAGATTTGTCTAGTTCCGAGCGTATCACAAATTATATCCCTGCAACCGCCAAAGTTCACGTGATCATAGTCTTAATCGATTCCATCGATCATCACACAAATAACGTACAAGGTCACCACGAGAAAAAGTTGAACAATATCCAAATGCTTTTGTTCTTTAATTATAATTATTTAATTTAAATGATATATTATTGGCTTAATAATTGGCGTCCTTTTGGGGAGTGGCCATATATAAATGTAAGGACTTGTTGCTGCTTTCCAATAGGAAGAGGTACTGGACGCGAGAAGTTGACTAAGAGTCCACACATTGCTCTGTCCTGCTTCGCAGATTTCATTACTGCCGACAATCACAAGTTGAAAATCCGCATTTGCATGGTGTTGAAAATTTTTAGTTGGTTGATTTCATTTCGTCAGTATGTACACCCCGGTCAAAAACACGTGTACGTTCGGGCAGCGTATTTTGAGTTATTAAACTACTTTCTAAATGGTTCACTACCCAGCAAACATGCACATATGGTTCCCATATGGGCTGTTTCTAGGCAAGCCCATATTGGACCCATATGAGCCAGCCCATATGGGCTGGCCGATTAAAGTCCAATATGGTTCCCATATTATAGCAATGTTAGGAACGAATTAAAATGCATTTATTAAAAACTTATTTTTGGAGACTTCATTGTTCTAAGCTATTATTTTTTATCAAAAAATCGTAATTCAACACACTCGCGTTTAGGCCAATCTGTTTTATTACGTTGTTAAGCGTCAGCGTGCGCGTAGGTTTTGAGCTCCGTCAGCCGAAAAAAACAACATTTTGATAAAAGGGCTCAAGAACGTGCGTCTAGTAACTTTGATTTTTGATATTTTCTTTTGCTACCACCACTATTTTGCTTTTTCTTGCTTTTCCGGTTATCTTATATGCCATTTTAATAGATAAAATATAGTGCCAATAGTATTTGTGTTGTTTAACCGTTTGTAACAATGTCATGATTAGGTTAGTCAATAAAACACATTTTACAATGTTCGTCGGAGCTTTCCTTCCTTACTTGCGTGGTGGCAGCGGTATTAACGAATCCATCACGCATATTCAACAGTCGAAAATCAGTACTACCATACATGTTCGGAAAGGAACTTTTCTCAGCCGGAGTACGAAAAGACAGTTCTTGTCCAGTAGATGTTTAATATTCGCATCTTTCTTTCACACATAAGCCATCCGGCACCCGGTCAATCTATATATCAATGGCTACTCAACGAGCCCCTCAGCAGTGGCGCATCACCGATAATGAAAGAACCGTATAACATCGTGTGAGTCATTGCTTCAAAACCTACAACAAGAGGGCCATGATGGCCCAACGCGCTCACCTGAGAACTGGTACAGATGAAGACCATACTGTTGTGACAGGTTTGAAAATTCAGGTGTCTGAACAATACGCAAAGTGGGGTAGGATCAATTTTGATTTAAAACATCCGTTAGTGCCTAGGGCTAACTAAAGTACGAATTGGGTAGTGGATGTGCGTTTTTTTTTGCTAATGGTTCTCAAATCATTTTTCTCAATATTCTTTCCGGACCCTTTTTCATGAAGTCAGTGACAATTCTGGAAAATGCAGAAACAGTAGATTCTGATGTCAGTTTTGAAGAACTAGTTGCAACGCGATAAATTCGATGGCTGTGCTATAAGGTAAAGTTTTGATTTCTCTTTGATAATTTTCTGTCCAATAATGATAATTGATTTAAATGCAGGCTCTGTAGCCATCTGATCGATGTTGCATGTTCAAATAACTGCATGCAAGGTTTGCAACTGTTGGAAATAAAATTTTATCAATCAATTTTTATGGTCATACGCAAACTGTGTTAGTTTGGTAAACATTGATTTAAAAAATCGTGTGTGCAAGCCAATCATTCATAACCTGTTGATGTTTTTTTGTTCATCGGCTTCGCCTGTAGTCTTACGTTCATAGACAAACTGTGAAAGATTGGTGAAGATTGGATGAAAAATGAAGTCTCTATCCTGAATAATGTCCATTTTTGCATATTTTTTCCACAAAGGGCAATAACTCTCGTGTTTCTGGTCCGATCTTGATTATATTCGACCTTAACTGTAACCTCATGATAATAGACAAACTGTGCAAGATTGGTGAAGATTGGATGAAAAATGAAGTCTCTATCTTGAATAATGTCCATTTTTGTATATTTTTTTTTTTAAAGAAAGGGCAATCACTTTGGTGTTTGAAACACGATCTGGCCAATTGTTGGCGTCTGCTGAGATCTGATTGTCATACACTAACTGTGAAAGTTTGGTTAAGATTGGATTTAAAATAAAGTATATACGTTGGAAAAGGGCTTTTATGCACTTTTTTGCTTGAAAAAGGGGCAATAACTCTTATGTTACTGGTGTGATCTGACCCAATAACAATTCCTATCCGAGATTTTATGGTCATACACAAACTGTGCAAGTTAGGTCAAGAATGTATTCTCTATCGCGATAACGGTCCAAATTGTTGACGGCATATGTACGACGGACGATGCCGGAGATGTCCCCTATACCAATAGCTCACCAAGCACTTCGTGCTCAGGTGAGCTATTAAAAGAAACTGGGCATGATTTCAATGCGTATTTTTTATATGTTGTTAGATATTAATATAGATGAATCTGGTATCAAAATTTAGGTTATAGATTTAACTAACCAATAATTATATTGCCCCTAAAAATTGATCAATGATTAAAAAGTAACAGTGTATAGATCGCTAGCTGATTAACAGCCTTCGGGTGGTAAAACGGTACACGTGGTCGAACACGCCAGTAAAAAGGTAAACACACTATGAATTAATACCTTAAACCAGGACGCATTCGCTCTGATTTTAAAAGTACTTGTATTTACTATTTTTAAAACTATATTTCACCCTTTTACCGCTGCGTTATATGCAGAAGAAAAAGCTAGGGAGCCGTCTTGGTACCGAGGTCTGTCGGTGACGTGACCGCTGTTTACGGGATGCCGTATTTTAATATTCAATATATAACTTACACATGCATATAAGTGGTCGGAAAAGCGAAAAAGACTAAAAATTAACAAGGCTTGTCTCAGAATGGGACGTTTGCCCCCGAAGCATATGCTTGTCAGAGGAAGGCAACAAAATGTCAGTTACATGTTGGCCAAAATGACGCTTCCTACAAACAGATGGTCCTTGTACTCTCAAAATCCTCTATCAATATATGTGGTTTTATTTTAAATCACTTCAATACTAATAGAGTTATGCACTGCACAAAGAAAATTAACTGAAGGGCAATTACTCCACCAATATGGAAAGAGTTGTGGTCCTTGTACTCTGCACTTCTTCTCTATGTCCTCTATCATTATATGAAGTTTCTTTTGAATCCCTTTACCACTAATGGAGTTATGCTCCGCACAAGAAAATTACTGCTTTATATGATTAAATAAAAACAAACGGCAATAACTCCATAAATATTGAAGAAAGAGTTGTGGCCCTTGTGCCCCGCACTTCCTCTCTTTGTCCTCTTATCATTATATGAAGTTTCATTTGAATCCCTTCAATACGTATAGTTATGATCCGCACAAGAAAATTAAACGAAGGGCAATAACTCCATATATATTGAAGAAATTATGGTTATTGTGTTCTGCACTTCCTGTAATTGTCCTCTATCATTATATGAAGTTTCATTTCAATGCCTTCAATGCTAATGTAGTTATGCTCCGCACAAGAAAAATAATGATTCCCCTAAGGAAACAAAACAAAGGGCCATTACTTCGTAAATAGAGTTGTTGTCGTTGTACTCTGCACTTCTTCTCATTGTCCTCAATCATTATATGAAGTTTCCTTTGAATCCATTCTAATGGAGTTATGCTCCGCACAAGAAATTTAAACAAAGCGCAATAACTCCATAAATATTAAAGTAAGAGTTATGTCCGTGTGCTCTGCAATTCCTCTCATGGTCCTCTATCATTATATGAAAGTTTCATTTGAATGTCTTCAACATTAATGGAGTTATGCTCTGCACAAGAAAATTAATGCTTCACATAAGGAAATAAAACAAAGGGCAATAACTCTGTAAATATTGAAGAAAGAGTTATGGCCCTTGTGCTCTGCACTTCCTCTCACTGTCTTCTATCATTATTAAGTTTCATTTGAATTTCTTGAATACCAATGGAGTTATGCTCCGCACAGGAAAATTAAACAAAGGGAAATAACTCAATAAAAATTGAAGAAAGGGTTATGGTCATTCTCCTCTGCACTTCCTCTCACTGTCTTCTATCATTACACGAAGTTTTATATGAATGCCTTCAAAACTAATGGAGTAATGCTCCGCACAAGAAAATTAATGCTTCACATAAGGAAATAAAATAAAGGGTAATAACTTCGTAAATATTGAAGAAAGAGTTGTGGTCCTTGTGCTCTGCACTTCCTCTCATTGTCCTCTATCATTACACGAAGTTTGATCTGAATCCCTTCAATACTAATGGAGTTATGCTCCGCATAAAAAAATTAAACAAAGGGCAATAACTCCATAAATATTGAAGAGTTATGGTCCTTGTGCCATGCACTTCTTCTCATTGTCCTCTATTATTATATGAAGTTTCATTTTAATGCCTTCAATACTAATGGAGTTATGCTCCGCGCAAGAAAAGTAATGCTTCACATAAGGAAATGAAACAAAGGGCAATGACTACGTAAATATTGAAGGAAGTGATGTGGTCCTTGTACGCTGCACTTCCTCTCATTGTCCTCAATTATTATATGAAGTTTCATTTGAATGCCTTCAATACTAATCAAGTTATGCTCCGCACAAGAAGCGTGACGGACGGACGGACAGACGATGCGATTACTTAATGTTCCCTTCGGGGGCATAAAAAGTGAAAGTACAAAATGTTTCAGTCTATGGTTATAATATCCGTTTTCTGTTTGTTGAAAAGCCAGCAACAATGGTAACGTTGTGACATTATAAGGTGTCCATGGCCAAAATCGGAATTGCTGTCAAACTAAACTGTCACCTGTTTGCATGCACATTTTAACTTTGGTCACGTGACATTTTGCTCTGAGGGAGTTCACCGTCATTAGTGGTGACTGCAAACGTTTTCATGCGAACCAAGACGAACTTTCCCACGTTCACAGCTGGACTGCACGGGGCTTTCGTTAGCGCGCGTACGGACGTAATTTACGTCCGAAAAGTGTCGCTGTACGCCGAAAATCTTACCCTCGGACGTTTTAGTGCGTCCAAAAAGAAAATATCGGAAAGTCCATTTGTAAACATGCAAACGTATCGTCTTGATCGATTTTGACTGAGATATTGTTCATCCATATGCATTTCCCGACTCTATCGATTACCCGATAATCCCTTTATTCGCGACTGCCATTTTTAAAAGCGAAATATGACCAATGTAAATGTGTTAACAAATTACATAAACACAAGCGTTCGCAATTTTTCTCAATGATTTCGTGAATTTCGGGATATGTTACTATTTAAAAATTTGCTATATTGTACGACCAACCGAAACGGGGGGGGGGGGGGGGGTATTCCCATTGAAAATGCGTAAATCACGTACAGTAATGTGCGCGCATCGGGCAAAGTTCATATTTTAAAATAACGACCAATGTAGTAAACAGTAATTTAAATTTAGATGGAATGTGGGTATAAAATCCATTTTCTGAACATGGGGGGGGGGGGGGGGGGAATCATGATTTACTGCGCAAATATACATTCGTCTGTAGTTTAATCTTCTGATTAACTTATATCGATGTACAGAATTGTACATTAATTTATTAAATCTTTACCTCAGTCTTACGTGATTTAATTCTGCACGCTAATTAATGTACTGACATGTGTACAAAACGTTGTTTTGACAGATGACACGTTCTTATCAAAACAACGGGTGTGGCTATAGCGACTTACATTATGCTCCATCTATTTTTGACAAGAGGACGGCTAGCAGATCAAATGAAAACGATCATGCTTTGATAATTACGAGAAATATGCTGCACTTGCTTTGTTTGTCACAGATCGATCGTAATTAAATTTGAAGGGCACACCAAACTAACACGTTATGTGTAGGTAGGCCTCTCCATCGTAAAATATACAGCTCTCTTCTCAGGGATCAGTATTTTTACTGTTCGTTTAATCTGTGGCACTTATTTTCGGGGTAATTAAAATGTGTGATTTTGTTTTCATTTTAATTTGAACACCGATGAACATTTAGAATGAAATATTTTAAGTCATTTCTGTGCATGATTGCCCAGAGAACGCTGGATACTTTGGATTTCCCCCAAAAAACGTTGTCATGTTCAAACTGAAGACTTAACGGGGACCATCTGTGGCAGATTGCTCTTACAACAGAGCTATTGCCCACTGGGGCAAGATGAAACAAAACGCAGACTTGCTCGCCTGTATGCACCTGCCAAATCAAAGTGATATGCAATTAAGACAGGGTTTCCCGCAGGCCTGTTTCACTTGTCGGGCCCGACATGCCTTCAAAGCAGTTAGTCATTTGCCGACATGCTTAAATAAAGCCGACATGCTTTAATTTTCAAAGCGACAACCCACCCTTAATCCCTTTAATCTATTACACCGATTTTTAATCACAGGGCCATAAACGAACGCCGTAGTCATCGATAAGGTCAAACTTCCAACAGTGTTATTGACAACTGACTGATCTGTGTAGTCCCGCCCACAACTATCTCATTAGCCAATTAAAATCTTCTTAATTAAAATCGTCTATTTTTAGGGCGGAGTTATACATTACTAACAACTAAAAACGTGTTTGACAACAAATACTAGCGTTGTCGGGAAAAGTGAACAGGCATTTTTAAAGCGTTTGATTATTATATTTAACGTCTTATTTTATCTCAGAAATGTCCCTATCCATTCACAAATTGACAATCAAAAATTATGGAAACGAATAATGTTATATAGCGCCTAATTTTAAAACACAATTAAACGTCGTCAAACGTAATTTTGTTCTCATAAAAACTGCAATTAAGCACGTGACTAGTAGACGTACGTTTTTCATGAGGCATCCGTGACCTTGTGCATTGCAATTTTCGCGCGCTTTTGTAGCAAAACACGCTTTTTACATGGAGATACAGGCCCGCATTTTATGTCGATTAGGAACCGCATATTGAAGTATTTAAAAACAACGCTTTTGATGTCCGTATGTAGTATAACTGATATTAATTATTGATTTCTTCTGCATACGAAAACAATTAATGAAACAAGATGGCCCTGAGGGCCCTAGGACGCTCACATGAGACCTTGTAACCCAATTGGAATTTAAATCTCCCAGATATGGCTTATTTTTATCAAAGGGGCATAATTTGAACAAACCTCTGGGCCTTGCGGTTTCAGGTAAAGATTTTTTAAGTCATTCTGCTATATAAGTCTGTATAAACCATATGACCCCTTGGGATGTGGCAAGATTTGACCCCAAGGGCATAATTTGAACAATCTTTGGAGAGGACCACTATGCAATGTTACGTTCTACATATACGAAGGCTGTGGGCCTTGCCGTTTCAGGAGAGGATTTTTTAAGTCATTTTGCTATTCAAGTCTATATAAACTATGTGACCCCCGGGGCGTGACCAGTTTTGACCCCTGGAGAATAATTTCAACAATATTTGTAAAGGACCACATATACATACCAAATATGAAATCTCTAGGCCTTGTGGTTTCAGAGGAGAATTATAAAGTAATTTTGCTGTATAAGTCTATATAAACCATGTGACCCCTGGGGTGTGGTCAGTTTTGACCCATGGGGCATAATTTGAAAACTCTTTGTAGAGGACCACTATAGGATGTTACATACCAAATACGAAACCTCTAGGCCTAGCGGTTTCAAGAGAAGATTTTTAAAGACATTTTACTATTTAAGTTTATATAAACAATGTGAACCCCGGGGCGTGGCCAGTTTTGACCCCACGGGCATAATTTGAACAATCTTTGTAGAGGACAACTATAGGATGTTACATACCAAATATGAAACCTCTCGTCCTTGCGGTTTCAGAGGAGATTTTTAAAGTCATTTTGCTATATATTCTATATAAACCATGTGACCACCGGGGCGTGGCCAGTTTTGACCCCAGGGGCATAATTTGAACAATCTTTGTAGAGGACCACTATAGGATGTTGCATACCAAATATGAAACCTCTGGGCCTTGCGGTTTCAGATATTTTTTAAGTTTACACTTTTTAAATATATTTTTAGCTTTGGCGACCTACATATGCAGCGGACCGTAACGATTTGAACAACTTTGAAAGAGGTCATGATCATGATTTAAATGATCATCCCTGTGAAGTTTGGTAAAAAATATGCCAAGTTGTCTAGGAGATGTCGTTTGATTGAAAAGTTGACGACGGACGCACGCACGCACGCACGGACGACGGACAACGGGCGAATACAAAAGCTCACCATTTTTGAAAAAAAACGAGCGGTCATGAAAGAATTTCAAGGCGGTAATGGCTAGGGTTTTCAACGAATCTGAATACCACGTATGATTGAAAATTAATTCCATTAACAAATGTAGCATTTTAATGTACACTGCCTACAAAGGAGTCAACACGTTTTTATTCAATTAAGAAAACCGCGGTTGTAGCGATTTTTGTTGGAGAAATATTTTTAATAGTTTCAGTTTTATAAAAAGTTAGAATTCCCAAATTACAGTCAATTTAAAGCGAGTTGCTGGTCAAGCAATAGGCTAGGTAGTCTAAGCAATAAAGGGCGCTAGTTAAAGCGATACTGCCGATTTGATCGCCGCCGGGATTTCGAACGTCGTAACCGATTTGGGAAAGGTGGGGGCGCACGATGAGGCCGATTTTGGGGAGTTTGGATTCGAGTAAGGCAGCCTAATTCGGGGAGGTGGAGTCGATCGTTGAAGCCTATTTCGGGGAGCTGGGATTGGGCGATGCGGCCGATTTAGGGGGGGAGGGGGCTAAGGGGTCTGATTGGAACGATCTCGGGGGGGGGGGGGGGGTCGAGTCGATTTTTGTCGCGGGTGGTGGTGTCCGGGATGCCGACATGCCTTCAAGAAATCCAGCGGGAAACCCTGTAAGAGATTAGTGAAAGTGATAGGTGTGCCCTAAAATGAGTGTTTTACTTATCATGTGAACTGATAAGTGATTTTTTTTTTCAATAACATGATGCTTTCTAATCAAATAATTTTATCAATGTTTATATAATACATTGATGTATATTATGTTTCATTGTAAAATACATTATGTTTTTTATCATATGCACATTATCATGTTGTTGTTTTTTTGATAGTCATTATGAGAATGAATGACTGTGTAATGCTGGGTTATTTTTCAGTATTATTATGATTTGCATTCTAACATAAAAAGCACCAAGAGTGCAGCTTAAAAGTTTATTTATTCAATACTGATGTGTTCTTATTTATTGAATCTGATATCTATTTCTGTTTATTTTTTTTCTAGTCCATTAGTCATTGGTAATGATATTGTCTATAATTAAAAGTAGCAACAAATCGGTGTTGTTTTTGAATTTATGCAATATTTAGCTGGGAGTGAAACATATGACTAAGGTAAAATAATAGCTTTAGAGTAGTGATATATGCTGTAAAAATTTTCATGTACAATACTCATATTCATGTTGCCCAGTATTGTCAAACTTCCAAAAATTATGAGCAACATTTCCAATATCAGAGGCCAGGAAGTTCAAACTTCCAGTTTTCAAACGTTCACGAAAGCCCTGTCTGCATTGCTCTAAACTTTTAACAGCCCGTGTATATATGTACAAATTGTCATTATGAAATAAACTATAGATTAATTCACTGCTCAAGTTTATGTTAGTTTATGAAAAGGTCGTTAGCTCTTAAGTATCCGCATAGTTTTGCCTAACTAGATTATTGATATTTAGATTTAGAACTTTATTATTCAATTTTCTTTTTCTTTTTAACATTAAACAAGCGATGTTTTTACCTTTTTATTAACTTTATTTTGTTCGGCTTTCGCCTCGGGTGACATTTTGCCCTCGGGTTGACAATATCAATGTCAAACACACTGCAATATGATATTTATGTTTTATAGGGGTTACTTATGTCCGTGGTGGCGGCGGCCCCTTGCGCTTGTCTGGAGCATAACTCTTAGACTATTAAAGCTATCAACATACAACTTCAAAGGTAGATAGATCTCATTGAGGGGAAGTGCAGTGCACATGAACCGTTACTCTGCACCTCATACTTTTGGATTTATTGCTCGTTTGTTTATTTTCATACTAAATTTTTGTCCGGAGCATAACTCTAAGACTATGAAAGCTATCAACTTGAAACTTCATAGAAAGATAGATCTCACTGAGGAGAAGTGCAGTGCACAAGAACTGTTACTCTGCCTCACATACTTTTGGAGTTATTGCCCTTTGTTTATCTTCATACTTAATTTTTGCTATCAACTTGCAACTTCGTAAATGGATAGATCTCATTTAGGAGAAGTGAAGTGCACAAGAACCGTTACTCTGCACCTCATACTTTCGGAGTTATTGACCTTTGTAAATTTTCATACTTATATTTGTCGCATTTTTGGTTTTAATAATTCTTTTCTTTGCAATTAGCCACAGTGCAGTGCTTTTGAAGATTTCAATAAATCTGTTTAAAAAAATGTGAGCATTAACCTCAAGAGCTTCTTCATTTGGATTCACGCAAGCTATCCGGCGTCTGGCGACACATCCGACTCGCGGAGTTCTAGTTAATTATACAATTTATTTTATGTATTATACTTTTATTGCTAATTTATTATTATTATTACTATTAGTATTATTAGTATAAGCAACACATAACTGCCAACAAAGAGCTCAACATATCATTTAAGGTATATTCATAATGATGATACTATGAAAAAGCGACTTAAATGTTTCATTAATGTTTCTAACAAAAAACACTCATGTTGCAAATGAAGAGTGTGCATTTTTATACTTCGAAAAAAAAAAAGAACTAACTTTATTATCCTGGTTAACTGTTTATATTATTATCAGACATAGATGTGTACATTTGTCAGAATTAAAAGTAGAAATTATCAAATATATTTGATTTCCAATGACTTATTAGAAATCAAACACAGCATACTCAGAATTGGGGTAAATACGATTTTCTATGTGCCTTCGTCTGTATCCGCAGTGCAAAATACACATTTGAACATTTCCTTGAGTCAGCATTCTGTATCCGTATGTAGCAGAACAGCAGAAGACGTTTTCTTCTTAACTCTCCGTGAGACAACAGGTCAACTGTTAACGGTCAAAACACTGAATCCACAGTGTGCCGAAATGGTCCGGGAACACACAGCAATATGCAACCGTAGGCTTCTCTGGTTATGTGATTTTTTAATGACATGGAATAGTTGAATGGGCATTGCATGCAGGGCTGGCACGAATCACCCACCCCCGGGTTTTCACAGCGGGTTTTACCAGTTTTTCCCGCCCCGGTCAATATGCTGAAAGTGGGTAATACTGGGCAATACTATTTTTTCTTCAGTTAATTTGCAGTTTTTATTGTTTTCACAAATCTAAATGCTCAGTTAACTTATGTCATAAAAAAAAATGACTTATTTATTTTTGCAGATTCAATATAATGCATAGTTACAGTATTCTTATAAGCACATATTTATTGGTTCATTCATTCATTTTTGATGGCAACGTTTATAATATATTTTCTATAATGTTTGTGAAATGATTCCGCTTGATATTGCAATATGTCTACACTTATTAAAGTTGTTCGTTCTTCTTTTTTTCTTGCATCAAACTGTTGTTTTTTTGTAAACAATAAAACTTAGGGAGGCCTTCTCTGTCTGGACAATAACGCCAGCCTGGTCAATATTTTTAATCTGATATTGGGCAATACCGGGGATTATAGGACAAATCAATTTTATCTTCTATTTTCAATACTTACTTTCTTTCTTTTTTTTCACTTTAAAAGCAGGATAATGATTGTGATGAAACCAAGAATAAGAATAATTATTTTTATACTGATGCACAATTAACAGCAGGAATCATTCACTTAAGGTGCCAATCAATGCATGTTTTCAAGGTTTGGAAAAGGCCCCTAATTGACATGGGCCTTTGCCTGGCCCCTCATTGAGAAAGGTCTGTTTATTCAAGAGGTCCAGTTTAACTGTTTTTTGAGCACTTGCGTCTGTCAATTCAATCAACGTCTGTCAATTCAATCAACGTGGTGTTGTTTAAGAGGGTGTACATATTGTGGATGGGTCATAAATGATATCACAAAATTATGTGACTAATTTTATGTACTGAATGGGGCTGCAATAGGATCTTGTTGCAATCTGATGACCACTAAAATATTTTATAACATATAAAATATTAGAATTATCAAATTTCTCTTATACATTCATTTCTTCTTTTTCTTTCATGATCATAAGTCTTTTACAATATACACTAGTGCATACTGACTAGTGAGAAGAATATAATGAATGTGAGTAAAAACACAGATGCCAAGTAAACTCAGTATTGTCCAGACGGACCAAAAATCCAACTTAAATTGTGTGAAAAAGAAAATAAATTATCAATGTTTCCACATGAAATATAAATAAACAATGCTATTTACGTTATAAAATTGTTAATAGATACGTGTTTATAATGTAGAAACTCATTATTAGCATGTAATGTAAACATAATTGTGCAATATCTTTTTTCGCCAGCATTGCCCACTATTGCCCTGTAAAACCCGGTTTTTCCCAGTTATACCCGCCCTTGCCGGTCAATACTATAAAACCCGGGGTTTATGCCAACCCTGATTGCATGCTGCCTTAGAAACAAGACTAGGAGTGTTGTGTGTAAAAACTGCATACTTTGCTTCATTACATTAATGAAACATTTCATATACATGTAGCTCTTTAAACGACTGAATTCTTCTGCAGACATCTTTACTTGTTGAAAATCTTAATTAACGTACAATATACCATATGAATGTGTCTGAAATAAACATTTATGCGCATACCGACGCATTTACGCCATACATTATACTGATACTGATGCGGTTGAAGAAGAAAGGCCAAACAGCCACACAAATTTGCGTAAGATGCCTGTCGTTCTTTGTATATGACAATTCAGTGTATACCGTTAAATCCAAATGATCAAGAATCAGGAAAACGTGACAACCTATTGACACATGAAGAGCAATGAGTATATACAGTGTCCAATCTGTGAGCAACATTTCGTAGCATCGCATTTTAAACGAATCCGTGTTCAGATGAAGTTATTGTAACTTGTAGGTTTAGCCACAATTTGGTGATGGTTTGATTTTTGCAGATCGACGGCAGGTTAAGCCTTAAAAGTCACTCTTTAAAAGTCATGTATCACCAAGCGGAAGCAAATATGTCTTCCAAATCAATTCTGCAAACATCTTTGGTGTGTTGTTCATGAGTATTTGTTGCGTCTTCTGACTTCATTTGGATACCAAAGATTCACCACATTGCCAGCCAATTGTTAGAAACTTTGGTCTAGGCAATTCAAAATTGGCCAAAAGCAATTAGTTGACATGGATTTCTAGCATCCAGTGTTCAGAAAATGAATTTACCACAATTCTGGATGTTTCAATCAATGTCCCATGTTACTCGAAAGCCCCATAGCGATTTTGTGAACTGAGCGAATAGTTAAATGCACAATTTAAATGCACAACTTTGTCTTTACAACTTTTCTTTCTCCAAAACACAAACACATAATCATATATACTCCAGTTTCACTCTTCAGCCAACTGCATAACATTTTTATAAATACACATTTTCACTATTTAGAATCGTGAGATTATTAATCATTATACGATACATAAAAATATCGTATTTAATTAAAATGACTAAACAACGAGAATAGTATGTCATGCAAGTTTTATACAAATCCAACGTAAATCACGTCGACTTAGATAGATCCGTCAACGTTTTTCGTCGCAACAGAACTTTAAATACATAGATCGCAAATCGAGCCTTTTCGCTACATAAGTGCAATTTGATATTTATGACTATAGATTTATAGTCAGGCAATGCCATGTCCTCTAGAATGCTGATACCCTCCCTGTATTGCCAGTTTTCTGGTATTGCCGGTTTTTGTTTGCACACGAGGATTATTCCGATCATTGGATAGTGTACGCATGGAGGTACGCGTATTTCGGTTTTGATCTAAATTGTATACAAGCAATCAACTGGACCTACTTTTTATCTGAATGCTGATATACGAAGCTCCTAATATGGAGTAAACAGGCTGATTATGTTATTTGACCTATAACTACAGTTTTCTACTTGACAAGACCTATCATAATTTTTGAGTCTCCACTGATACAAGAATTGGCGAAAGAATAAATCCTCGAGTATGCACAAGCTTTTTACAGGACCTGACAATCATAATACCTAGTTTAGTTTTTAGCCTACAAAACAAATCCGAGACATTTGCTGACATCATTCCGACAATCAACGAACAAATGGTTCAAATACAGTCCGTTGGTTTGTATTGTCACAGTCAAAAAGACTGTATGACCATCGGGAACTAGAATTTTTTTATTTTATTTTGTAAAATGTCGATATATCTTTTTCATCTTTGTACTTGAGTACCTGATTCTGTCAAACCCTATTTGCGTTTTAAAACCATCAAATGTCAGTGTCACGATGCGTCTTCTGAATGTGACCGCCATCAAGGTTACTTTCGAAGCAGGTAATTGTATTGGGAAAGATCCAGAGCGAATTTGCAGGGTGTCGCACCTTGCTTCAATTTTGCACCCCCCCCCCCAGTCCCTCTCCCCTCTCTCGAAATAGTAAATAGCACTGATAATTGGAAAAAAAACGAAGAGTTGGGGTCTAGCCCCAATCCCCACCCACTGCTCCTTGTCAGCAGCACTCGGTACCCTTTTACACTAGCTATTTCCCTATACTGGTCGGTTAATAAGTGCTTCAAACAACTGAGAAAACTGGTCCGATTCTTCAGAAAAACCAGTGTAGTGGTCCTATGTCTGTCTGTGGCAATTGTTCACATAACGGTACTTCATATTGGTCATTCATTATATAACAATAATGCTCAACTGATATTACTTTGTACTGACAGAAAACTTTATATTGCATAATAAAACTAATACCATAACTAACAGATAAAACAACATACAAAGTATGTTTTATCAAGTTCATAACAATTATGTTTGCCAACGTAGTATTATCTGAAATCGCCTTCATTAATTAAAAAATTTAGGAAAGACTGTGGAACTTCACAAGAAAGGTGGAAGAAATGTCGCCAAAGGTTTAGTTTTTTACATTTCTTGTTTACATAATAAAATGAGCGAATGACTTCTGATACACAGATACACACTAACAGAATTGCTTTCTATTCCAATAGGTCAGTAATTTGTTTGTAGCATGAAATGTACTGTTTAACAAATCTTGCATACGTCCTCTGCTGTCATTATGTGGTGTAAATTGCATCCGGCGATGAATGGTGAATTAATTGCTTTGCTCATGTGTTTCCGTCCAACATTTGTTCTGTCTTTCATGACACGATAATCTGATAAATGTGGCATGATTCCCTTATATTGGCGAAGTTATTCAGATTATTTCATGACCTCAGGTGGCTTTCACATTTCTTACTTAATACTTAAGTAAAACTGACCTGCTCATTTTTTGGTATGTTAGAGAGTTTGAAGAAAAAAATGTGTAGTCTAGTGGCGCAATTTGTAGCCATAATCATTATATGAATGGCTAATTTGCCAATTGACAAAGTCAGTCCTGCATATGAACCCAGTTATTACTTAAGTTTACTCTTTCAACAAATAATTAAATACAGAATTAATGTACACCATCTTAGTGTATGTGTGGTTTTGTAAATGCTTACTGCGTATAGCACACAATGTAAATTACAGAGAGCAATTTTTAAGATATCGGAGTGTGCTTTAATTATTGTGAAGGTGTGTGTGAGAGCAGACGTTTTCAAATAACTTTACTGGAAATGTTGCTAAGCTAAACAGAAGCTGAAAGTTACACACTATTGTGTGACAAAGAAAGCACATATAATATTATCAAAAATGTATTACAACCGTGGATAAAATGTCAACAACTTAAGTGTTCCATTAGTTCTGTAAATTGTAATGATTGTTTTCTGTCTGTTGTTAACGCAATCAAATGTTTATTTTGAAAATCTGCGTGTATACCGTCATATCATAAGCATATGATTTATAATACACCACTTACAAGATGGGTTCATATTAATCTCTTTTAAAGCCTAAAGCTGTCCTCCCACATGTACAAACGTGATTAACGCTTGATGCAAATGCCTGTTTACGTCGATGTCAAAGATAAACATCTCAAACATTTGTTCACACCTAAAATATTGAAAATTATCACAAATGCAATTTAAATACTTGTTTAAGGCAGTTCAACATTCTGGCTAACATAGAAGTGTAATGTTCTTCCCAAAATTTTACTAAAATCTCATTCCAACAAGCTACTTTAAATTTACATTTAAATTTAGAACTTTAAAACTGATCTCGCAGTGTCGTCTGTTGCATCTTTGACAGGACGGTCAATACTTCAGTTCTGAAATCACATTACTTCACTAATACAGCCATAGTCTACATAAATATTGCTATTTTATTAGTTTTTAATTATAGAATAAATGTATATCAATTTATTTTAATAACATTAAAATAATATGCATGTATACTATATCTTCAAAACTTTACTGCATTGAAAAATGTTCCATACATAGTAATTAAACAGTTGGCGTGAAATTCATGTCAGTTAATCTACATAATCATTATCAGAACAGCCATCTTGAAATTGGCATAACTTGCATCGTTAATTTATTAACTTAATTAGTGAGTTATATGAACCGGTATGTATTTTGGGGCATTAAAAATACATATATTTTTCTATTCATTTGAGAAAGTTTGCTTAAAACAATTTTGTGTCAAAGGGCAGAAATCCTAGACAAATTCTAACAATAATGCAAAAGGAGTTAGCTCCCTTTCTAACGAACATACTAGAAAATGACCTCTACAGTTGCTCTCCGATTTTAATTCTGCCATTGATTTTTTTATTAAGCTTTGCAATAAAACCGAAAAGAAACGTTTGCTGTTACATGTAGGCGGCTGTAACTCTCTTGTTTAATTTAACTTTTATGTTTAATGACTGACCTGCTTTATTTGAACTGAGCAGATTTACATTGCATTTCTTCATTTGATATTCTAATTTATTGATATGTTTTAACAATTTAGACCTAAATTGTTAATTATTTTAGATACTTTAAACCTAATTGATTATTAGAACTTTAACCAAATGCAGCACAATGCTGCACATGTACTTGCAAACTCTTTATTTTAATTTCATATCATTTTCTGTTTATGCCAAAATGTTTAAATTTTACATTTAAAGTTAATAGAATTGAAACAACAGTGCATTTATTATAAGGATTATGATGCAGTCTTCGAAATTATCACTCGCCCACTTGCCTGTGGCGAGTAAAAATATTATCGGGCATAAAACAAATTCTTAGATCGCCCGCCTGGCAAGTAATCCCATCAAATTTAGAAATGCCAATTATGTAGAGAAACAGAAAGTTGTTCAGAGATTTGTGTCAATATATGAAAACTGGATCATACAAAATGATAATTAAGTAGAGAAACACGTGAATATCACACTTGTATCACACTTGTTATTTCTAGATAATAAATGTTTAAATGATGAACTGTGGTTTGTTGTAGATTTTGAATTAAAAAAATTCGGGCTAGTAAAAAAGTTTTAGAGTAAGTAAAACTTCTCAAGTTAGTGGCCTGAATGGCAAGTAATTTTGTAACGTTAATATCAAAGACTAATGATGGTGTTGTTTGCATTATTTTTAGGGTTAACAAAACATGTAATACAGCATAAACAATAGTTTTATATCCTGGTAATGAATTTAGACTTCATATTCTTAGAAAAAAATGTAATGGTGTCAAATTAAGAAATTAGTGGTTTTATTAGCCTTATTGTGGTGTTTAAAATATTCGCAGTGCAATTACTGAGTACCTAATAGGCCCTATATTATAATGTATTGTTGTGGAATATGTGTATACATACCATGTAATGATGATGATAGAGCATCAGGTATATTATGTTTTGGCTTGTGCTATGCTGGTAACAAATCTATTTTCAACATCTGTTTTGTTTCACTAACTAAAAAATATCTGTTAGCTGCTATTGTCGTCCAGAGTCATGCATGCTTTATTACAGTTGTGTTATCCCAACTTACCCAAACCGTGTCTTAATTTTCTATCAACAAATTTAAAGTCAATGACATGACCCCTGTAATAGTCAGATAGAAATAAAGCTTGACAAAGGGCTGGCAGTTTTTGCTTGAAAAAAACAACAAAAAAACAACAACATATTGATAAATATATTAATAGCAGCTATAGTGTAAGGTTTACCATAAAGTGAAACTGTTGATTTGGAGGCTGTAATTGTAATTAAGAAATTTAAACAATTTACTTGGACGATCTGTTGTTTTACAAGCGACATGAAAATCAACAAAGCATCATATTTTATATGTTATTCAATGTACATGTTGTACATGTATGCTATTTTCCACCAGACTATATAGGTATGTAATGGTAACATCGTCTATATACAAGAATTAATCCATCTGGCACCACTTAGCATTTCCACATAATGTGCAACAAGGCCAATGATACAGAGGGTGCCAATGAAGCGTACCATTGCCGACGCATACCAATTTAGGATGAAGTATACCACCCCTTCATAGCTGTATTTTTATAACAATTTAGTTTTCGCACCATACTGGTAATGTGCGATACTTGGTGTATACTATACGGTAGTATGGAAAACGTGTGGAAAGTTTCAGTTTAGTGTTTTTAGGGATTTATGTTGATTTGTATTAATTACAGATCAAGACATGCTGTTTTTAATGATTGAAATTGTATAACCCGTTTAATATATTGTTGTATAATGTTTTTATAGGGACTTGTTCACAGATTTTCGCATTTTTTGAAGTATGCCATTTAATGTCTTATATTGAGATTTAAGCATCCGAACTAAAAAGCCAAAGTATAATAACTGGAAAAAGATTTGGGGGAAAAAAGGAAAAGAAAATGGTCTCACTGGGGTTCGAACCCGGGACCTCCGGATTAAAAGGCCATCGCCTTTACCTCTCGGCCGTTCCGATATCTGTATGTTACACTGCATTATTTACATTATGTAAGTTTTCCGCGTGTTGTCAAATATTTCAAAGTAAACTACAGAAACATTTCAAATTATTCCATCGTTTAGCGTTACAAAGTTTTACAATTTTATTAATTTCAACTGATGATTACTCATAAACGAAACAGTTTTTACAGTATATTTCTAGGTCCGTAGTGTTATTTTGCTCCCTTGTATCCACTGTTCATTTATTTTTGGAATTGGTGGCAAAAAGTTGAAAAATTGTTGATTCGTCAATCTGTGAACAGGTCCCTTTGAGGTAAGGTATCACACTGCTTAAATTGCAAAATTATATTGAAATAATAAACTTTAAAGTGCTCAGCCATTTTGTTTTCAGCTTTGCACCTGTATCACTATACTCTTTGAGCGATTTGTGAGCAGGTGTGAAAAACTTTTTTGTGTGTTGCCTGAACCAGTCATATATAATGTTGTACAATTACTAAGTCAGTTAAATGAGCATTATTACGTAATTAGTGAGTAAAAATAATTGTTTGCAGCATCATAATACAGATGTAAATAGAACTACAGCTTCAACTTGTTTATTGGATAAAGTGTGAAACAATCTAAATGGAGTTGTTAACTGCATTACAATTGGTTGGTCTTACATCATATGTAAATATTAATATGTCACAAACTTTGGCTGACGCTAAGTACCATATTTTAGCGAGTTAATGTAACGTTTGCAATGAGGAGTTCGGGAGTCAAATTCATGTCAAACCATTTCTGAGCATCAAAATCCAAAGATATGGGTCAATTCAATGTCTTTGAAATTCATGCATTTCTTCAGAGATTGTGTCCACATGGACGCAAAGTAATTGTTGTTGCTGGTAATTTGATGAAAAAATGTGGCAATGACGCAGGATTTGTGCGTCGGGCAAAACCCTGGGTACACTTTGGTCTGGTACACTTTGGCAATGGTACCCTTCATATAACATTCGAAGAAGAATGTAACATGTTTTTTCAAAATAAAATAAGTCTAGTAGCAATCTGTCCATCATCAGGCATGTCAACTTTTGTATCAAGTTTATGTTCTCATGTAGTTTAAAATGTACTTGTTTGAATGATCTGGGCTTTTAAAATCCACTTCTACATGTAATTGCACCCTCTTAGCAATGTCAGCATTGGAATTCTCTATGTACGCCTGAACCGCAAGCTTTTTTTTTTGCATTGAAATTATTATAACTTCATCCAATCATAAAGGTTTCAGCAAACAATCATCAAAATTGATACATTTTAAAATATAGAATTAAATTGTGAATGTTCTTCTCTAAAAATTTGATAAGATTTTCAACAAATCTTAAACATAAAACACCCTAGTCAACTTTACTTAAAATATATATGTTTATTACTGGTTCCAGAAAACGGGTAAATCATAATGTGGCGATCTGTGTCGGTCAGTTTTTCTTCTTTGTATTTGCAATGTTCATTTTTTGTGACAATATGATGTCTAAAATTCCTGAAATGCGTGGTTCTTTCGGAATAAGTTTTCAAACTTTTAAATACAAATTAAATATTATATTCTCTGTCTCTTTACATTAATTTTGCAAATGATTAAGAATTTCCCTATTTCATGAAAATGGTCGACCTGCCTCATTTCCACCTTAACTCAATGCGATATAACTGTTCAAAATGCATCGTTAAGAATAAAAACAAGTGATCACTTAACAGCTTAAAATGGTCAAATAACTGTTTACCTTAATTTTACTAACAACGTCTTTCGTTAACAATCATTTAAACTCCAATGTTCTTCGTTCTTCCAATTTCCAGTTTTTCAGTCAGTAGTCAATATGGCGTGCACTCCAAAACAATCGAGGATGGTGCGTTCTGATTGGTCAATATTCACAAACCCGCACTTTCTACACAGCTGTTTTATATGATTTAAAAATATTCGCTTCACGTTATATAAAACTATATTGATTATATTTGTATCTAAGCCTTTTGCTAATACAAATATCAACGAAATTACTAAATTTAAATAAAAATTTTAGGTATCTGGCGATTTAACGGACTATACCAATGCAGGGAACCAAACAGATTGCGGTAACAAAACACTCAATTATTGTATTTCTTTGGACAACTTTCCGAATATTATCAATTTGCTTTAATCATCATTATCTCGAGTAATTGCCTCACTCTTGATAGAGTATATTCGCAATTTGTTTTAATACTGAACATGCGTAGCAGTCAGGATTGACTTAATAGTCCAAATTTAAAAAAGAAAAAAAAAGAAAATTTAAAAGTTCCTCTATTTACAGGATTTCTAAAAACAGGTTAAAAGGAGCATCTTGCAGTCTAGCAGGACAAGGTTGACAGGACCGACTTGAAGCCTTCAAGTGTGGTCTGGTCGGCGGCAGCTTGTGGGAGTTGGTTCCACAGGATGATAGTGGCCGGGAAGAAGCTGTGTTGGTAGGTTGATGTTCTGGCTCTTATTTGGGAGTAGCGTTGATTGTGACCCCTGGTGGTTATGGCCGGACGGAGTTCGAGAAGTGGCTCTGGGTCGACATGAATGAGGTTATTTCTTATTTTGAAGAGCATGGTTGTCCTCGTGATGTCTCGCCGGAGTTTCAGTGTGTCTCAGTTCAGGTCATGAAGCATCTGTGTAACGCTGCTAGTTCGGGCATAGTCATGTTTCACAAATCTAGCAGCTCTACGCTGGACCATTTCGAGTTGCTGGATGTGGTTTGCTGAATAAGGGGACCAGACTGCAGAGGCGTATTCTAGGGATGGCCGAACATAGGTCTTATAGGCATTGGCTTTAGCTTTTGGAGGGCTGGATCGAATGTTTCTGCGAATGAAGGACATGGTGGAGTTTGCCTTTTTAGTGATATTTATTATGTGAACTTTCCAGGATAGGTCTTTAGAGATAGTGAGTCCGAGGTATTTGGCATTGTCAGTGGATTGGAGAGTGGTTCCATGTATACTGTAGGTGTAATTTAGGGGTTGCCTCTTGGTGGTGACATGGATGACCTCACAATTGTCAGGATTGAAGGCCATCTACCATTCCTGTTCCCACTTTTCCAGGTTTTCAAGGTCCACTTGGAGTTTGTGCGAGTCTTCGGGCGACCGGACTTCCCTGTAGAGTAGGCAGTCATCTGCGAAGAGGCGGACTGAAGATTTGACCTTGGATGGCAGGTCATTGATGAAGGCCAGGAAGAGAAGTGGGCCGAGGACACTGCCCTGGAGGACGCCGGAAGTGACGGGAGATGTGGCTGAGCTGGAGCCCTCAGGACGACCTCTTGGGTTCTAAATGATAGGAAGTCTTTTACCAAGGTAGGATGTTATCTCTGATGCCATAATGGTCCAATTTCTGCAACAGACGGGTATGCGGCACTTTATCGAAGGCCGTAGAAAAGTCAAGAAGTATGGCATCAATTTGTTGATCGTTGTCGATGGATTTTGCGAGATCGTTTATGGTGTTAAGGAGTTGGGCATCGCAGGAACGCTTCTTTCGGAAACCATGCTGGCTGTCGGTTAGGATATGGTGTTTGTCGAAGTGGGACATGATATTGCTGTAGATGATGTGTTCTAGTACTTTGCAAGTTACAGAGGTTAGGGAGATGGGACGGTAGTTGGATGTGATGATCTGTTGCTTTTTTTGAAAACTGGTGATACACCAGCTGATTTCCAGTCAGATGGAATTTTTCCAAGATCAATCGAGAGTTGGAATAGTTTTGTGAGCGAGATTAGGTGCAGCAATTTTGAGGATCCTCGTCGGTATCTTGTCCGGGCCTGCAGCTTTATGTGGTTTGAGGTTGGATAGGAGTTTTTAGACACCCTTTATGGTGCCTTGGATGGAGCTGGCAGTATGTTGGTCATATTTTCGCTTGTGAAGACCGAGGAGAATTGGTTGTTTAGTATGTCTGCTTTCTGTTTGGCGTTGCAGTATGTTATGCCGTCCTCCTTGAGTGCAGACACACCAAAGCTCTCCTTCTTTTTGGATTTTATGTATTTCCAGAAGCCCTTAGGGTTTTTATGATCTGGTGCTAGCATGCTGGAAATATGATTGTCATGGACTGTACGGCATAGGCGCTGGGCTCTTCTTTTGACTTCCTTGTACTTGGCCCAGTCAGCAGGGGAGTTGGTTTCCCTAGCGCGTTTGAACCAACGTTTCTTCAGACGGGTGATATTCCGTACATCCCTGTTGATCCATGGCTGGTTGAAACGCTGAGGGCTTTGACGAGATGAAACTTCCTCCTGCGTGATGTCTTGGCAGCCGTTCTTGAAGAGGTTCCATACTTGGTCTATGTCGTTGGTGGTGTTGCATAGCTCTATGAAAGAGTCAGATAGAGTTTGGCATTTCCTCTTGATGTTGATGATTTTTGCCTTTCCGCACATGTACAGGTTTCTTTTAGCAGGTTTTTGTCGTGGTGCACATATGTTAATGTCAATCAATAGAGCATGGTGGTCACTGATGCCTGGTATCGCTGTACACCGGTTTACAAGTTGAGGGCGGTTTGTGAAGAAGAGGTCAAATGTGTTTTCACCTCTGGTGGGGTAGGCAACAACCTGGGCAACATCTAGTTCAGGTTCGAGGAGTGAGAATTGCTCATTGATAGATTTTTTGTATTGATGGCTCTCTGTTGTGTTGTTTGACCAGTTGATGTCTGGGAGGTTGAAGTCTCCCATAATCCAGATAGTAGAGTTTTTGAATGTTTGGCATACATATGAGATGGCTTTGAATAGTTCTGATGCATAGGCTTCATCGTTATTGGTTGGTCTGTAGGCTGACCCGATGATTAATGTTTGCTTATTTATGCATTCAATCTTCTGTAATAGGATGTCGCAGGTGGTGGCGACTTCGACTGGCTCACTTATGATATTGTCTTTGGTTAAGATAAGGCATCCACCATATCCGTCTGCTCTGTCCTTGCGGTAGATGTTGTAATTGCTATTTGGAGGTAGAATCCCAGCATCGTAGATTGACGGTTTTAACCAGGTTTCACAGCCGCAGATGATATCACAGTTGACAGAGTCAATGAAGTTCCAAAAGCTAGATTTTTTCTTGGAGCTTGAGACACTTTGTATGTTAAAGCTGGCTATTCTGATATTATTTGTAGACAGTTTGTTTCGAGCTTTTTTCTTGGGGCTGGAACATGACAGGAGGAAGTTTTCTTCGCTTGTTGTACTATGCGATGATTTGGATATGTTAGATAGATCAGATATATTGCAGCTGGATATGCTTTCGGGGTCAGAGATATCACTACAAATGACTGAGTGTAGGCTGCCGTTAGATAGCTGGATAAATCTGGTTGATGGTAAACAGATTCAAATAAGCTTGAGGCAAAGTTGGGAATTCCACATGAGGAGCATGTGAAATTATCATTGTTGTTGGGCTTAGTGTATGGAAGGAATACTTCATCATTCATGTGAATGCATTTGGCATGGTACCAAGTCTCACATTCATCACAACAGATAGCCTTCTGGTTCCAGTGGCATCCTTTTTCACATACGCCGCATTGGAAGTTTATTTTACGTTTGATTTGTCCAGGGTTTAGTTGTATGTCTGAAGACTGAATGATTAATATAAGGCTAAGATACCGAAGATGATGTTTTCGGTCGTAGGATATGGTGCCTGCTGCTCGTGTGCATTGGAGAGCATGAAGTGAAGGTAACCCAGTTGTAACACTTGATTCAGCACATGGGTTTGTATCAAGTACGAGAGACTTCCTTTTCATTGACCAGTTGCTCGATTATAGATTGCACCGCCCTTCTGTTTGTCTATTGTTGAATGTCCAAGGATTTGAAGTAAATTGATTTGATTATGCAACCATGTGATATTATTTACCACTGAAATGTAAACCAATCTATTAACTGGTCAACTCACTCCTTGATTGACCAATCGTTACTGGTCAGTTGTATGCACTTCAATGTAAAAACACGAGTGTATATAATTATATTGAAGGGCGTTTGTAGTTTTTGCATTTACCAGAACGAGTCATAATTTGTAAAATAATTATTACATCCAGTACTGACTTTGTTTGCATACCCAAATATTGTAATCGGTTCCATCGTTTTTTTCTGACTGTGTTTAATAGTAATTGCACGCACAACTATTTTTTTCGTTAGGCAGGTAGCCCAATAAATAGAGGATATTTGTTTGTTTTCGGTGTGATAACGCGTGATATCATCACCGGAAAGGGAGACAATATTTTCACGAGCGCTTGCGTGAGTGAAAATATGTACCCTTATTATGTAAATTATTAATTACGTCGGCTGCAAATATTTATGCCAGTATGTGAAAACATTCACATGTGGTGGATTTTAAACATTATAACGCATCCAACAATTTGTATCTACAGCGTCAGTCATGACTCACTTACAGGCTACCCGTTATTGCCGAATTATTGTACTCGGTGAGTCTTAGGTTGCGTTATCCAGGTGTATCTAGACTATTTTTTCTATTTCCCAATGTTGTATGTAGAACTGCCCTTTGTTTAACATGCTAAGTTAGACACCATGTCGTCCGCATTTGCGGATACGGACTACGGACATATGGAAACGGTCCAGCTGTTTTCAACTTGTTCGATTTTTTTCGGATGCCGATTTGCGCAATGCGGATGCGGATACGGACATATAGAAAAGCGCCCTTATACTTATTTTACTGTTTCTGTGTTGTACAGTAATATCATACTTATAAATATGGATTGGTCGTGCATTAATGCAATAAATACGACTTAATTATTGTGATTATTTTTTTGTACCGAGCACATTGATCTACATGAATTAACACATTTTGTAATAAATCTTTGTTGAGCAATTATATATATGTATTAATATATATATGTATATCGTAGTGCATGAAGTCCTTCCGCGTAAAAACTTTAATCAAATTTGTCGGCCGTTTTTAATGTATTTTATTTAAAGATTTTTTAGGCTTTTTAAATTCGTGCGTTACATATTTGATAGTACGAGTAATTCCAGTTTCCAAGGGCCACATGATGCGATTCCTCGTACCCGCTTCCAGCTTCAGTAGCTGCAGCCAGTACCCTCGAGGACTTTAAGTCCAGGCTGCAGTCTGTACAAGCCTAAACTGGAGACCGTTTTATCCATTATAAATTGTAAATACGGCAATTTTATCATCACGGGGTTGTTCTCAACGGCCATGAACATAGTCACACAACTTCGACAATGCTCAACTTGAGGCCTGAAGTTAATCTTGCAGAAGAAGAAGAAGTATAACTTGGTAGTATGCTGGCTTTATTAAACGAAACATGCTTATTGAAAGGGGGCCTATAGCATTTTCAATAATTGAAAGTCAATCTGAACAATAACAGTGTAAAATGTATTCCATTAGGGCTTAACTAATATAGTCTTATTTAGAACACATTCATATAGGTGGAACACACGTTTTACAATAAATACGACAACAAATTAACATTTCTAAAAGGGGGCCTATTAGCATTTTCAGTAATTGAAAATAAACCTGAATAATAACAATGTAGAATTAGGATTTAACAAATCATGTCTTATTTGGAGCACATTCATAAAACAAACACACTGATATAGGTGGACGGTCTTACATATACGACGAAAAATGAACATTCCTAACTTAAATTAAAAATGTGTTAAAAGAAGTTTATTTCATCATTCACACAGCCAACGCTCTTAAAATTACTCTCAAATACTAGATCTGTTTGAATTATATCTTAACAGTATTTGTATTCTAAATCTGGCATTATATCAATCGCATAAGTTTTGGATTGTTATATTTCCAGTATGAAATAAAAAAAAAAAAAACTGAACTAAATGTTTATGTATTTTGTATAAATTTTCTATTTCACCAAATTATGCCGTCGACAACCTGTTCAGATAGTTTAGTTGCATGTAACCAAGATTAACCAACGTAAAAGTCATACTATAAATAGATGGTAACGTGTGTACACAACGACGTAAAAGTCCGAAACCTCCGAATTATAACCATTCTATACATAGAATGTGACGTCACTGCATGCGAGAAGCGACACCTGGTGGACACAATGAATGGTAACTAGAATCAACAAGTATGGCGGCTGTGTCAAGTTTACAGTTATTATTATTGATACTTTTTATTAATTCATGCTTATCTCAGCTGCTAACAACGTTTTCACATACATCCTCAATACCTTTAAAATCGTTCTCAGATTGTAATCAGAATCAGCAATCTGCACAATTCTTTGATATTTCTAAGTTATTATGCGTTTCTTGTTCACAAAATTTGACATACCAAGTTGCAAGTCCCAGTGGTAAGTTAAGACATGTTTCAGTATTTGACAAATGAATGACTAGTATGTAATGATAGCACAACAAATAACGAATTGAGCATTTATATTTCATTCTTGAATTTAAGATGTTTATGCTAGTAGGTGTTAATGGTTAATATAAAGTAAATACGTTTAAATAATAATTTTAAATCCAGTATTGTTCATCGTTTATCATGCATTTTCATTATAAGTAACATGTTATTCAATTGTTTTAATGTTTAAAATGTTTTAATAAATGTTGTTCCGAGTTTTTGTAACTAGTCAATTTTAAATCTCACTTTTTATATCGATATGTTTTCTTTCGTTTTCATTGTTACAATTACTAAAAATAAAAGTCAAGCGCTTGAATGTTTTCACATTTGTATTGTTTTAGGCTTAAGTTGTGTCTGTAAAGCAGGCTATAAGTACTTAAGGAACTTTGGAGGCACCGAAGTCCAGTGTGAACGATGTCCAGGAATTAAGGTAAATGTTACACGTCCAATAGTTGAACAAAAATCTTAATTATCCTAACCTAATCAATAATCGCGATGTATCTTGATTCGCAGCCATTTTTATTTTGACCGGAACTCTGGCGCGAGGTCACGTATCAGTGATTTTAGAGACGTCACATTTACTACGATGCATACTTTACCGTATTTGCTGTCAAACTTCAAAACATGAGATTTAAACAGGTATTTTGTACTATCATTTACAAAAACACACAAAAAAACATAATTTTTATTATATTCATTTCAATTACCATGGAAATTAGTTGTTTTTCTGCATACAGAAGGTATTTTTAAACAGTTTAACTGTCGGCTGCAATTGTTTACTGTCATCAATTTAAAGTCACGTGACGTAAAATTTTCGTAGTAAGGCCAAACATATTAAACACTATGTTTTTCAAACACAATCACTTTTGTGATTTTTTTTTTACAAAACTTGTTTGTTTTAGGCACATCCACAGTCTATTCGTAGGAAATACAGACTCTACTCCCCATCTTCCCTCATAAATGCATTCAAGGCAGTAAAAGATGATGGAATGTATGTTCTTACAGCATCAAGGGTGTACATGGTGCCTGAAAACACACTCAGGGACAGAGTTTTGGGAAAAGTTGACCCAGAAACTGTTGTTATGGGGAAAGTGCCTTTGTTTGATGAATTTGAAGAGGCCCAAATAGTAAATCATTTTAAGACTATGGCTGATTTAGGGTATGGGTATACTCAACAAGAGTGTAGAGATGTTGCTTCACAGTTCGCTGTTCAACTAGGTAAAAGAACAGCTGATACACCACTTTCCATGATATGGATGAAAGGTTTCCTCAAGAGATGGCCAGAAATGAGGGTTGTTAAACCAAGAGCACTAGAACACGTTCGATCCAAAATGGCCAGTGCAAGCGTGGTGTCAAACTTCTATGACAACCTTCAAAAGTGTCTGCAAAAGCATGACCTTCAAGACAAGCCTCATTTAATATACAATATTTATGAGAAAGGTGTGTCTATAGATCACAAACCGCCGTACATTGTAGCTAGTTCTAAATACCCTGCCCAGTCTGTGACATCCGGTAAGGGTAAGACAGTCACTATCATTGGTGCTGGTAGTGCTAGTGGTGTAGCTATTCCGCCATTCTTCATTTTCCCTTGAAAGCGGATGAACCATGAATTGTTTAAAGGAGCATCTCCAGGAGCAGGGGGAACAATGTCGGAAAGCGGATGGTCAAATCTGCAAGTGTTCACTCAATATTTGACCAAGCTTTTCATCAAGTTGGTGCCTGGTAGGTGTGACTCAAAAGTTCTGTTGCTTCTAGATGGCCACAAGTCACATGTATCCTTTATTCTTGCAGAGTGGGCAAAGGACAATGGTATCATTTTGTTTGTTTTACCAGCCCACAAAAGTCACTTGCTCCAGCCATTGGACGTTTCATGTTATGGTCCTTTCCAACGGATGTACCATTCGCGGTGTCACAGAATTATCCATGAAACATCAGCTGCCATTACGCAGTATAATGTTTGTGATATAGTCAGCCATGTATATCACAAAGCTTTGTCAGCTGAAAACCTTCAAGTGGGATTCCGTAAAACAGGAGTGTTCCCATTGGACAAAAATGCAGTTCCCAGAGAAAGTATGCTGCCCGCTGAAGTGTATCAGACAACTCATGTGGACAGTGATGATTCAGATGCAACCATTGAAGGAGGTGTAAGAAATGAAACTGAAAAAAGTATTAGTATTTTTGAAACAGTAGAAAACAAGATCAGGTCTGTAAAAAATGAAAATGCAAAGAAACCCAGGAAAACAGTAAGCAGATTAGTGTCTGGAAAAGAACTTACCAGTAATGAGGTGATTGAGGCGATAAAAACTCGTGAAGAAAATCAGAAACCTACCACAAGGAAATCTATGAAATCAAACAAAGGCAAGACCGCAGTAAGTAAAAGTCAACAAACTGTTTCATCAGTGGCACCGAGTCCAGTAGCTGGTCCATCTTGTGTTCGCATGGCTGATGACAGCTCCAGTGACAGCGAAGGAGTTTTTGATGACACTTGCTGTGTGTGTAACAGATTCCAACCGAAGGAACTGTCTGGCTGCATATCTCTGACATTTGTAAAGTGGGTACAGTGTGATGGTGTGAACAATGGGATCCCATGCAAGCACTGGACACACATAGTTTACTGCACCCCTGTTAGATGTGTCAGAAGGGGTGATACATTTCTATGTCCCCATTGTGATTCCAAATGAAGAATAATTTTGAGGCACAATGACTTGTTAATAAGTTAAAACATGTTCTCTACT
The DNA here is from genome assembly GCA_027627225.1 of Congeria kusceri. Lineage (NCBI taxonomy): Eukaryota > Metazoa > Mollusca > Bivalvia > Myida > Dreissenidae > Congeria > Congeria kusceri. The sequence goes on from CM051036.1 coordinate 17,243,141, forward strand.
TTTAAATTTGTTTTTGTTTTAAAAGCTAATTGACATTAAAACCTCATTAGTGATTTGCCTTGGCCTTGGCCATGAACTATTTGAAAGACGTCATAGGTCGCGACCTTACATTCAGCTATCAAAATGGCGGAAGCTGATAACTTATTTGGGAAACAGTGATGCTGTGGATTACAGTGAACATGTTGCAAAAAATAAATTTCATGAATTAACTGGAGGATTATTAGACTATTTAATTCAGGTGAGTAACAAATTGCTACATTTGTATTTTGTTGTTCATTTTATTGCAAAACCTCGCAAATCAAGATACATCGAGGATAATTAATTGCATGTATTGTAGTGATTAAAAATGGCGCAGTTTCCTGTTGTTACCCAGTATTTGAAATAACCCACTTTTCTAAAGCCTGGGACAAGGATGCAAAATTAATGAAATTAAAAGATTCATTTACCAAAAATAAAACAATGTCCAGAAATTGTTCTCTAACTATATCAGTACCTGATTTTCTTTCCATACGACTACATGAACATCACCACTGTCATTTGAACTATTAAGGTAATGTGGACTAGGTTTTATTTTCTAATTTCGGACAAGTTTAGGTGGATTCAGGCAAGTTGGAATTGTATGGCTTATGCCCGATGGGCAAGTGCTTCCAAAAAATTATTGCAAAGATTGTTATTACCTCTCCTGCTATTGTGTTACTCTGCTTGGATATATACTCATGGTTGTATGTAGTTACTTGGAGACTGTGTGGGTATCTGAGACAATTAAAATGTATAAGCTGTAATAGTGTTTTTCTTAATATTAAGAAACATTACAGACAGGAGTAGCAGTTTTTGCAGCAAGGACATTTTGTAAAATATTTTTTTAGCTCACTTAGCACGAAGTACTTGGTGAGCTGTTGGCATAGTGGACCTCTCCTGCTATATAACTATAAAATTACTATATTTCCTCGAAAAAATCGACAAGAAGTCCTATATTTTTGGTGAAATTATTCCTATATTGTTCCTATATTTTCTTGCTAACTTGGTTGACAACCTGTTTAAATAAAACCGATCATATCCCCCTTTGCAGAAACATGCATATTGACAGATACCTTATTTTCAAACCTGTCATAACAGTATTGTCTTCATCTGTGCCAGATCTCAGATGAGTGTTTGGGCCATCATGGCCCTCTTTTTTTAATTACAACAATAAGGGAGCAAGTTTGTTAATCTCTTTGATTTTTCTTGTATCATTTCTTTTTATATTTAGGTGGTTTCCAAATCCGGCTATGAGTGTGTCGACTGTCCAGCTACCACCACTCCTCTGTCAGACAGATCAGGGTGCACACCATGTCCTGGTATGGCATGATCTACCTTTGTGATTTACCTTACTCTTCAGTGCTTAAGTTTAACCTGAAATTTTGAAATTTTGCATAGAATTACGTAATTTGACTGCAAAAGATTTAACAGGCAGATTTAAGCAGTCTTATAAATGCCGTAATAATATAATGTTTTATTTACTGGTATACAATGTAGTTTGAAGTAGCGATTTTCACAAATATAATGTTATTACAAAATGTAAATTTCTTTTCTACTGATTTAACATTTCTAGTGTTTAATAATTGAAACTTTTATATTATAAATGACATTATTCATTTGGAATGTTGACATCATTTGCAAACAAAAATATTGTTGAAAATGGAAATAAAATTGTTTATCTTTGCCATTAAAAGCAGTTTTACCTTTGAATGGATATACAGTGATGTCTCTTAACAAATGCAGTGTACATGTAGTTTACCCTGCTCCCCCTAGGTGTATGATCCACCTTTAGAGTATTTTCACCCATTTAGATGTGATTACCAGTGTTTTCCATGTGTGATTTTCTGTTTAAAAAATCTGTAGCTGATAATTTATACAGAGGCTATTTGCAAATTATCAAATAATGTAGGTATTAAATACGATGCAAACGTAGCAGGTTTGGGAAAACCAGGTTTCATTTATCTGGGTGACCACTGAGTCAAGTAAACAGGGGAAATTTGGCCCAAAACATGAAATTTGGGAAAATGGACTATAAGATGTTGGACTTAGAATTTACCAAAGAAAAATAACAACAACAGCAGTACATAACATTCATAAAATTGTCTTTAGGATGAACTAAATATATGTATTTGGTTGACTTTTTAGCTCACCTGAGCACAACATGCTCATGGTGAGCTTTTGTGATTGCCTTTTGTCTGTCCTGTGTCTTCCCTCGTGCGCCGTGCGTCAACATTTTTATTAAAACAACATCTCCTCCTAAACCGCTGGGCAGATTTGCACCAAACTTAACAGGAATGATCCTTGGGTGAACCTTTTTCAAAATTGTTCAAATCTTTTCGGTCCGTTGCATATGTAGGTCACTAGAGCTAAAAATAGATTTAAAAAGTGAAAACTTAAAAAAAACTGCATGGCTGGGAGCTTTCATATTTGGTATTTGGCATCCTCTAGTGGTCCTCTACACAGATTGTTAAAACGATGCCCCTGGGGTCATAACTTGCCAGGCCCCAGGGGTCACATGGTTTATATAGACTTATATATAGCAAAATGACTTTTGAAATCTCCTGTGAAACCGCAGGGCCCAAAGGTTTCATATTTGGTATGTAACATTGCATAGTGGTCCTCTACAAAGATTGTTCAAATGATGCCCCTTGGGTCAAAACTGGCCACGCCCTGGGGGTCACACTGTTTATATAGACTTAAATAGCAAAATGGCTTTAAAAATCTTCTCTGAAATCGCAGGGCCCATAGGTTTCATATTTGGTATGTAACATTGCATGGTGATCCTCTACAAAGATTTTGCAAATGATGCCCCTGGGGACAAAACTGACCACGCCCTGGGGGTCACATGGTTTATATAGACTTAAATAGCTAAATGACTTTTGAAAATCTTCTTTTCTGAAACCGCACGGCCCAGAGGTTCGGTATTTGGTTGGTAGCATTGTATAGGAGTCCTCTACAAAGGTTGTTCATATAATGCCCCTGGGTTCAAAACTGGCCACGCCCTGGGGGTCTCATTGTTTATATAGACTTAAATAGAAAAATTACTAAAAAAATCTTCTCCTCTGAAACCGCCAAGCCTAGTGGTTTCATATTTGGTATGTTGCATCCTCTAGTGGTCCTCTACAATGATTGTTTAAATGATGCCCCTGGGGTCAAAACTGGCCACGCCCCAGGGGTCACATGGTTTATATAGACTTAAATAGCAAAAATCCTCCTCTGAAACCGCAAGGCCCAGAGGTTTCATATTTGGTATGTAATATTGCATAGTGGTCCTCTACAAAGATTGTTCAAATAATGCCCCTGGGGTTTAAATTGGCCACGCCCCAGTGGTCACATGGTTTATATAGACTTAAATAGCTAAATGACTTTAAAAATCTTCTTGTCCGAAACCGTAAGGCCCAGAGGTTTGGAATTTGGTTGGTAACATTGTTTAGGGGTCCTCTACAAAGATTGTTCAAATGATACCCCTGGGGTCAAAACTGGCCACGCCCCGGGGGTCACATGGATTATATAGACTTAAATAGCAAAATTACTGCAAAAATTGTCTCCTCTGAAACCGCAAGGCCCAGAGGTTTCATATTTGGTATGTCACATTGCATAGTGGTCCGCTAAAAAGATTGTTCAAATGATGCCCATGGGGTAAAAACTGGCCCCGCCCCGGGGGACACGTGGTTTATATAAACTTAAATATCTAAAGACTTTTAAAATTTTCGTCTCTAAAACCGCAGGGCCCAGAGGTTTGGTATTTGGTTGGTAACATTGTAAATGGACCCTCTACAAAGATTGTTCAAATGATGCCCCTGGGGTCAAAACTGGCCACGCCCCGGTTTTCACATTGTTCATATAGACTTAAATAAAAAAATGACTTTCATAATCTTCTTAGTTAATCGTCGCAGTTAATTTTTATTGTTAAGAGACGTTCGGGTGGCATACTATATATAAGTATACTATATATAACTTATATTTTCACATATACTTATGCATTAATAATTATTCCTAATGAAGAATACAATAAGTAAACAAAACACCATATATCTCTGTAATCAATTTATTGCAATGACATTCAATTTAGTAACAAAACATAGCATATTTCATATACAAATGCAGTAAAATATGTCCATAGATCATAATACATGTAGTTGCAACAAGAAATATTTTTTTAATAGACATTTAGCAATGCATAAATGTTACTATTTTACTTATAAATATGATACATATTAATACATAAATATAAACATATAAATGCAATGGCATGAATTAGGCAAGGCAAGGTACACTGGAAAGGAAACTGAAAATATACAGAAGACATCAATAAGCAGCAATTCTATATATATTATGTTCATAGACCACAAGAATTCTAACTTAAAACAGTCTTTAAAATTTATGTTCACTGGAGAAGTTTGAGCATTTTAGATGAAGAAGAGACGTCGTCATAATGTAACAAACGTTTTTTACTAGGAGTATTTACGTCTGAACTGGCCATTTTGACAAGTGAATTTTCATTTTCAAATTCAACGTTTCATACTGATTGTCATAACAAACTGTTTAATTACGGACTTTAGCTTATTTAATCATGAACGTCAACGTGTTGAAAACACTGCAAACTTGCTATGTTTTGATTTCTAATTATCGTTAAATCTCGTCGTTAATCTGTTTCAAACATGGCACACTTCTATTAATTGCCGGTATTGACGACTAAAGAAAACGCTGTTTGTTCTACATGCAATTAAAATGCCAATCTAATTGCCTTGGGCCATATTTCATTCATTCATCAGTGCGAACGTTGACATAGTTTATATAGACTTAAATAACAATATGACTTCCAAAATCTCCTCTGAAACTGCAAGGCCCAGAGGTTTCAAATTTTGTATGTAACATTGTATAGTGGTCCTCTGCAAAGATTGTTCATATAATGCCCCTGGGGTCACATAATTAATAAAGACTTAAATTGCAAAATGACTAAAAATCTTCTTCCCTGAAACTGCAAGACCCAGAGGTTTTGTATTTGGTATGTAACATTGTATCTTCTACAAAGAATGTTCAAATTATGCCTCTTGGGTAAAAAGAGGCCACACCCCGGGGGTCACATGGTTTGTATAGACTTAAATGACAAAATGACTTAAAAAAGTTTCTTCTCTGAAACCTTAAAGCCCAGAGGTTTAGTAATTGGTATGTAACATCTTATATTGGTCTTCTATAAAGATTGTTAGAGATGTGCCAATGGAGTCAAACCTAGCCACGCCCAGGGGTCACATGGTTTATATAGACTTATATGGAAAGCAGGCTTTACAAATCTTCTCTGAAACTGCAAGGCCCATAGGTTTCATATTTGTATATAACATTGTATAGTGGTCCTCTGCAAATATTGTTCAAATGATGCCCCTTTTGGAAAAAGTACCTTGGTTAAATTCGGAAAATCACGACGAAAAATTTTCAAAATTGGGAAAATTTTGCTTTGCTAAATCGTACGTATATTGAAGAAATTTACAGTTTTAAATCAATAAATAAGAATTTAACAGCACTAATAATTTTAATTTAACTCTAAATTGTGATAAATACCTAAGCAAGCTATGCAACCAAGAGTTTGTAATCATATGCATGTCTTATTTTCTCTAAGTATGTTTATATTTCTAAAAAAGTATCACCAAATCTGACCAACTTCACCAAAATAAAATTGTGGGATCTACTGTCTACATGATTTAGTTTTAATGATGTGTTAATAAACATTGTGTATTGCCTACACTACATGGTCGCGAAAATATGTGATAACTTGAAAAGAAATCTTTACCTCCTTATATTTAAATCCATCCTTTCACTGACACATCCACTCGCGTAAATAACAAAATATTTGCCCATATTTCATGTTAAATTTCATCATGATAGAGGACAAACAAAGCGTTTTTTTTTGTGTTACCCATTTTATTACACAGCTATTAGTGTGTTCTCCCTTGGTAAACAATGTATACGATAAAATTAGAGGATATCCAAATGTAAAGCCAATATAAAAAAAGACGGCTGTAAAGTATTGAAAAATCATATTTTTACTTTCATTTTCGAAAAAATAATACAGATTTTTACAATTGGGAATTGTTGGGTCAGAATTGGGAAAAAGTCTGCATATTTGGCATTGGGAATGGGTCCGACTATCTGAGCCATGAGAGCAGTAGAAAAAGGCCTGGGGGGTCACATGGTTTGTATAGACTTATGTGGGAAGTGGGCTTTGAAAATTTTCTCCTCTGAAACCGCAAGGCCCAGAGGTTTCATATTTAGCTTAAAAATTGTATAGTGGTCCTACAAATATTGGTCAAATTATGCCCCTGGAGTAGAAAGTGGCCATGCCCTGTGGGTTACATGGTTTATATAGACTATTAAAAACTGCTCCTGAAACTGCAAGGCCCAGATCTTTATACTCATGTAAGTGGTTTAGTGCCATTTGGTCCTCTTGTTATAAGCCAGTATGATGCCTTAAACTCCGGTGAGCGACCTAGGGCCATCGTGGCCCTCTTGTTTGTCAATATTATTTAATCATAAAAATATTATCCACACAAGGTATTGCGGGTGAGTAAATTACAAAAGGACTGCTTGTTTGTTTGTTTTTCAAGCTATTTGAAGGCATGTATTTACGGTAGTGTTTCTAACCTGCTGACAATTGTTAAGAAATATAAAACTCTGAAATAATCGTTGCGATCATTACTTTTTACATTGTTACTGACTACACATGTGAGAATCTAAACAGCTAAAACGTCCAATATTTGATAGAAAGAACAGCCATAAATACCCATGTACAATAAAATGATAATTTTTAAATAACATATTTTTATTAAAAAGTTCATTATCCTACTCGTGTAGCCATTTGGCTTACTTACATGCTGTATTTGGTTTCAATTTTGGAAAAGTATTGCTGAAACATTTTAAAAATTCGTCACCGAATTTTGTAGCTAAAAATGTGTCATTTTAAAGTCTTCTTAAAGAAACAGTTGGTAGAGGGTTACAATACTTTCATGTGCATATGAGATGCTTTTAATAATCGATGCTTTCAGTGTTTACACTGTGCTAGTGGTAAATTTTCAGTTAATCTCTGAAGTAGTGTTTGGGATTTTGATTTTTCTTTATTAGTGATTGTATATCAAATAAAGTTCAGCTTTTACTGGTCAATTACTTACTTTTGTGTGATATTTGATTCTGACTTTCTTTTATATTTTGCTCGTATTCAATAATACATAGTCATAGGAATATTATTAAATACATCTTATTAAGTTTATTGAAATAGTGTTACTATATAATATATTATTGAGTGTGCTTATGTTCTATGTATATTTTTATACCTAAATTATACATTCCCATGTGTAAGAAACATGTATTTGCATTTTTCTTTGTGATCCCAATTATTACTACTCCATTCCTAGTATTTGTTAAATTGCTTTAATTTGCATGGCATCTGATTAGGCCTTTGTGATTAATCTAGATGCATGAACAGTCAAATTTTAAACTATGATACACGTAATCAGGCATAAACATGCATGAATTTTGTAGTTTATAGGGTTCTTCTGTGCCTAAGCTGTAACATGTATGGATCCAGGCAGTGGCTTCCTCAGCCCGTGCTTGAGAAAATATTTTGTTATCAATGTTGATTAATTAAAAAAAAAAGTGGTGTAATGGATTCAGTGTCCACTTTGCGATCGTGGGTTCGATCCCTTTGCAGCCTCAGGAAGAAAATATAATGGTCTGAAAAGCAGCAATTCCTCCCAAGAAAATGAACTCAAAAGTATCCCAAAAAGCTTTTGGCTTTTGGCACAATCGAGCTAAAATAAATAGGTTTAAACTAAACTAAATATTGTATAGGTTTTTATCTATGTGTCAGTGCCGGCATTAATGTGTGTGTGTTTTACTTGCCGGCATTAATGTGTGTGTGTTTTACTTGCCGGCATTCATGTGTGTGTGTTTTACTTGCCGGCATTAATGTGTGTGTGTTTTACTTGCCAGCATTAATGTGTGTGTGTTTTACTTGCCGGCATTAATGTGTGTGTGTTTTACTTGCCGGCATTACTGTGTGTGTGTTTTACTTGCTGGCATTAATGTGTGTGTGTTTTACTTGCCGGCATTAATGTGTGTGTGTTTTACTTGCCGGCATTAATGTGTGTGTGTTTTACTTGCCGGCATTAATGTGTGTGTGTTTTACTTGCCGGCATTAATGTGTGTGTGTTTTACTAGCCAGTTTAGGTTGACAGCTTTTAAATGACCTTAGTCTGACGTTGACAAAGAACATACTGTTTCTTCCATTTGTGCGGAGTTTTATGTAATAATATACAACTTTTTGTGCATTCTTGAATATGTTTGGATCAAAATATACCTTACTTGTGACCCATGTTAACTGCTGATGTTTGATAGTTGATAGATGTAGATTTAGGAAAATATTTGAATACTTTTTTACTAATCTTTAACTGTTCTAATTTATAGTTGTTTCCATATTAAATATTAAAATAGAGTTAGATTTGTTTAATTTTGAAAATATAATGCAAGGTGAAACAATTTATTTAATTTGTGTTGTTTTTTTCAGAGTTATTGGCAGCATTTGCTTTTCTTAGTTTTACTTTGTGTACCTTAAGTACTTGCATATACATCTCAGCCTAACTTTGCAACATGCTCTTTCCTAAGTTATATATGCTTTTCTTAGTTTTAATTTCTGTACATATCATACTTGCAGATACGTCGATAAGTCCCGAGCGAGACTTGACGGGCATTATCTTTGCCAACAGAACATGTTTGACGTGCGTCACTGGTACTCGGACCAACTCTGACAATAGCAGGTGACTTGAAATTTGTTTGTTGTTCCAGTCTGTTATTGAAAATAACAGTCAGGCCAAGCACCCCGAAATTCGTTTATTTTGCTTGGGAGTAAGAAAATGTTACAAGCCTGCCAATATATGTATATAAAACTGAGATTCTGAGCAAGCCTGGGGTCGTATTCCAGAAACATCTGACATGTATGCATGAAATTCTGCATAATTTTCACTAATTATCAACTTACTATTAACTAATATTTGCTTAACTGAAATTGGAATCATTAATTTATGTGTAGTTTTAAAAGTATTACCGTACAAAAATCGGAACTTAAGTGAAAATATTTTAAGATCAACTTAAGATGTTTTTGGAATGTGGCTCCTGGTTTAAAAGCTAAAAGTTGCAAACGCACATACAGACAAAGAAATGCTGGCAAAAACAGGTAACTAGATGTAACAAGTTGTCACTGGTAAGTCAGTCTCTGTCTGTGTCACTGTGTGAAACCTGTATGACATTGTTTTACTTTTGCGTAGATGCGAGCAATGCACCAACAAGCTGTTGAATACCTCTCACCCCCTCCTTAATGGCGACTGTGCCTGCACCAACCCCGATCAGCAGGCAGTAAGTATGACACAGGCTTATAAACTAACAATCTGGGGTGGTATTCCAGAAACATCTTAAGTAATATCTTATTCTTAACCTTAAAATCAACATTTTATATAACGTTGTATTTTCTTTGTACAGTGCAATGCGCTAAGTCTGTATTAATTATCACCTGTAGTATTATTGTTTGCACATATAACATAAAAAGATTCACAAATTTGTATGTGGTTTTTAAAGTATGACATTTTGAAATTTTTCACTTGAGTGAAAATATTTTAAGAAACACTTAAGATGTTTCTGGAATACGGAGCGCCCTGATTTCTAAAAAATTCTAAAGTATGTTATAACAGGATAAGCTTAGCTTTACTATTTCATATTGCAATTACATGTGCTTAAATAATATTGTAAAGACATACTACACATGGAATAAAAATTGTGTGTCAGATAATCACTTTTAATAATATTTTGTGTCGTAACGTCAGTTAAAAATTATAATTTCGCTTGATGAAATAAGAGAGCTCAGTTGGTTGAACGCTGGACTGTCAATCCGGGGATTCAAGTAGGGCAGTTGTCAGTTACTGGCATAGGAATGTGCACTTAGTACTGGTAAACCGCTTAGATCGGCTAAGCTTGCCCAGGAAAAGTTTGAGTAGGTTAACTGACCGCCGTGATAGGACTGAAATACTGTTAAAAGCGGCGAAAGTCCAAACAAACAAGCAAACTGAAGCCTGTGATTCTTTAAGAAAATTCGAGGAATTGGACCCTGGGGTTACAAGCCAAACGGGCTCTCTGCCCTGGAAACCTGGAAATGAGCCCAGCCTTGATATCATGAGCCACTTGAGCTCATTAGAACTTTCTTAGATACATGCCCTTGGTGTGAACACAAATACACTGTAAAATGTTTTGTGTTTTTATTTAAAAACTGTCTTGCTTTTTTCCAAACCATAGACAACATATATTGAGGTTACTTGTTTGATTTTAATGTTCACATGTTTACGTTGTTTTTAGGACGGGTTTTGTTTCCCAGATGACATATTTGGCACTGTTAGCAACCCTAGCTATGTGATTCCTGATACGGTGAGTGTTGTGTAACCTGTTTCTATGATGGTGGTGGTAAAAAAAAATCACTGGCAAAAAATAAATAAATAATAAATAATGAAGCAATATATATAAATACATTTAAAATAAACGTAAATATGTCACATGAATATTAAAACAAGAATATTAAAACTACCTGTAAAATTCACAGAAAATGTGTAATAATGCTCCATTTTCAAATAATTTCAAGAATTTAATAGCCATTGGCTTTTGTTTTTTTTTTGCGACTGGTAATCCTAAAATAGCTGTTTGTTTGTGGTACGGACATATAGGATCTGACACGAGTTGTCATTTCGTACCATATGTTATTAAATGAGTTCAGGAATTTTGTTTGTAAGCGAGCCTTTGGCGAGCTTACTAACGAATTTCCTGGACGAGTTTAATAAAATATGGTATGAAATGACAAGTGTCAGATTTTTTTTTCACATTCTTTTAAACGAAAAAAACCGTCTAGTTTTACCAAAACATGTTGATAAATCCTAAGAGTTGTGTATTGGCATGACATCATTTAATGTTGACGACGTCATTTCACAAAAAATAACGTCATGCGATTGGTCAGTCAAAGAATATGTAGCCAATGAAAACGCTCAAAATGTTATCTACGTGTAAGATAGAAATATTCGTAATATATATGGTTGTATTACACGGGAGACAAGGTATAGCATGTGATAAAGAAAGATTTCAAGCAGGTGATGTTTTGAAACCAAGGTTCTGGTGCGTACCCCCAAGAGCTAGAATTAACATCACATCATTCATGCTCAAGGGAATTCTTTGACGAAATTTTCGCTTGAGATTGGTAATTTACTGAAAATATTTGTTTGAGTTATGTGTTAGATAAGTATATAACTGAAGAAAAAAATCCCTTTGAATCCAACGTGGATATTGTCAGCACATGAGTTCTAGCCACTAAAATAATTTTTTAAATAATTTTTGGCTTATAAGTAACAAAATTCATTATTGATTCAATCAATGTAGATCTTTTTGGCAAAAATAGAAAACATATTTTCGGAAAATAAAATCAAATATATTGTCAATGTTTAGGTCCCCACTGCCTCGCGATACTTTGTGGAAAACCTGCTGGCGGCCAACGGTATGTGCAACACGTACAAAAACGACACAGCCTGCCAGTTACTTGGCAACCTGTGCGTGTTGACCTTGTACCAGTTCCGGACCATACGATTGCCGACGACCCAGGAAAATGCGTGCGAAATGCATCTCAAGGTGCCTTACCTCGAACGAAACTTTGCGTAAGTTTGACCTCCTTTCACACCTTTATCACATGGCATCCATAGTATTAGTTGTTTTGCAATGCACAGTTTGTTCATGTTCTACTGCTTTGTGTAACTTCCTATTCATTGACGGTTATTTTTCTTGTATGATTTTTAGAAAAGCATCTTTTGGAAGATTTTAGTATCCTTAAAAGCATGCATTTTCTTTACACATTTGAATTTTTGCATTGATATCTTTGTTTCTTTTTTTTTCACAGTTGTTGCAGTATTGTCCCCCTTTTTTGGCATCAGTGTCCCATCTCCAAGCTATATAACTCACACATTTTTTTCAGCTTTTACTTATAATATGTTTAATATGCTTGAAACTACATTGTATCTTTTGTAAAATTTATAATTACTTCTTGTAGACTGAAGCTAAATAATGTCTTCTATCAAGATTTATTTACAATTAGTTCTTGGAAGCTTGAAACTAAATAATATCTTTTAAAATGTATAGAGATTTACTTCCACTTCTCATAGGCCCCAACATGTCCCATGGCTGTACTACATGTCAAACAGCATCGAGAAACTCGATGGCGAGGATGTTTTGAGGACGGACAAGATGAACAAGGTGTACACATTCGACCCACCTTCGTACCTGGACTATCGTGTTGCCAGGTATTCCCTGAGCGGAGAGTATCTGGGACTCAGCGACGTACTCAACGGTCGCATACAGCTGTGCAAGGACACGACCATCAGACTCAACGCAGCTTTCACGTTCGGGACCACTTACAAGCAGACGGTAAGCTTATGGCGCTAGCGTCGTACCATCTTTATCCAATGTGTACCATGTATAACCAGTGTTGTTTAAGGTCGATTTGGGGTTGAAATTGGACCCCATTCCCCCAGATAGCCCCCTTTTTTAACCCTAAAGACCCAGGGCTCATGCTGGCTAAAGTTTCTTTAGCCAAAATTACTTAATTTTGTGGAAAACATGCTCATTTTGCTAAATTTCTAGGTTTTTATATAGAAAGTTTGGTAGCCAGAATTTTTATTAGCCAAATTTTCAAATTTGTAGCCATTGGCCAATTCAGCAAATGGCAGTGTGAGCCTTGAAACACCATTTTATTCTGTGCTGATGTTTTGATGCTGCTTAAAATGTTTCAGTGCACCATGAATGCAATAGATTTCTGGGACCAGACCCAATACCCCTTGGAATTCATGGACTTGTGTATCCTTTATTAAAAGCCTTTTTGTTTTAAAAAGAAACAAGAATTGATAGGTATAAAAAAGGTGTGGGAAAAGCTGCATGCTGTGTAAAATGTTTATATTAAACATAATTATAGCATTTTGAATGTTTCAGTGGACACACTGTAAAAGTAGAGTATTTGTTTATTATCGTGTCACCCTTCACGATTAAGGTCCAGCCAGTCTTGACTTGTGAGATACCATTTACTGATGAACATCTTTACTCCCGAATGCTATACTATATTCCGGGCGCTTGGCAGGAAGGCAGTCGGTACCCTTCGATTTAACTAGCTGCTGGGTAGGCAACCAGCCATATCAGAACAAGCCCTGTGTGAGACTGGAATCTTCGACCTCCCACTCCGTAGGCGAACGCCCTAACCGCTAGGCCACGGAAACGGAGATGGAGACAGTATTTGTCTGGTGATATTTTATTGAAAAAAGCAACAACAACAAACTTGCAAGTTGCCTACAGGGCCAGAATTCACAAAGCTGCTTAAGTTGTACTGCAGTGAAACTATGCGATCAGATATTCTGTGGAATCTACAATGAGTTTTATAATCAACAGGTTAAATTAGAAGCAACTATTCAAGTGTTACCAGAACCAAACCATTCAAAATGCAGTAAATTATTACTGAAAGAAGTGACACACTTGAGTAATTTAATGGTTTTAAGAGATTTATTTGTTACAAATGTATATGGGCCTTGGATGTCAGTTTGGGGGTTTAGGAATTTTGAAACTTGACTAGACAAACATCATTTGAATATTCTTTAAGACAACATCTGAAAATCAAATTCAACTGATTAACAGCAGAAATGAAACTAAATAATTTAATCATTCATTTGCATAGCATAACACATTGTGTAGAATCCATTCTCTTTTATGGTCAAATGTACTGTTTGAAATACTTATGTACTTAAAAAAGATAATAAAAATAATAATTACTATTTATTAACATTTCCCCATATATCTAAACAGTATATATCATTTAAGTCTGCTAATAGTCTGATTCACAATACCAGAAAGCCAAATTAGGCACGCAATGCTGTAAAAAAATAGCCCCTGCGTTGTTTAAGTATTGTTTAACTTATAAAAAAATATTTTGGGGGGCAAAAAGGTGTGCGTTAATCATGAGGATGTTTATGGTAGTCCAGTATGTGTAGTTTTCCTTAACTGACTGTGTTCAGACTTGGAGCTCGAACAAGATGGTGAGAAGAGACTGTTCCCTGTACCTGTCAACATACTGAACTACAAAAGCCTCGATGATGGGGGAGACGAGATTAACCGAGGTAGGTTATGGGTATTATTGCAGGCCAAGTCCAGTCTAATGCAGCAATCATCAGGTATTTTTTACCTTATATAACAGGGACCTAATAAAGGTGTCTTCCAATGTATTTTATTCCCAAAGTTGACTTAACACCAGTATTTTTCAAACACCTGTATTTTTCCCCTGTTTCTACATTTAAAGCGCTGTTTTCCCGCAGTTCCAGGTTCCCATCCCCCAGCCTTAAAACAACCTTCATTAAATCTTTATTAATCTTTATTTGAAGCTTTTATAACTTTCTTGCTTACTGGCACACAGATCTTTGTTATATAGAAATGGAGACTTTAAGTATGATTTGATTATTTGACTGGGTCAAAAATAAGACGGTTGGATAGAGATGCAATGATTTTTTTTCATTCAGAAAGTCCTAAAGATTTCCATCTTCCTACTTTCTAAACATTAAATTTTGTTTTCTTTCGTCTGTGATTTTTTAACAAGTGTTGCTGAAATAAATTTAAGAAGAGTTTTTTTTCAACGGTGTGCTCCAATTGTTGATTCTGCTGATGCTACCTACTAAGACAGTGTTTAGCAGAAGATAACAGCTTTCTGCTGCTACCTACTAAGACAGTGTTTAGCAGAAGATAACAGCTTTCTGATGCTACCTACTAAGACAGTGTTTAGCAGAAGATAACAGCTTTCTGCAGACAATATGCAATAACAATGTTTACATAGGATTTCTATTTCCACAGGTGGTGATGCTGCAAAGATGTTAGTTCGGAGATTTTTTATGGTAGACAATGTCGGCAACATACTTACAACTGGAGGTGAGTCTCTGTAGAAATATTAAAGGGACTTATTCACAGATTTTTGTATTTTTAAGAAACATCTTAAAATGTCTTAACTTCAATAACTCAAGCATCTGTACTAACAAATTAAATATCCCCTGTGAAAGTATTAAAAGAGTTTAAAAAATCAACCTCTGTCTGGGTTCGAACCCACGACCTCCGGATTAAAAGTCTGACATGCTAACCACTATGCTAAAGGGGCTGTTCACATATACTTGAGGTTGTGATCTTAGCGCTATATAAGTGTTACATGTGCATCGATGAAAGTGTTACAAATGCTGTATAATTTTTGCCATTGCAAGCGATGTGTTTTACCGTGTCCTTTATGGATCGTTATCCTGTGTACTGGGCCTGTGTTTACATAGCTCCATAGGAAAAACTTGGATGAATTTCTTAAAATCATGAAAGTCCTAACGTCTGAAGCTGTTTGGTTTATAGGTATATATTAAAATGGTTTAAACTAGAAAATATTGCTAAGATATAAAGTATTTGCCCTTTTGTAAACATATATCTTTGGGTCCTACATAAAACATCAAATTTTCCCTTAGGAGCTTTGTGAATACCAGACCTTGGCCCATATTTATAAAGATTCTTAAGCCATTCTTAACTTAAAGCCATTCTTAACTTATGTTGAACATAAGTCAAAATTAGAATTTGTGGTTAAATCACTATGCTTTGAAATATTTGCATGACTAATGCTAGATGTTAATACACCTGCTGTGATGGTACGCTACGTGAAGTCGATACAGATCAACATTGATCTTCGATCGGGGACCACCGAGGGTTATATCTACCCACCAGCCCTGAACATTGAGTATGGTCAAGTGCTGAAAACAGACGCAGATGGAGGATCTACTGTTGATGTAATATTATGCTAGTGTACTTATTATAATTTCTAGTAATTTTTTAATAATAGAACAACGCCAATAGGCTTGGGGTCATGAAACATTGGCCGAATATCTCTCATGAAGAAAATGTGATGTAAAGCCATATTTATAATGAATGAATGGTCGTAGGAAGTATATTGTGTTTCTGTGATCACAAAAAAGGTTTATTCTAATCTTTAAAAAAAAGTCAAAAACTTCTTGGCAATTCTGTTTACATTTCATAATGTTTTTGGTTTGATAACAAACTTGAGATCAAATTGTCATATTACAAGTCCATTTTCTAATTTGTCCTATATTATGTTTTTTTCCCGTCATTTACAGATTTCATTCGAAGTCACCTACGAGTATGATCCAAACGACTACAAGCGTGATTTCCGCATCTCTATTGGCGTGTTGAGTACCCTGGGTGTGCTTTACGCTGGCTACAAAACCTGGTGTTGGTCCAAGAGGTCTGGGCGACCAAGCATCGACTTCCAAACGATCGTCCATTTCTTCTTCTTCTGCTCGGGAGTGTTGGCTAACGTCTTCTTTGTGGTGACGTTCGGAATGGCGTTCTACTGGTTCATTTTCTATAAGGTATGTTTTATATATTGTTTTACACAGTTTCACTTACTTGAGATTAAAAGCTTTTGTAATATTTGCAATTAAAGCTGGCTTGATCAGCTGAAAAATTATGATGTACGATCATTTGTTAGAAGTTCGAATGTAGAACAGTGTATCTCTTTTAGGTTAAAAAAAAAACACAGAAAAAACACTGTTGGACATTCAGATAAAAATGGTTGAAATGGTTAAAATGAACCTATTTTATTCACAACAATAATTTATCTTTTACATCACATAGAATTCACATACATATCTGAATTTACAAATATATTTAGCGATCGTTATGTTTTTCAACCACTGTTTTAGCCACTTCTTGCAAGACTGTACATGATTTCCTCTTTCCAAGATGATATCAAATTATACTTAATGTTTCAGTTTTCCCCATATAAATAGTTTAAATAGGGAAATTTCAATACCGAAACAGCAGGGTGCTGCACCCTGCCCATTTTTGGTTCCCCCTGCTGCCCCTTTGGGCTTATCAACACAGACCTGTTGAATATCTTTTGAAATGCAAGATATTTGTGCAAATATTCAATGGATATCTTTTGAAATGCAAGATATTTGTGCAAATATTCAATGGATATCTTTTGAAATGCAAGATATTTGTGCAAATATTCAATGGATATCTTTTGAAATGCAAGATATTTGTGCAAATATTCAATGGATATCTTTTGAAATGCAAGATATTTGTGCAAATATTCAATGGATATCTTTTGAAATGCAAGATATTTGTGCAAATATTCAATGGATATCTTTTGAAATGCAAGATATTTGTGCAAATATTCAATGGATATCTTTTGAAATGCAAGATATTTGTGCAAATATTCAATGGATATCTTTTGAAATGCAAGATATTTGTGCAAATATTCAATGGATATCTTTTGAAATGCAAGATATTTGTGCAAATATTCAATGGATATCTTTTGAAATGCAAGATATTTGTGCAAATATTCAATGGATATCTTTTGAAATGCAAGATATTTTTGCAAATATTCAATGGCAAGTGAATAGACTATTTGTATTAACCTTCATAAAAACGTTGGATTTACCAAGTTTTAAAATGTCAAAGAATTAGCCCAGTTTTTCATTCTGCTCCTTTTGAGCAGCACCCTGTACCTGTTTTAATTCTAGATCTTCCCCTAAATAAATGATTATTTCATATTTCAATTTCCAGCGACAAAGTGTTGTGTACCTTGTTCATCCCACTTCATCACAGCTCAAGGACTGGCTGGGCCTGTTTGTGTCTGCATTTGCCCTCAAGTTCCTCGAAGTGGCCCACATGATTTTTATGCAGTGCATGATTGACGTGTTTTTCATTGACTGGGAACGGCCAAAAGGGGTGACTGGGTCGGCCACTGAAGCTGGCAAAACCAAGGAGGTCTGTGATTTTCAGAATATTTGAGGCATGTCGTGGAAAAACCTGGCTTAATGCACGTGTTAACGCATAGGCTAATCCAGAACGACACTTTCCGTTTTTAAGGTATTTTCTGCTTTAAGGAAGTCTCTTCTAATAATAAATCCACTGTTATCAGAAAGTGCCGTCTCGAATTAGCCGGTGCGGACTGGACTGCACAGGCTGATCCGAGACGACACTTTACGTAGATGCATTAAGCACGTGTTTCCCACGTCACGCCTAATTTACTTTTTTGTTCAAATGGCACTTTCGGACCTTTACTGTTAGCTAGATCAGGTTGGAACTTTGACAGACAGATTGCCTTTATCACTTGGTCAAATAACCTAGCTTGTTTACAATTTGGGTCTTTATTTTCTGTGAGTTCATTTTGTTCTAGGGACTTTATTCACAGAGCTCCTTTGGGAAAACTTAAGTAATTGCTGAACAGAAATCATAGGATTTCACATAGAAAATCCGATCAAAAATTTTCATTTAAGAACAACTTATGGAAAGACTTCCCTTAGGAACTAAAATTTGTGAATACCAGCCAGAATCAGATTAATTTTTGGTCTAGGACTAAGGAAGAAAACTACGGGGGACGTATTCCAGAAACATCTTAAGTGAAATCTTATCTTAAGCCTTAAAAGTCATTTTTCTTTAGCATTTTATTTCATGTGTACATGAAATTCTGGAAAGCATTCACTAATTATCAAAATATTACTTACCGGTACTACTATTAACTTAACTGTATTTGGATTCACAAATTTTTAAGTATTTTTAAAAATAATAACTTACAAAAATCACAATTATGTTTAATGTAAACTTAAGATGTTTCTCTAATATTGACCCTGGTATCAATAATTTTTCTCTTTATTTTGTTAGGTTCCAGTCTCTATTTGGAGAACATATTTTGTCGTGAATAAATAAATAATAAAATATAAATTCGACAATTCTCTCTTGTTATTCTGGTAGGTTCCAGTCTCTGTTTGGAAAACATATTTTGTCGTGAATAAATAAATAATAAAATATAAATTCTACAAACTCTTTTGTTATTCTGGTAGGTTCCAGTCTCTATTTGGAAAATATATTTTGTCCCAAAATACATAAATAAATAATAAAACATAAATTCGAAAATTCTCTCTTGTTATTCTGGTAGGTTCCGGTCTCCATTTGGAGGACATACTTCGTCGCCAACGAGTGGAACGAGATACAGGCCATACGGAAGATCAACAAGACGTTCCAGGTGTGGGCAGTCGTGTTCTTCCTCGTGGTCGTTGGATTCGAGAACACGGCAACGAAGGACCCTGACGGCACCGTGCAAAAGAACTCAGAGGACTATCGAGCGGAATACAGCCAAGTGTATCGCTACGCCGTAGCTGTCCTGGTCTTCCTCATTGCAGGTAAGGGTAATTTAGGGCTCCTCCGGGCTAAAACATTTATTTAGCCATACTATGTTGAAATTTTACTCATTTGTAAAAACAGAATCTGAAGTCAAAATGGACAGTCTGCAAATTATGGTTGCAATAGGATCAACACGTTGAAAATTGCATGGAAACGAGCACTTAATTTTAGTCAGATTTTCATGGGGTACAAATTTCATGCAGAAAGTCAACATTAAAGGAACAGAGTCAATATTTAAGGAACAGAATCTGAAGTCATTATGGACATCGTCATCGTGTCCAAGATTGTCTGGACCTTCGATAGAGTCATTGTGGACATTGTCATCGTGTCCAAGATTGTCTGGACCTTCGATAGAGTTGTAGAGGACATTTGAGGAGTGGATGCGTGTTGTTTTGTTTGTTCTGTCTAACAAAAATTGTGCTTGTAAGGGCAGCACACGTTGAAAATTGCGTGTGAAAATGCACCCTACTGATTCTTTCTTCTCAATAAACAGTTTTTATTGGTACTTTGTACATTATTGCAAAATAAAAAAAGGTAGGGAAGTGTGACCTGTTACGTTATATTTTGTTCTACAGCACTCATTCAGTGGATCTACTTAAGTATAATCTACAATCGGTTATTCAAAGACAAGGTTCCCAGATCTGGACCGAACAAAATTGAAAAATAAAACTGCTAATTTCTATTTTTTAGCGGCAGCCTAGTTATTGTAACTTCTTATTTTATACAGCCATCGTCCAATGGATCTTCTTCACGTTCATCTACGAGCGTTTCTTCGAGGACAAGGTGCGCCAGTTTGTTGACCTTTGCTCCATGAGCAACATCAGCGTGTTCATCATGGCGCACGCGCAGTGGGGCCACTACATCCATGGGCGCTCTGTGCACGGCAAGTCGGACACGAACATGAAGGAAATGTTTGAGCTGATGAAGAAAGAAGAGGTGGGGAAATGTTTTAGACTGTTTAACATTATGAAAAGTTTTATGGTGGGGTGGTTTTTCTGCTGAGCCCATATTTATGAAGCTCCTGTGTAATATTTGAACTGATGAAGAGGTTGGGAATTTTGACTGCTGTGCCCATAATCATGAAGATCTGAAAATATGTAAATGACGGTCCTTAGTACAAACTAACATATTTTTCCGAAAACTTTGAAATGAAGCTCCTCTGTATATATTGCAAATGTATGGACACCGTAAAATGAGCTGCTTAGTAAAAACTAAAAGTATATGTCTTACATTCATAAAATTCAGATCCTTAGATACTTAAGTAAAATTTTTACACTCATCGTATGAAGCTGCTTAGTAAAAACTTTAGTAAATTTCTTACATTCATAAAATTCAGATCCTTAGTAAAAACTAAAGTTAAATTGTTACACTCTTAAAAAATTAAGATCCTTAGTAAAAACTTAAGTAAGAATCTGAAAATAATCAAATGGAGCTCCTTAGTAAAAACTTGTGTAAAAATTGTGGAAATCATGAAATGGAGCTCCCTGGTAAATAAATTACATAATTTCTTAGGAAAGTTGATCTAAAATTTTGGCATTCTATGTTTTCAGGCGGACAACTGCAGCCAGCGAGGCCTTCTGCCCAACGATGAGCAGCAGACGTTCATGATGGCGTTACCACGGAAACTGCGCTCACGCTACGAGATCATCCGTCAACCTGCTCTACTTGAGGTTGGCGTTTATGTTGTGTTAAACATTTTGAACTGTTATGAGATGATTTTGAGATAGCTTTGACCTTCATTATCTTTGTAAATTTAAACAAGGACATATGAGTAGTGATGTTTATTTATGTGTTAAACACAGAAACTTATGCAAAATTTGCCTAACTATAGAAGTACTTTTCTACAGAAGTTTATAGTGGAAAGTTTATTGAGGAATAGAGCTTTATGGATCGAACAGGTGTAGTTTATACTGTAAAATCGTTTTATTTCGTAGTGTCTTAATTTCACGCACACTTGAAAAATGGCCAATTCACATGGTCTTTAATTTATACATTTTTTGTTTGTATACAGATATTTTCTAATTATCATGCAAAAACAAAATGTATGCTGGGTCTTAAACTCGCGCTCTGTATGGAGCGCGAAATACGCGAAAATTAGACCTTCGCGAATAAAATGATTTTACAGTGTTGTGTCCACCTTGCAATCAGGACTTTTTTTGTTCAAAGGAATCTTTTTTCTTACAGACACAAGTACATGTTTGTTCGCAAAGTGAATGTCACAATAAGGCCCAGGCTTTCCATGCAGTCATGCGAAATTAGTTAATATAAACTACTGAGATTTGTACATACATTATGGACTGTATTAAAGAGCTTGTTACAGCTACCTCATTTCAGCCTACTAAATATTTCTTCAGTCAGTCCAGGGATTGCAATATGAATTATCTGTATTGCCCAACTTGCCCCTGAGCAAGTACTGACAAGTGAATTATTGCCAGAATTTACTTTATAATGTTTATACAGACAAGCAGCAAAAACCAGTTGTCATAAATGGACAAGTAAGGCAATATAACATTTCACCATCCATCCAGCTGAAAAAAAATTCCCCTAGATTGCCTTCATTTTGGTCACTGAATGTCTGCATGTTTTAACAGATGCTCAGTTTCATGAATAAGAGGAATAAATCACGGAATCAACTGCTGGAGAATGGATCTGTAACCATTATGTTATTGTTACATTTTTGACTTGTTACTTTTATTATATTTGTGGTTTTGTTTCGCCTTTTCTATGTTGATATTTATCTGTGTGTAGTACTTTACAGTTAAACATTACATTTTGTGATGGGTGTTCGAACTTTGTTCCGACATGATTTAAGTTGTTATGAAGAGTACCCGCTGTCTTAACTGCCTGTCTTTATACAGAAAACAACAGAACAAAGAATAATTATGGTGTGATTACACTAGCCATGGAAATCAAATTTTAACAGAACATTCTTATTATCTCTGCCAAGGTGGTTATGTTTTAGCCAACATTGGTTTGTTCTGTTTGTTCGTTTCTTTGTTAGTTAGTAACTAAATGCATAAATTTGAACAGTTTCACATGGAATTTTCTGGGAAGGTTGGAAATGGTTCAATGATCAAATGATTAAATTTTGGTGATTTTTGCTATGATTTTTTATTATTGGCAGATAAGGCAAACTGCCACATTATGCCTTAGAACTCATTAGTTGTACAGTACATGGGGGAAATGAGCTGCTTTGACGGAGATCTAAAATCTCTGATTGCTTTCTAGTATTTGTAAGCTCCAGCATGGGTTAGGTATTGTATGCACACTCTACTCACATCCCCCAGGTGTCCTGTTTTTGTGTCGACTAAAAAGGTGACATATAGGGGTTACTTTTGGCGTTAGCGGCGACAGCATCCCTTCTGTTTGTGCACACAATAACTTGAGAAGATTTTTGGCTATCATTAAGAAACTGTATGGAAGTGTCAGTAGGCATGAAAGGAAGGTCAAGTTCGGTTTTCGGCATTATTTATGTACTTGAGTTATGCCCCTTTTTAAAAATAAAAATAAAAGTTCAAATAAGGCTTATGCAGACAATAACTTGTGAAGTGTTTGTGAAATCATTATGAAACTTTAAGGAAGTTTTAGTAGGCATCCGACTTCTAGTCTAGAAAGAGGTTCTTTAAAA
The DNA here is from genome assembly GCA_027627225.1 of Congeria kusceri. Lineage (NCBI taxonomy): Eukaryota > Metazoa > Mollusca > Bivalvia > Myida > Dreissenidae > Congeria > Congeria kusceri. The sequence goes on from CM051036.1 coordinate 17,266,116, forward strand.
CATTCTAACCCACTGATGTATATTGCAGGCTGCTCAGCATATCGACAGTCGAGGTCGCGGGGCAAGTGGGGCCATCATCAAGCAGGTGGAGGCGTATAACAAGATCAACAGGCTTCTGTGTGCCTTCATTGACCGGGTGAGTATTGTGTGTGATTGTGGGCCCTTGGGTCAGGGTTAGGCTCCTGTGTACCTTCATTATTAGCCCACTTTTTAACGAAGTAAGGCTATATAGGATTCACACGGGTGGTCCGTCCATTAAGATTATTATTCCCCATTTCACAACCCATGCTTGTCTGTCAAAGATCAGGGTGATCATCTGTTCCAAAGCAGCATTTGGGGGAGTTTAATCACCTTTCATTACCAGTATAGCTCTACTTGACAGTGACAGTTAGCCATTGTATGGTCCCAGTATCAGCAGGTTTTTATTCAGGGTTGCTTGTGATAGAAAAGATATGTATATAATTGTTTACAAGGTCCCTCTTTGCCGTGTTAGCAGAATTAGTTTGCTCTGGCCTTGTTAATCTGAGCATTCATTGAAAGGCAAAGATTTTTCAATCTTGGTGCGTTTTTGTAGTGTATATGAAGTGTGATTAATTAGATTAATCCAAGGTATCCAATATGGTGACAAATTATCTTGTTGACATGAAATAGAATCACAGTTATTATCTCCGCTTTGTTTTCAGTCCCTTAAGGATTGTGACTATGTTGTGCGGCCAAAGAATTTCTTGGAGAGCCTCATGGATACAGAGTTTGACGACACCTTTGAGACGGGCATCTTCTACAACGGTGAGCTAGGATTCAGGAGCTTACACTGGCTAAAAATTGCCTTTAGCTAAATCCAGAGTTGAGCGTGAAACGTTTGTATCTCATTTAGTAATGCTAAGCAGATACAACAGTTTCACGCGCAACTGTCGAAATGTATCTCACATTGGTGAAATCACACTCATTTTGAGTGATTTGCAGCATTCAACATCACTTAAAATACTTGATAACCAACTTAGCGTAATTATCATAAGTACATGTATTCGGACATTAAGAGTGTCCCAATGTTTATGGTGTCACAAGGGATTTACAATGTACTTTATTGTACTGATTGTTTCAGTCAAGCATATTGCTGTGGTGTCTTAATACAGGTCATTGATGACAGCGTCTTACAAAGTAATTGATGAAAATGATCAAAACACATTCTGTTTCAACAATTTTATTTGTGTGTTAATGTCTAAACGCCAAAATAACTGTGTGCATGGGACTGGCCATTTTCTAATTCTATGGTAAACAGAGAAACAAAGAGATCATGAGGAGTCATTTCTATTATTACATACATGTAAAAAGTCAGTATTTCCAAGATTTGTTTGTTAAAACATGACATCTATTGTTCACTTAAATAGGTCTCATTATTTAATTATATTTTCAGATGACGGCCATTCCTTTGACCGGGTCCTGTTTTACGGAAATGAGTTTACGCTGATAATCTTCGACATGCTCACGTTTTGTGTTGCGGACCTGATTTTCCAGAACTTCATTGTTGCTGGTGTCATCACCTACATTCTGTGTGAAGTGAGTAAATCTATAAAAAAAATATAAAAAAATTATAGGCAGTCCTATTTTGTCTGAACTTTTTTGTGTGTAAAAGTGTATAAGAGGAAAGTGCTTATTTTGGGCAAGGTTTAATTTTTGCCATGAAATTTTGTTTTATGACCAAACTCTATGTAATCTTTTAATCCCTGAGTAGCATTATTATGATTTTTGGATCTTTTGCCAAAAAGTATTTATTTAGAAAAAAAAAAATATATGTATAGATTTTTGTCAACCTCAATTCAGTTGGATGTATTTATCTGTACATATATACATGTACACATCATTTTGTTTACATTGTTGTTTTTATAGTATCCTAATTTAAATAACTTAATCTAACTTTTTAATACAGGAATCCTGCCTGTGTGACTGTTGGAAACTCTTACAAACAGACTCTTCAATAAATTAATATTCCTAATCTGTGTTAGAAAATATACAAATTAATGTCTTGTATTGCTATACTCTATTTATAAATGAGGCGTATTGTGTGAAAATCGGGCTTAATGCACGTGCGCAAAGTGTCATCCCGGACGCACTTTCCGCCTACAGTGGATTTATATTTAGAAGAGACTTCCTTGACATAGAGAACACCATGAAAGTGTCATCCTGGATTAGCCTGTGAGGACTGCACAGGCTGATCCAGGATGATACTTTATGCAGATGCATTAAGCCCAGGTTTCCCACGACACGCCTCATATAAATTTATATCTTGTATTGCTGTACTCTGTTTATAAATGATGATCATGTACAAGAAAATCTTCCCCCAACCCCCCAAAGTATTTCCACACTGGGGATGTAAATTGTTTTGGTGGTTTGCCGTATTGCATGTGCTTGCACGTGTGTATGACGCCGTTGTTTTGATAGGAGTTTCGCATTCATGTTTTCTTATCTTTTTAAATTGATTTGGAATTTACGTGCCCCAGCGCATACTAAGGCTAACTTGGGCAAAACTTACGTTATTTCTTGTTGGCGACTTGAAAAATGCAGGTTTTGAAAAAACAGCGAATGTAACGCTCCACATATTGCAGCTCTACTTGTCACATGACATGTGTTTACATTCTGCTATTTGGAAAAAATACGACATGCAGACACATTAAACTGCAATATAATGTCTAAAAAGAGTTTATTTTGTGTATTAATTAACTAATTTTGTGAAAACCACTATAAGGTATATATAAAATTTAAGTATTCATACTCGATTCCCAGCCCGGAATCGTGAGTATCCGAGTTCTCGGATACTCGCAGCAGCCCTAACTGTTAATCAGCCTTAGGCCAAAAAAAATAAATTGTGTGTTTTGGGCAAAAAAGTCTGGTAGGGTCAGTATTGAGGTGGGTTTTTTTTCAATTTTCTTTTTAAAGACACATTTTGGACAAAAAACATAAAGAAATATCTAAAATCTGACGAATACAGATTCATGGAAAACAATTCATGCTAAAATCTATAGGGTTGGTTTTTTTTTTGCTAGGTAGGGTCGGGTTACCCAAAACACATATTCTTGGGGGGGGGCATTACTACTAATATTAACAACACCATTCCCAGATATTGTTAAGTGAATGAAAATTTAAAGAATACTAGTAAATAATCAGACACAGGCACACAACTCATATCCATTGTTTGATCACCCAAATGAAAACACCGTATCTTTACCATTTCCTGTCAAGGCCCTAAGAATATTATTGTTGCATGCACATTTACGTTGGTTGTCCCAATATACCGGTATTGCAGACAAAATCTACAGAAAAAGATTCAATAATAGTACTACAATAAAATTTGGACAGCCCTAGTATATTATTGTGTCGCCTGAAAAGGCAAGATATAGGGGTTACTTTTGGCAGTTTCGGCGGCGGGGGCGACGTCCCCTTCAATAACAGACAATAGCAGACAATAACTAGAGAAGTTTTTGTGCAATCAGTATTAAACTTTATGGAAGTGTTAGTAGGCATAAAAGGAAGGTTAAGTACGGTTTTTGGCAAAATTGCTCTTATTGAACTTGAGTTATACCCGGTCAGGCGATACATCCGACTCGCGGAGTTCTAGCGACCTATACATATCAAACTTGAATTTGAATACTGGTAGCTAATATTTAAGATTAAGTTTAAGACTGTTTGTTGTCAGGGAGCCTGGTATATTAGTTAAATGTTTTGAAAATATGTTAATTAAATAAAAAATATTTTAGTTATCGTTTATTTTACCTCGTATATGCATACATTTTACTGCATGTCTTTTTTGCATGATTAATTAAAACTTTCTAATACTTTTCTAATGTACTTATTACAGACGTAGCAAAACGTGTAAATGAACTGTCAGAAGCTAGTATGATTTTTTATCTGTACAAATACTTGAAACGTGACAATAACTGTTACAAATATGATTATAATAAAATAACTGTGTTAATGCTCAGTTAATATTTCCCATTATAAAATATGCCAAGCTAAGTTATGCTAGCCTAACATCTTTAGGTGTGTTATAAATTTTCTCAGCATTCTCGAGCAGTTCTATCAAAGTGTCACATTGTCTGAGTTCATTACTAGGTATTATAAAATATTTCTTGCAGTTGTGTGCTTTCACTCGCGGCCAATTATACCAAATTGAACCGCAGTTTAAGTGGCCAAAGCTTAGAAAGCTTGTCACATGGTTCGAAGCCTACACCTTTTATCTTGGATACGAAAAGAAGATGGCCGAGTAAATCTTTTGTTAAATGTTGCTAGTTCTTTGTGACTGTTTCTTATTAATTGTTTGTATATGAAAGCAAATGTAAATAAGTCGAGTATATAAATTTGTTTGTTAGAAGTTCAGAAACATTAGGTATTTATTTTCGGCTTCATTTACTTTTGACATATTTTTCTAATACCCATTTGCTTTTGTATCACTGAAAAAACTTTTTAAGTTTTTGTATATAGTTTATATTTGGTTATAAAAATATGTTATGTAAAATATGGAATTTTAAATATATTGTCATGCCATATGCCATTCATTATGTCGGGCAACAGTGATAACAATGGTTTTGCAGTGGTTCAAGTCCTAAATTTGTAGCACGCAAACATTAACCTGACACTGACCTTTATGCATGAATATATTAAGAAACCGTTTCGATGCATATATTTGTTTTCATACTTGACTCCAGTTAAATCGATAGAAGAGAATTCCACAGAAACTGTAATGGTATCTTTAAACTTGTGACACATGTGCATGGACTAAAACGAATATAAATAAATTCAAGCACGTAATTTATGCTAATAGTGTTCACGAGTGTCAGGTTAATGTTTGCGAGCTATCGCTCCTGCAGAAGACTATATAAATTTTTCATTCTTTGAGGCTGATAGTGCATTTTGTCAACCCGAGGAAATACTGTTGCCAAAGGCGAATGCATAGACGTGATATTGCACTGTGATATTTAAAATTATTGACTGCTTCTATATGAACAAAGAACAAAAACAAAAGGGTGAGGTATAATAATTATGGGTATGGACCATGATCAGTATGCATCTGCATGCAATATGGTCATTGTAATATTTACACCAGACCCTATGATTACAAACACTCATAAATTTATCTTAACCTCATCATTTGTCGGTACAAGTGTCTTTTATTTTATCTTAGTTATTTGTCTTTGATTTATTTGTCTGTTATTGAAATTGATAAAAAAATAAATAAATGGATGTCTTCTAACCTGTTATATGTAAATTAGTTTAGCAATGAAAACATGTATTGAAAGATATGGCTTACATGCCTAGATGGATGCCTGGTGTTCCAAATTTTAAACTTGATAAAATCATGAGGATAGCAATATCGCTAGCTTATAAATATGCAAATGCAGACAATGCTAAATGTGGGGGTGTCTGACAATATCAAACAACGTTCAGACAGTTTGTTATATTATTTCTTACGGTGAGTAAATTGTGGTTTTACCGTAGTGAACACCATTTTGTCTAGAAACTGTTAAGTATTAATATCAGACTACGCGAAACCTTTAAATATGCTTTTAGACACCATGATTTGTAACATATACACCTCATGTTCAAAACATGATGCACACTGTTCAATAATTGATAATTATTCACATTATTGGTATAACATGATGCTTACAGCTTACAGTTGCAGTAATAATTAATAATTTATTTAACAAAAATCAGACTAGCACACAATATGTATCATTTGTGTTATAAATTATGTCAGCTAGACGGACACATTTTTTGTCTGACATGTCTGACAGGTTTTGCATTGTCTGATACATTTAAATTTTGATAATTTACACGTACATGCAAAGTTTGTTAGTGTGGTGCATGTTATTCAACACTGTGGTCTGACACCTCATTCTAAGGTATGCATAGTCTGCAAAAGTTAGAAATGAATTCAATATCTTTGAGGCGCGTCGTGGGAAAACCAGTCTTAATGCATGTGCGTAAAGTGTCGTCCCGGATTAGCCTGTGCAGTCCGCACAGGCTAATCCAGGACGGCACTTTCCGCCTACAGTGGATTTATGTTTAGAAGAGACTTCCTTGAAACAGAAAATACAATAAAAGCGGAAAGTGCCATCCGGGATTAGCCTGTGCGGACTGCACAGGCTAATCTGGGACGACACTTTACGCACATGCATTAAGTCCGGTTTTCCCACGACGCGCATCCTTTATGTTCTCCCATTCTACTTCAGATCGTGTGCATGGCTCGAAATGCCGGAGGACAGAAGAACTTGGCAAAGAAAACTCTCGTCGATGAAAGATTCCTTATCTAATTTGAAAGATTCCTTATCCAATTTGATTCGAACACAGACATCGCTTTATTTGTCAACATCATTAACACGTAATGCTTGGGCCAGTGAGTCTACCATGTCATCTTCGTGGGACGAGTCAGCAACTTTCACTGGAGCTTCGTCAAATGTTTTCGAATCAACACAGGCAGTTTATTCGGAATCATCAAGTTTGCCAGAATCTTTCTACAGTTCTTCGTACAATGCTAACAAAGGACATTCAGAATCATCAAGTTTGCCAGAATCTTTCTACGGTTCGTCTTACCATGCTAACAAGGACATTGAATTGTTTTAGAAAGAATGCCAGTCGTTTAGAATAAAATTTGATTGGACTGAACATTTTCTTAATGTTTTTGTATACTTTGTTCAAAGTCGTACTATGTAAGGTTTTAATTGTGTATGGTTTGGTTTGCTGTCTTAACCAACTAGTAAAACAGGACTTTAAAGTACTTGGCCATATTTTTACTTACAGACACTGTATTTCCTTTGAATATTGGTTAATATAATTGTTATTTTTAGCTCAACTGAGCACAAAGTGCTCAAGGGTGCGCTATTGTGATCAGCCTGTGTCCGCCGTCCGTCATCAACATTTTACTTCAGACAACTTCTCTGAAACCACAGGGCGGATTTTAACCAAACTTGGCAGGAATGTTCCTGGGATGGTCCTTTAACAAATTCTTTCAATTCATTACAATATATTGAAAACTCTGTCATGGCAACCAAAAGCTTAAAAACTGGAAAACTTACAAAATCTTCTCGTCAGAAACTACTGGCTGGATTTGAAAATAGTTTTCACAGAAATTTTCCATGGGTGACTCTCTACCAAATTCCTTCATATCACTTCAATGTGTGGCCACATACTTATTCATGTTGTTATTCAACGCCAATTACTGTTAATGATGAAGGTGGCGAGAGTATTTGCGCCGTGACGGTGGCAGTTCTAGCTAAACTTAGGTAAGCGACCCAGGGCCGTCTTGGCCCTCTTGTTTATTGTTTTCTTCAAGTGTATAATAATTGTATTAATATAAATTTTATGGACACAATAACTGCTGTTTGGTTTATGTGTTTGTGATTTGTTATTAACTTTGACAAATGTATAAGATTTTTAGCAATAATTTTAGTACCAATTATTTGTGTTTGAGCTACACATAAAATTTATCTTACCCATTTATTTATAGCGAGCATTTCCCATTTGAAAATGACTAAACCCTATCAGAGTGATGACCATGATTAAGTTTTGAAATCAAAATTCAACTGATACAAGAATTTATCAAACTCGTAGAAAAATTGTTTAATGTACAACATGTATTCCCATTAAAAGACAACCAAAATTTTTATAAATGTTTGAAATTTGTGTGGATTTATTATTACCTGAAAGACTTTTCTTTGATATTTAAAAGCTATGTTTTTCTGCAACCATGTATTTTATTTTGTTTTTATTTTAATATGTATATCTATTTAAATGCAGTCAGAGATTATGGCCATAGCTTGCATTTTGTATTTGTGTGTCTCTGATTATTTGACTTCTACTGCCAGAATTTGTGACATTCCGTCCGTGTACTAGGAAAGGGTTGTAATCTCATTATTGAAACAACATAAGATGATCCAAATTAGTTTTACATTAATTTTTGTGATACATTGAAAAGGGTTGCCCTATACGATTGACAGGCATGTTAACTAAATAAACGGGCGTCCAAAAACATTGTATTGGGGACTGAAATTCAATGAGATACCTGTAATGAGATACCTTAAGTGTTATGGGTGAAAACTTTATGGTTATGCTGTAATAGCCGTGATGTTAAACTGTATTTTTCCCTTCTTATTGATAGTTAATCGACATCATGAAACTAAGAAATCATTTTCGATTTACATTTATTTATCGGCTAATAAACAACGATTTGGAGTTTTGGTGCGTATGATATACTATACCGCATCAGAACTACAAATCAGGGTTTATTACCCAATAAACAACGATAATGCGAAAATTATTTCGATTCTAACATGACCTAATAACAATTTCTGCCATTACAATGTGAACTATATTTTACAGTTTCGGAACTATTTCAGGTTGTTGATTGGTAGTTTAACAACAGTGAATTTTTTTTTTTTTTTGTCCATAGAAAACTCTGCCCGTGTCATGATAGAATAGGTTTTAAAAAATGGAATATGTTCTTGTAACATATGGAAAGTTCACATGGTAAGTAATTGTCATTGTGTAATTGTGACAATATTTTCACATATATTGAATAGTTAATGTAGAAAGCATTTTCGTAGTATATCAGTTTGATGTCGAGTGTTACATTTTTTTATCTTGACAAATTATGTTTGTTTCGGTTTTATAGTGTTAGTGTAAGCGTTTAACTTTAAGGTTTAAAAGTGTACTGCAAGTTTGTAATTGAAAATGATTCTTGTACAAATGTAGCTCTAGTTATGTAACATGTAATATAGTATACATACAAAATAAATTATTTTTTCTAGCATAACTGGCTTGTTTGATATTGACTAGTTTCCGGCTGTGTTGTAAATAACACTTTGTACTGATGGCCCCAAACCTGGTGAATTTGTGGCATTTTGTTTAATAAGTAATGAAGGTATATACAATACATAATATCATAAACATATAAATAGAACAACTAGAATCTGTATGTAGCGCTCTAGCATGTAAACTTGTATTTGATATTAAATAAGTGCTTATATAAAAAGACGAATTCTAGATAACTAGATCTACTGTTGATTTGTGGCCACGCAGGGAGACTTGCTTTCCACATGTACACGAGGCAGGTCTATGCATTACTGTCGGATTTTTACCCAAAACAATAATAACAAGGACAATCTTGATTAACCTCATTATTTGATGTCATCGGTGACGTCAATAGACCGTGCAACATTTGAAAGTTTAGTCCTATTCCAAAAGAGGACTTGATTCACCAGTGCACACGTACGGTATAATGAGATAAAATATACTGAGATCTATGGCACATGATACTGGAGCGTATACGCAATTAGATCTACTACAGTTACAGATGTCCTTGTGACTGGTCACTGATCGAAGTTACATAACTAGATCTAGATTTTATATCAAGAGCAATAAGTTTTTTGTTGTTGTTTTCAAGGAAAAGAACATCTTATACAAATTTATGTATACAATGTAATATTTAATATACAGTATATTTTGGGTGCTTCTCTCGAATAACACCAGATCTGGACCCATGTACGTTGTTGGAAGATTATACAGGTTTCGTGTATTTCTCCTGATCTGCCATGACGTCATTATAAGAAGGTGCCATGACGTCATCGTAGGAGGGAGGGGCCCCGATGGGAAAATTTGACTGATTGACCGGGGCGGGCGCCAATGGGCTGTGGTCATCAGATCCGGGTACGTTAGTGGACGAATCTAGATTTATATCATCGGGTTCGTCCTGTACGGAAGCCAGCGCGATTTGTTCTGCGCATGCGCTACTGACGTCGACTTCCGGTAGATGACTTTCTGAAGAGTTCGGAGCTCCGTTGTCATTTGAAGAGGGCCGCTGCAAAAAAAAACAGGAATCAAGTTGAAAAATATCCGGAATAATCTGGAAAAAATATTTTTAAAATTATTACAATTATGAAAGCACCTTAAGGTGCTAAACTTCCGTTTTGAACAGTGCATTTTGCTGTGCAAGTGTCATATATACCACACCCCATAGTCTCCGTAAACATGGATCAGCAGTAATGTATCTATTTTGGGCACCATGAAGAGTCACTGGTAGATGTCGCCTGTGCAACGGTATTTGGAGGAAATGCATCGTCCGTTTGCCGAACACTTCTTTACTCTGTCGTCATCAGCAGGACAATTACCTTATGCACATAAAAACGAACTTATGAGTTACTTGCTGTAGGCCTCATAGGCAGTGCGTGTGTGGTCCGAATTGTATTATACGCATATAAACATAAAGTGAACTTGATATTTAAAGAGATTTGTTTACAGATTATCGAGTTGACAATTTTCCAACTTTTGTCACAGATTCTAAAAATAATATAATAGTGTATATAAAGGAGCGAATTAAGTGACAAGGACATACACTGTAAATACAGTTTCGTGAATGAGTAATATCAATCGAAAAAAAAGGTAAAATAATAAATATAAAAGCTACAATTAGAAGGCGTTTGTAACGCGAAACGATAGAATAATACGGAGTGTTTCTGTTGTTTTCGTTGAAATTGTTGAAAACACGTCGATCACTTACATAAAGTATAAAATTGAGGGACAGGTATATAAATTGGAATGGCTTAGGGGTAACCGCGTTAGAGTTTGATCTGGAGGTCTGAGGTTCGAATGGTGGAAGGAGCAACATTATTATTATTTTATGCTTTGTTTTATACAACTTGAACTCTTAAGTTCAGATGCTTTAATTTGTCAAGTTAAGACGTTAAATAGCATATTTAAAAAATACAAAACTCGGTGAATATGTCCCTTTAAGGAGCATGTAAATTGCAAAAAATTAGTAAAGTGGCTTTAAATGTTTGTTATTGTGCTGTATATGCAATTATAGTTATTTGTGGTTAATATGATTTTATCTTCTACGGGTGTAGCGGAGTCTTTATAGGCAATAATGATATTATAATTAGTCTCCAACTCACAAGCAATGACTAAAGAAGTTAAATGCAAAGCATATTTTTGCTGGATTTTTTTTTTTGCCAAACTGCTGTTCGAGTTGAATATATATACTAGTAAATAATATCGACCCCTGTAAGTCCTATCAGCCTCAGAGGTTAATATAACCTGTTTCGGGTTAACGTTTACTATGACCCTCTCTGCAAAACGTCATCGTCAAAGGTCCTAATTCCTATGAGGTAGATTTTCTTATGATCCGTTTTTATTTACTCAATGGTAATTGCACTTTTGGGTAGTAACTGAACATTATTTATTTTGTTGGAATTGAAATGAAACGTGTAATAAAGAAACAGAAATATTCGAAAGATACGAAAACTAAAGTCATTTCCATGGAATATATCAAATAGCTCCATTTTGTGATATTTGACTTATTTCCAACACCGTGTCTGCTATTGTTAGGACCTTTGGCGATATGTCATCGGAATTTGGAACAAATTCAAGATGGCGAACATATTTTCCATTTGTTGGTCCTACTTGCATGACAAAAAATGTCGGTGGTTGATAGATAAATGATTATATTTTAATATGAGTAGATATCATTAGTTTTGGAAGTCCACAGTGCACTGAAGGTCTGTGAATTAATTTATAAATTTATAAATTCATAGCCCTTCTAAGACCTTAATACCGGTATTAATCAATTCACAGACCTTCAGTGGGGAACTAAGAAACTACCAATATTAATCAATTCACAGACCTTCAGTGGGGTACTAAGAAACTACCGGTATTAATCAATTCACAGAACTTCACGGCAAGTTACACATGAATTTTTGGGGGGAATGTTTTAAATGGGCTAATCTACACATGATTAGACTTTTGTCTAAATCCAGGAATTTTTAGTTATGTAAGCTTATTGGCAATTTGCCACACTATGGTGTATAACTAATTAGTTGCACAACCCATGGGTCAATGAGCTGCATGGGAGGAGCTCTGCGTTCTCTGAGTGCTATTTGATAATAATTCAAGCTAACATTGCGTATTGTAATTTATTATACCTCACCCGTTTGTTTTCGTTTTTGTGTTCATATAAAAACGAAGCAGTCAATAATTGTAAATATCAAACTGCACTATCACCCGCTATAGGTTACGCATGCGCAAATGAATTCCTTCATCGTTACATATAAAATATTCAATGTTTGATCTCAATGTTCACCATGACTAAGCGACTTCCCAATATATCACCATACCTTGTTGGACAGATAAGGCCATAACCTTTTGAAAAAACAGCATGTCAAAAATTTCTATACGTTGTAACTCAAAATATTTACCTTAGAATAAACACACCGGTTTTGACAGGCATGGGGGCTGCCATTTTATGCATGAATACATGGGCCAAGAGTTATGAAGCTGGGAACCATTTAAGATAAAGTAGTGCCTAAAACTGTATTTTTTCTTATTTCTTACATATATACCTTTAAATTGATACCAAAACATATTTAAACTGTATTTTAAAAATCATATGCATTATACACTGAACCCTATGTGTTTATTATCTAACTGGCAGCATGTAACCCTGAGGATGTGACTTCCGTTTTGGTGTAATTTGACCTATAACGTCGTAGCGATAGACAGGTTGATCGGAGTTAAAAGGCGCTTATGAAACGGTGAGTAATTACGCCGTGTTACAAAAGCGCATTATCTATTGAGAAGCCCTGTTTCGGTATAATAATATTGCATTCTTTGAGGCCGAAAGTGCATTTTGTCAACCCTCGAAAAATACTGTTGCCCGCGGCCTCGCCTTGGGCAACAGTATGTCCTCGAGTTGACAAAATGCACTATCGCCCTCAAAGAATGTAATATTTATATAATATCTTCGTTCAGTAACTTTCTTACTTCATGGCCATGGTGTACATATGTAGCTTAGCTACTCACATTATGAAGTAAAATTCACGGATTTTTCCCAGAATTGTGACATACAGGTTTTGATTACCGTCGCAATTAGTACACGATGGTTACAGTGTATGTAAATACATGAACAATTACGTAGCCGTATTTACTATTTAATTATTGTTTCATTGTAACAAGAGAATGTTTATTTCCAAAATTCTATAGTTTACTTTCCCACTTTAAAATTTTCTTTCGTCTTTGGTCAAATTCACTGATTTTGCCCAGCTTTTTACAAAATCTTCAAATTACCCGCTTCTTCCCTGCAGGGAATTTTTTCGCACTTTTTCCCTGCTGTTTTCCTGATTCGATGGCCACATATACACATATACTTTAATAATAAAAGATTGCTCACCATTCACCGGTTTGGCTAACGCTCCGAAACCATCCTTCACCGTCGAATTCGTCTCAAAGCAATATGGCGCCATTTCAAACCTCGTAAAATAAAATGTCGTCTGCGCATTTCCGGTTTGTCCGGTAATAATCGGTTCCGGTCGGACGGTTACGCTGCACTCGAAAACGCCATTAGGAACTTATGGTTGGCGAGACCCATAGAAGTTTAATTCTCCCGCAATTCCGTTGAGGATTATATCGCCACAATGGTCTTCAAAGTTCCCTGGAAGTGCACCAACGAATTGTTTAACAACGCTTAAGTGTACGTAAAGCTTTATAAAGTGTCTTTGTCGATTGCCCAGCCCCATTGTACGTAGAGACCCGTACACTGGGCATTGTGTAAGACCCCGTACATGTTCACGGTGGGCAGACATCTTGCATTTGGTCATTCTCGTGAAGAAAGATGGGTAACTATGTGCATTTGGTTACCCTAGCAAAGAAAGAGAGGTAACTATATAATAAAGTGTGCATTTGATTACCTCAGCAAACAAAGAGACGTAACTATGTATATGTGCATTTGGCTACCTCAGCAGAGAGAGGTAACTATATAGGTGTGCATTTGAATACCTCAGCAAAGAAAGAGAGGTAACTATGTACATGTGTGCATTTGATTACCTCAGCAAAGAAAGAGAGGTTACTATATATATGTGCATTTGGTTACCTTAGCAAAGAAAGAGAGGAAAGAGAGGTAACTATATATGTGTGCATTTGATTACCTCAGCAAAGAGAGGTAAATATATATATATATATATGCATTTGGTTACCCTTGCAAAGAATACAGGATATTTGTTGATTTCGGTGTAAGATCGTACAATATTGTATATCACGAGTGTTCATAGAAATATATTTTAACGAGTGGAGCAGCCACGAGGGCAAATATAATTATATGAACACGAGTGAAATAGAGAGGTTACTATGTGCTTTTAATTACCTCAGCAATGAAAGAGGGGTAAATATGTTCATTTGGTCACAACCGCAAAGGAAGAGGGCAACTATGTGCATTCGGTCATCCGTGCAAAGAAAGAGCAATAAATATGTGCATTTAATTACCTTCAGCAGCAATGAAACAGTGATACATATGTTCGTTTGATCACACTCGCAAAGAAACAGGGGTAACTATGTGCATTTGGTAGCCCCAGCAAAGAAAGAGAGGTACCTATACATGTGTATATGTGCATTTTGGTTACCCCGCAGAGAGATAACTATCTGCACTTGATTACCTCAGCAATGAAAGAGAGGTTAATGTTCATTTGGCCACTACCGCAAAGAAAGAGAGGTAACTATGTGCATTTGATCACCCGCGAAAAGAAAGAGGTAACAATGTGCATTTGATTACCTCAGCAATGAACGAGAGGTAAATATGTTAATTTGGTCACAACCGCAAAGAAATAGAGGTAACTATGTGCATTTGGTCATCCCCGCAAATAAAGAGAGTCCAATATGCTCATTTGGCCACCCCCGCTTAGAAAAAAAATTTAGGTTTTTGTGAAACGTCGGGTGAGAGCACTTAATTTCGACCGCGGTCTCGAATGAAGCATACGCGCATTTTGACAACCGATTGTTCCACAAGGTTATGTCGCATACTGTCTCTCTTAAAAACTCGCTAAGCTCAATTTGGAATTAGTGTGAGCTTAAATAGACAGATTGTGAACACCTTAAATGTTGTATATCTATATTTTTATGATAGTTAAATTAGGGTATTTAATCTTCAAACTTATGAATCATTTATATTGACCCTTATGATCGTAAAGCACATAACAGTCTGAAATTACACATTTTTCTCTAAATATTTATATTGATTGGACTATCAAGAGAGATACAAGTTTACTGTGTGCGTTCAAAGTTCACGCGTGTACCATTATTTGCCTTTTCATTTCACCTCTCGAGTCACTGTGTATATAATGGCCAAGGTATGGAAGTCTCGGACACTATAAAAACACATCTACATTCCAATACTTGAATTCATGTACATGTATTGACAAAATGCTCACACTTCTACGGACTGTCTTAATTTATTTTGAAATTGTATTTTGAATTTCTGCTCAATAACGTAACGTTTTATAATTAAAGATAAATATATTCAAGTTTGTAAATTTTGTGCCACTATCTTAGTTTATAGCATAACATTAATGTAATCAAATAACTTCTTTAAATGGTTTCAATAATATCCCCCCCCTCCCGAAAAAAAGTTCATCATTTGAACTTATTAAATATGAGGGACTACTAGGATGTCAAAGAAACAGTGATTGATTTAATTCAGCATGTTAATGTCATTGTGTTATAGAAATGAGCAATACGTACATGCGAAGGCTATACGATCAATTAAGTATGAATAATTGACTACATTATGAGAATTAAACAACAATACTTTAAAAAAGAAAACCCACAGTGGGTATCGAACTCACGACGAAGAGGTCGTAAGAACAAATGACAATCGACAGCGCTCAACCGACTGCGCAAGTACATGTACATACTATTGTTATATAAGATACAGTACAAACAAATCTAACGTCAACGAGTAAACAAGAAAAAAAGCCAAACAACGACGACCTAAATTATACAATGATTTTTTTCTCAGAATACTTGAACTCTTTTTCCATATTTTTTTACATTATTTTAACCTGTACCATATACCTATTCCTCTATACCAGGACACACAAAAAGGAGCCAAGTAAAATACTTTATACATTTTATTACATATTTTAAAAGCATTCTTTTTACAAACATATTTCTCTTTTTTTTACCATTTTCAAGTACAATGTATCTTATTGTACAACATTCTTTTATTTCTTTTTTTTTTTTGCAACTTTTTTTTATAAGTATGTTCATATTTTTTTCTCCTGTATTTTTAATACAATATTATATTATGTACGTCATTTTTTTATTCTTTTTTCTTGCATTTTGATTCCATTTTTTTTTCTTTTCTAGTTTCTTTTTTTTGTCTTTTTTAACTACTCATATACAAGCTGAAAAGTAAAACGCCAGTTATTTGCAAGCACGATGCAACACTTGCCTCATGTTTCTTATAGCTTAAATCACACCATAACATATTTGTAACATTGGAAATTATCAAATTTAATCAGAAAAACGAAAGCTATTACAAATTTTCTCAGCTAAAATTGTAAAATTAAAATTTGTGTTCTATTTAATACATTATTTGTTTTGTTCGAGTTATGACAAACACAACAAGGCAAGTTACATCCAAAGAACACAACGAATGATAAGATTAAAGATGTGGCAATAAATTCGAATATCCACTGTACAAAGACAACAGATAATTTGGTGTTTACAATGCCATTTTTCGCAGACAATGAAGATGTTAAAGTACCTTCATGTTAAAAAATTGTGGACTCATTTTAAATCAACTTTTTCAAACTAACAAATTTGCCTGGTCAGCCATATTTACACAAATATAAATAAGTCAATAAGCAAATTTAAATTGATTTATACTATTTGAAAGCAAACGTCAAATGTCTTAAGATATCGTTGAAACTACTTAATAGATAGGTTGTAATATAGAGCATTCCATTAGCGTTTTGGCGGTGTTGGCTTGCTGTTTTTGGAAGATAAATTACAGAAGATTCGAAACATAGCACAAGTTGTTCTATAATGCATGTTCATTTTGTTGGCTCAGTGCAAAACTATGCTATATAACTGGTATTCAACGTAGACTGAGCATAGTTTTGCGCTGAACCATCGTCGATTTGTAAAAAAATAAGACAAATATTTAACTTCCATATAACATAAAGGTCCTTTAAGACAATATGCAACGAGACATTCATACTTACCTCACACATGTTAAATATTGACAAATCACTTATTTCAAATGTGTTGTGTATATACAGCAGTACATGACAATCATAATTTCAATGCTGTTCTTTTGTAAAACGTGGAAAGAGATTCACAATGGCTGTTCATATTTGTACGTATTTAATATTTATGTATGTTGTTTAAAGCCAGTTTCATGTTCACTAAGTGGACCGTGAACCAAGGTGAAGTTTCAAAACAAAAAATTCTGGAAACATTCCTACAGAAATCAATACTCAAAACAAATGCATTATAATGCTTAATTTTAACTTGAAATGATCTTAAACAGAACTTGTGTTCATGTTGTTTAAGAAATTGCAAATTTTATTTTTAAATAAATTATTTACCTAGAACTGGTAAATAATTTTGGGTAAAAAAACTAAAATGCAGAGTTTACAGTATACCATCACTGTATTAAAAGTTGATTTTGAAACTATTTTGCAATGTGAATTTATTTAAAACAGTGATAAAATCTGTGGCAAGTCTGAATTCAGCCCCTTTCCGGTCTATATTGCCTGTAGTACGTCCATCGATGACACTCCACAGCTAATTCAATACGGGGAATAGTAGTTTGCTCTCCTATATCTTCTGAAACGAAAACCGGTTATAAAAGCGCGTCTAAATTGCAACACAAAACCAGTGCTGCAGCTAGCCGATGAATTCTAAAAATATGACAAAATGAACGATGATAAAAACCAATGGTTTGAATAAACTTATGTTTCATCGTAATTACACTGTGCAGTGCTCAAGATAAAATTTTAGTTAAAGGGTACTGGTCTTTCTTTATGGTTTAAATATGTATAAATAATGAATCAACAACTATTGCTCTTCAATTAATGTGTACTACATTTCAATCAATATATTTTCAAATTAAATATATGCGGTGTTAAAATTTATGTATTTTTTTTTTTTTTTTTTTTTTCATGCGTACTAGTACTCCCATTATTATATTTAAACGAGTATTTTCCAAAGTTTAAACGAGTATTTACTTTTAATACTCCTCTTATCTACAGCCCTGACTGTGCATATTGGGACTTGTACCAGTGTCATGTACCCTTTAACTTTCTCTAGAATTAACTGCATTGAAAGGAAGTACAGCCCTGACTGTGCATATTGGGACTTGTACCCGTGTCATGTACCCTTTAACTTTCTCTAGAATTAACTGCATTGAAAGGAAGTAAAATGATAGAAATACAAATGAAATACTTTTGGCATAAAAGCTTTAAATACAATTTTAAACATGAAATCAACACAGAAATCAAAATAAAGGCATACTAGTAACGGAAAAAACGAAACTAACAAAGAGTGTTTACCTCAAAGATAACCTCACTTTTTTATTAAAAATAAAAAGACAAAACACACAACTTAAGTAAAAAGAACTTTCCAAGATCAGACAGAATCATTTAATTTCATTAGCTTCAATAGTCTAGCATGTTAAACACATCATTTCTTGGAAGTCCTTAACTTTCATAGTTTCCATTCTGACTGCCAATGAAACTAAAATGGCAAGAGCCATATTTAAACCGAAATATAAAAACGATCAGGACCTAAATCATGTGCCTTGTCTAATTTACCAATAAGGATAACCACAAGAATAGATTCAAACATTCTTGCCAACTTATATCGATCAATAGCTGTACATAGCTAATGTTGACTGTTATGAAACCCCGACTATAAATAAATTTTTTGTATCTTTGTATCTTTGTATATGAAGTTCTGAAGATACAATGGGTACACGGGATTCATTTTCAGTTAACATGTTACTTTAACAAAATGTTCCTATTCAATACATTTGTGTCCAGAAGCTTTTCTTGATAAATATTTTTTTATTTCTTTATGGTTTCTACATCAAGGATTTTTTTTATTACAAAAAAAGGCGATAATTATTCACACATGACTGATGTCACCGTGACCCTACACGACACCTACCCGCCACGCCCCCTAGGTCGGGGTGCATACCCCCCGTAGTACCCGCCCCGCGGTCTCCGGCCTCCCCGCCGTCCCCGGTTTGTGGAACTGATACCCGGTCTGTTGGTGCGCTTGGCAAACACCTGGGGAACAATGTTGCAACATACATAATAAACTCAAGAATATACAAGAGCTGTTTGTAAAACAGGTTTGCAACCTCTGTTCTAACACAATCCTTAAAATATCAAGTTTGGTTAAGATAAGTGAAATGAAAAATGTTGGACTTGAAAGAGCTGAAACGGCTAAAAAGGACTGTTTTAGATCACTCAAGGGCAATAACTTGGCATTTCCTGGGGCGATAATTATCTAAGAATCAATCATTAAAGTATATTTATTCAAAAGGCTCCACAATCTAAATTGCTTTATATACTTTTTTTCTGAAGAATTTATCATACAGAATGTTTTATTTCTATTTTGCTTTGAACTTAATTAACAAGCAATCACAATCAGTAATTTATTGAGGATAATCACAGACTTTCATTAGTCTAGCATGTATGAACACATCATCTTGTGATTGCACTAGCATACAATGATAAATCATGCAGCTCTCATATGACACATGTCAATTAAAATTAAGTTGAAGCAGTCCTTACAAGTCATAGAAAATTTTACTAAAACCAATTTGCATTCAGTGGTCACACACATGTTCCACAACACAAAAACTGAACAAATTAAGAGTTCAACCTGGCGTATAATTTTCTTGAACCAAATTTACCATACCACAATTAAATTCGACTCCATTCTCGTTCAAGACATTTTTTAAGGGATGAAGAATAAATTGTTGCTAATTCAAAATTTCTTTAGCCAAATGTTGAAATTTGTAGTCTCTTAGCCAATGACAGGATAAGCCCTGAAATGTAATTCTTGTATTTACCAAGGAGAAATACACATCCAAATGTTTTCAACATTCAGAGCAACAGATAAGGCATGTATTTACGTAATAATGCAATTCTGAAACACATATTATGCAATTATTTTAATATTTGATGAGTGACAAAACTCAATCAAAATATCCAATATGCAAAAAACAGCATGTGCAGTGCATAAAAAGATTTACACGGATACGAAATAACCATCAATGTGCATGAACAACCAAAAACGAATGATTACAAAATTGTTATGTTATGAAATGACAGACACCAGCATAATATGAAGCACTTTGATTGGACGTTGTTTATAAAGTAATCCTCAACAGTCCAACTGACATTTATCGAGTATCTCCGTCATGGTCCGGGTTCTATGACGTCATTATGCAACACTCATTTTCTTTGTCTCTGTTCAATAAAGCATATTTTTATTGAATAGATTTTGTGGCCATTTTACTAAATTTGGAGATCATCTTTGTCTTATACTCAATTACTTTTAATGTAATGGGGTAACATAACTGTACTCTACTAAATTTTTCAATACTCAAGGGTAATACTAAATTCCAAAATTATCCTTATCTGTTGCTCTTTAATATTGCAGACATGGCAAAAGACCGCAGGCCTGCCGGACATTCCCCGTAAAAATGTCAAAAGGCCGGCGGTAAAATCCAAGATGCCGGACTTCCTGTCCGATATCGAATCCGTAAATATATGTATTCAGTCTTCACGAATACATTCTGAAATCAGTGGAGTGTTGGTCCACTTAGCCAGCTCAAAAGATTGGACCAGACTACAATTAAGTGGACCATAGTTTGTAGGTTTTCTTTCATTCTTTTGTATTCCATTTATTAAAGAAATAATTATAAACAATACAGGCTTTTAGACTGTAAATATGTGAAAAAGATTTGTTTTATTTTTCTAACTATGATATTCTTAATGACCAGAGGACCTTAAATTAATGGACCGTCGGTCCAGTTAACTTTCAGATTTTGCTGGACCGAGCAAAAATTTAGTGGACTCAGTCCATGGTCCACTGGTTTATCGTGAAGACTGTGTGTATTTCAAACTCCATTTAGGACGGTGATATTAACAACAGGCCTGTAATTTTTCCCCTTTCGTAGGACAGTCTGGCCTGTAAGTTTTGGCAGTCTTTCAACATGTCTCATATTGCATTGTGATTAAGGCCGTTTTATATTAAGACACAGAAAACATCAATGTACAATAACAACTGTACATTTCAATTATAGGAAAAAGGAAATTTGTATGTTGTACATTACCCATAACAGCAAAATAATTTACCAATCTGTGTACCTACTGAAAAACTTGCCTTAATTAAGATAAGCCACAGTCAGTAATCAGAGATATAATCAAAGACTTTCATTAGTCTAGCATGTAAAATAGCATAATTCTGTGGCTGACTTAAAAGTAAGCACCTTGCTTTGAAATTTCTTAAGAACAGTTTAAGAAAAAGATGGTCACAGTATCAATAATTTGGATCTTTCATGTTTTTCATATAATATACCTACACAAATATCTAGTACAATGACGAATAGAAGATAAACTATTAGAAGAATTTAAATGTTTTGCGTAAATTGATTGAGATTTACTCCTCTATTAACAGACTTGCTTAGAAACTTTTGCAGGTATACATTTCTGAAAAATAAGAAACCCTTAACACACAATTCAACTGATACCGTATGACTAGGTACAAATCTTTAATTATTATGATCCCCCATGTTTTTCAGTTACAAAATTTCAGGCAATAATAACTAGAATTTCTCATTAGCACCGGTATATAACTTTTCAAACACAAACCTTTATCTGTCGTCCTCTGAATAAGGACTCGTCAAGTGCCAAACAAGTGGCTACTGAGTCTTTGTCGACAAACTCTATGTAGGCATATCTGTAATGGAACACATCATCAACTGAAACAGGTCTTCAATATCACAACTGATATTTTGGGCAGAAGCGACTTCAACAAGTTAAAACAATTTTTTGTATCAACACCGGTCTGTTGGCCTCTAGACAGTGAAACTGTATTCAAGAAGACCAATTATGACTTCGTAGTCAAACTGAAACCATAACTTTGAAGGTTTCGTATGCAAATTCTATTAGAAAACATAAATCATAATCAATGTTTACATTTTGGTATTAAAATGACGGTAACTGGAATACAATTATTAATTTATTTTTTTTAAGCAGCTGATATTTTGTGGAAAACAGTAATTTCATTGAAATCTACCAGAATTTCAGTACGAAATGATCAACATTTTCCAGATCATTTGTTAAGATACGAGTGTTTGAAATGGTTCAAGTGAATTGTTTAGTCG
Source organism: Congeria kusceri (assembly GCA_027627225.1). NCBI lineage: Eukaryota > Metazoa > Mollusca > Bivalvia > Myida > Dreissenidae > Congeria > Congeria kusceri. The sequence goes on from CM051036.1 coordinate 17,288,338, forward strand.
ACTTAGAATGTTTCACCAATAGAACAGCCATCACAATCAGTATGTGGTTTAGCATTATCACGGACTGTCATTAGTCTAGCATGTACAAAAGCATCATTTTGTGACAGCTGTCTTTCCATTTCTAATGTATCACAGTTCACTTACAAGTAATCTTGAAAATAGTTTTTTTTGACAAAAAATTTACTTACAAATGTAGCAAAGATGTTCAAAAACCTAAGTTGTAGCAAACACTTAATAACTTAAACCAAAGCAAAGCATTGTTATAACATGTTACCCTTTCGGATGGCCAGAAAATTTATCACACTGTATTGTAACTCGGTTTACTGAACCGCAGCCATGGAAATGCTGTTCCAACTCCTCTGCAGTCGCCCCATAGTCTACGTTGCCCACATATATTGACCTTGCATCAGCCTCAAGCTTTTCCTCTGGTGTGGGGAATGCAGAGTTTGATGCTGTAATTGAAAAAAATTGCTCACCCTGTTGCAAGCTAATGCATGACTCTTAAATTACATTATTGAGTACCGTATTAATTTTATAGAAACAGAAATGTACATGACTATAGCAATGTGAGTGTGGGCAAAATATTTTTTTTTCCATATAGACATTTGTTTTCACCACGTCTATAGGTACATGCAGTTTGGGCAAAATCTGGGATGTGATTTCAAATGCTCTTCATTGGGGGAAAATAGACTACCCCCTCATTTAGCTAACTAAAAAACATTACTTCCAAACGGATTCGGCAACTATTTAATAGGCATTAGTTATATACAAAGATTTTTAAAGGAGGAAAAGAATCACACCCCTGCAAAACTTGCCCTTAAGTACATCAATTCCTGGACTGTGGGTAAGGGTTTCGCTGGCGATCGCCACCAAAACTTGCCCTTAAGTACATCAATTCCTGGACTGTGGGTAAGGGTTTCGCTGGCGATCGCCACCAAAACTTGCCCTTAAGTACATCAATTCCTGCACTGTGGGTAAGGGTTTCGCTGGCGATCGCCACCAAAACTTGCCCTTAAGTACATCAATTCCTGGACTGTGGGTAAGGGTTTCGCTGGCGATCGCCACCAAAACTTGCCCTTAAGTACATCAATTCCTGGACTGTGGGTAAGGGTTTCGCTGGCGATCACCACCAAAACTTGCCCTTAAGTACATCAATTCCTGGACTGTGGGTAGGGTTTCGCTGGCGATCGCCACCAAAACTTGCCCTTAAGTACATCAATTCCTGGACTGTGGGTAAGGGTTTCGCTGGCGATCGCCACCAAAACTTGCCCTTAAGTACATCAATTCCTGGACTGTGGGTAAGGGTTTCGCTGGCGATCGCCACTATTACCAAATGCTAAAAAATTACAAAAACGGCTTATTTTAGTTTTTACTGGCAACAACAAAACTTTTCAGTGTTAAATCTTGCATGATGAATCTCAATTTGAATAACCAAATTATTCAAGCCATACAAAAACTAAAATTTACAAAAATAAACGAAGGTGGCCTACACAATGAGGGTGAAGACATGTTCATCTTGAGATCAACTTGATTCTGCATTTCACGAATTTTCTCTGCCTCTTCTTCCATTTCTTTCACCCGGGCTTTAATAGCCTCCAGCTCCTAAAAATATATGACATAAGTAAGTTAAAAACCTTAAGGTTAAGTAGACTTACAGATAACTTAGGACGAGACATATTTGCTTTAGCTGTCGCAGAAATACTATATATATATTCTATGTAGCGAAGGAAAACAGCAAGTGTAACACATGTAACACAAAAAGCAGTGTTCTGCCGTGAATTTGGACTATTTGGGACAAGGGTCCTCTTGGCTTCAAAAAGTGGGGACAAATTACAAAAATGTAGGGACACAGACAAAAAAGTTGTTCACCTCATGAATATTCCCAGAGCAGATTTGTGTTTTGAAAAGTACGTACTAGCTGTTTTCATTCATGTTTGTTTTTTTATTTTCTGTTCAAAAAAGGATTAATACATAATACTGTGTTCTTAATTAATTCATAACGTTCTGTTAATCAATATTACACTGCATTCTTAAATACGTTATAACCTTGCATTATTAATTTTAATTTGAACAAACAATAAAATCCGTTATAATTACAAGGCGTTAATAATGAAACCTGTTACAACTACAAAGTGTAACAGTGTTACATCATCAATTAGCCCGGCTTCCAAAACTGTAAGCCGTTAGCAACACTCATAGCAACGGTGTTGGTAATTCGACTTCAAAAGTCTTTGATGTTTCTGCCGAAATGCGGCTGTCGTCCAGCAGTTCATCGCTGAAAAGCGTGTTTCACGAATAGCATGTGGACCGCGTGTACAATATCGATTGATACTACTGTATCTGAACTGTTCAAGCGCTGCCGATAAAGCGTTAATGAATTAGTGTTCTAATGACAAAATTGGTTATAAATTGACGTCACGATCAATGATATAAATTTTACTAAATACGCAGAATGATTTACTTGTAAATTGTGTGCGCCCGCGGACCCGCTTACGAAAATTTGGTGGGGACAAGTCATTTATTTTTGCGTCAATGGCGCAAGGCCGCATCCACGACAGAACACTGCAAAAAGTAATGCATAGTCACTGCGACGCATGCTCTGAATAACGTTAACATAGATATTCTGCTCAACTGGATTTGTCATGGAAGTACCAGTTCTCGAACCTCTAAGGATGTACCCTGGCCTGTAGACTTTGTTGCAAAAGCATTCTTGAAAACAACATTATAGATCATTATTTCAATCTGTGGTGCACATTTTTATGCATTAAGGCCAACATTTTTTTATCTTTTGTTTTACGGGAGTGCCGACCCTAAATTGTGACAAAATCAAATAAAAATAAAAGTAACTTTTGTAAATTTTATTTATAATTTTCCCGCTGACTTTGTATTTTATTCGTAGCACAAAAAAAATCTATGCCGAGAGCTAAAATGTTTTGTACCATGTTCCAATAAAAAGTACTATTTCCATTTCTTTCCGATGGAGACGAAACACTTTGAGTACGAATATAAATTTGGCAAAATGTACGGACTGGTTTATGTATAGAACACAGTTTATAACACAAACCATTAATTTCCAATAACCAATCGGGCACAGTCTGCCAGGTGCGTGGTGTGGTTTCATCTCGGAAAATCTTTATCAAATTTGTGAAAACAACGCGCTGTTTGTCAGCATTCACTGTCTTATTAAAGATGATTGCTAGCAAGCTGTCGTAGAATCCGCAGACACAACTAATTAAAGGATTATCTTGTTGATAAATGGAGTGTGAAATTTTGTGTCTGGAATATGTGAAATGGACTGGTTATCGGGTATGTTTGTATTTCGGACAGTAAAGTAAAAGTGGATTGTTCTTGAGTTCAAACTTCAAATATAATATCCTATTTTACCAGTTAGTTGTTTGTGAAACATGTACATAATTCGTATATATTTTGTTCAGCCTTTTTATGTTAACCAGAGTGCAAGAATTCATTATAGTATACTATTTACAAATTTTAGTTCATTAATATTTTGTGAAGCACTTGTAAATAGTATAACAGTGTATACATGTTGACATGAAAATTATAGTTAAAGTTATTTAAGTTACTGCAATGAACAATAAACTAAAATGTTTAATACATTTAATATAGTGCACGTAATTTACATGTACACATGCTTTTGTTAATGCCATAATATTAATATAAAGCACAGTAAAATATATACAGGGATCTCACTAAAGATGAGTCCTGGGACTCCTTCCCCCTAAAATGTAGGAGTCCCAAATAGAAAAGAAATAAAGGTTAGGTATGTGACACGCGAGACGGAATGGAATTTTACAATTTATACATTTATACAATATATGACAGTGATAAATAAAATAATCATCATGATAATAATAATAATAATAATTATTATTATTGGGTTATGTAATTATAATGATAATACATAATATTTAATCATTTCTTATAAAACAATATTTTGGTACCAATAATTAATTTTTAAACAGGTAAATTCTGAGCGATTAGCAATTGATGCCAGATGGTCTAAACTTGTTAACTGATTTGTAGGCCTAGTAAAGTCATGATGCGTTGATTACAGTACAGCAGACAGGTATCAAAGCGTAAACTTTTCACTGTCAAGTAGTGTAATTGTGAAACAGGTTTTAAAAAACAAAAAAACTTTTACAACACAAAAAAACTTAAGAAAGGGGCAATAATTGGTTATATTAAACACCAAATTATGTGTTTGCATGTGTTTTACAAATGTTCGTGATCTAAGCCGGCGACGAAAATTTTCGCGGGGTCGCGAAAATATGTGGCATTGCAAAATTTTGTAATTACACTACCGCCAGTATTGTTAATTTGTGTATTGTCATAGGTGTTATATACTAGAAAGTTCCTTAATATCTGATTATTGAACGATGCTTTTATATTCGTGTCAAAATTCAGCCCTAGATTTTCGTATAAAATTTCTGTTAAAACAAAAGCTCTTATCACCGCATTACTCAATTTACTGAGATTTAGAGCTGTTATTCATGAAATTTGATTGGCAATATAAATTAATGAAATCAGCTGAAGCTGTTTTTCACGCATTTTAACAATGTTGTTTGTTTGAAGTTGTCAAATATGTTGTAATTGTTCTTAATTGGGGACGCCTTTTGTCACATTTCGGCGATTTCGCACATTCTAACTGACTTACGGATTAAAGCACAGCAATGAGTGACAATGTAATTTACCAATGAAAATTACCAGTAACTGTCTGGAATGGTGTGGGTGGAGCTAAGGGACTGCTGTGGGCGGAGCTAAAGGACTAGACTTTGACAGCTGCAGTGTGTAATGGGGCCGATATTGATTTTATCACGACTACTGCCGATTTTACTGCAAGCACTCATGTATGTTTTAAGTAACAGGGTATACGCAGTAAGCGAAAAATGCGTCCCAAGGACTCTTGGCATGGGTTTGACATGCGTCCTTTTGAAAAAATATGCGTCCAAATACGCTTGATTTTGCGTTTCCGAGATCCCTGATATATCTATTAAAACAATAAAAACATTGAGGTAGGTTCCTCCAGTGGCCAGTGTTCCCCAAAATCAGGCATTTCATGCTAATTTTCCCTATAAAAAGCCAGGCCCTTTCCCCCAAATCGGCAGAAAAAATCTGAAAATTTATAAAAAACAAAAGAGAATCCATTTCAATTCGCAAAATAGCATAGAACAACACAGTTTCTGATATTGTTACCGATTTATGTGAAAGAAATGTAATCGTTTTGAGTGTCTTTGCCGAAGAAGCAGAGGTGTTCTCAGGCATACACTTTGACATTATGAAAAGCTTTGGGAAGGTTTGATGAAATAAATATTATTGATTAAAATGCCATACTTAAATTATATGCATTATTAAACTGTATAAACTGCCTTATGATTGCATCGGACCAGTTTGAAAATTGGTAAATTTTTAGGGTAAACTTTTAGGCCATGTCAATTTAAAGTATGAATAAAATAAAACAGGTCGGGGAAACTACCAAATTTCAGTATTAAGTTGGTGAGCTCCAGATGATCCAGTAGTTACAAAAAAAAAGAAAATTGACAAGGTACTGGGTTCAACGAAAGTGCCAGCTAATTAATGTTTAAATTAAAATAATAACAAGTGTACAAACACAGAAATATGACAAATAAAATATGCAACAAAAGCAGTTGTAAAGTTAAAAAAAATAAATGTTTGGATAAGTATGAAAAAATGATTGTTTAATTCTACTCAAATACATAGTCAAAGAGTTTTCAACTAATTTATTTTTACTGGTATGTCTTAAAAGTGCATGTTTTTGACCGTGACTGTAACAAATGTTTTATTTTAAAAATAAATAAAATTACTTTGTTTTCCTTTTTATTTTCTTGTTTTTTTTTGTCGACTGGTGATAAAGAGACATATTATTTTTATTTATCCTCCCCGACTCAATTACAAAAAAAAAATTCCCGTAAAACAAAAAATTAAAAAAATGTTGGCCTAATAGTGACACAGATTCTGTATGTTTTAGAAAATTTACACAGTATTATGTTGCCACCCTGCTATTTCAACTGTCATGGCGGCCTAAATATAACTGACCTATTCTCGAACCCACAGCTATCAATAACGAACACATAGTGTATCACATGATCATCACTTGTTTTGCCGATGCAGCCGATAGGGGAACTCAAAGGGGTTTTTCTTTTAGAAAAATACTTTTAATTTAAGAAATATGTACATTTATTTGAAATGCATAAAAAGTCATAGAGTTTTTAATAAAATTGTTTAACAAAACTAAATCATGTCTATGATAGTAAATACAAGTTTTTGATACATATTTCCAATAATTTTACGACGATTGTACAGATTGTTTACCGTAGCACCCGTACACATAATCGGATGACGTCTTGCACACTTTGCTTACATGTAAATAGCGCACGAACGAAAGGTTCGAAAATTGGTGAGGTTCGAGAATAGGTACCTACACGATAACCTTTTCAGTTTTGGGCAAATGTGTTGTTACACAGAAACTAGTTCAAGACCTAATTTCTTCATGTAACAGGTCTTAGTAATGACTTAAAGCATTTAGTTGTCAAAGGCTCCAGGCAAGAGGGTTGTTTGAAAGTCTGAGGCTGTATTCCTTTTTGCAAGTATCGTACATGTTGTTTTCGGCTGCACAAATTTATACAAAATGCCTCGCACTGTCAAACTAGAATAACACTCTAAATTCCATTTTTTAATGAATAAAACGTACCGGATCCTCCACCGCCGCTTCAGCAGCATGTTCGCCGTCTCCCTCGCCGTCATTTTCAGCCCCGTCATCTAACGACACATCCGCGTCTGCGTCAAAATCTCCAACACCGTCATCTTGAAGTGGGTCTATTTCTTGGCCGTTTTCGGTATCAGCCATAGCACGATTGTAATTAAAATTTGGTGTTTCTAAAAGCCAGTAAGCTGTTATACTTGGTTTACATAGATACTGGTCCTATCGTGCCATTTAGCGACGATGTTTGTGGGTTTAATTTTCCCAAATAATTCAATTCACCGGTTAGGTTTTCGTCAGCGTCATACGACGCTTAGACATTGCGTCTGTGGAACGTTTGCGCGAAAGAAAATAATTAAACAGAAAGTTGAAGGTTACAAAACACTTTCTAGCAACGTTTGCAGCTGATGAAGATAATGATGTGTTGTTGTTGATGCTGTTGTGATGCTTCTGATAATAATGATAATGCCGATGTTGCTGCTGCTGCTGATGATAATAAAAATAATACAAATAATAATAATAATAATAATAAGCAGCAGCAGCCTCACCGCCACCATTATCCTCATCATTGATTTTAATACCCCAAATTTTGCACTGAAGCATTATTAACTATTTCTTATGGATTTCAGGGGTGTACCTAAGCCGAATTGAGTATACGCATGAATTGAAGCGCAAATTAAGCTCATGTCAAATTGACATCTATTAACGAACAAAATTTAGATATTATAGCGTCATTTGCATGGAAATAATATTTATGCAATGCCATCAGTTGGACAGTGCACAAGTATCATGTATAACCAACTAAGATCTCAGTTTTTAATGTATTGTTTAAGACTGAAGAACTTTCTAATTGCATGAAAGCGTGAGTAGGCCTAGTTACATCCTTCGGTTTTGTACTTCAAATTATATTTAAATATACATCTTCATAAATTTAATATTATGCAATAGTATGCATATCTAACGTTTGTGGCAACAGTTTTAGCTTCACTATTCGAAGAATAGGTGAGCTTTCCTACTACCCCCGGCGTCGGGATCCGCATCTGATCTTGGTTAAAGTTTAAGTCCTGTAACTTAAAAACAACATAAGTTATTCTGTGACTTGAACCTTGGCATATACCTTTGTCATGAACTCCAGCATCAGGTGCAGCATTCCCCATAACTCAGTTTTTTTATTTTGACAGAGTAATGCCCCTTTTTCACATAGATTTTCTGGTTAAAGTTTATAATCAAGTGTTGTAACTTCACATTTATGTAAGTTATTCACCTCAAACTTGGTATATACCTTTGTCATTCACTCCAGCACCAGGTGCAATATTCCCCATAAATCTGTTTTATATTTTGACAGAGTTATGCCCCCTTTTCACATAGATTTTCTGGTTAAAGTTTATATTCAAAAGTCTTTAACTTGAAAACTTCATAAGTTATTATCTTGAAACTTGGAATGTACCTCTGCCATCAACTCCAGCATCAGGGACAACATTCCCCATAACTATGTTTTTAATTTTGCATAGTTCTGTCCCTTTTGCACATATACTTTCAGAGTTAAGTTTTTATTTTAAAGTTTATAACTTCAAAACTTGATACAGTATTCAATTGAAACTTTGAATATACCTTTGTTATCATTTACATCATCAGGTGCCACAATCCACATAACACTATTTTGTATTTTGACAGAGTTATCCCCCTTTTCACATAGATTTTTAGTTTAGTTTGTATTCAAAAGTCTTATATTTCTAAACTACATAAGGTATTCAATTGAAACTTGGAATACATTTTTGTAATCTACTCCAACATCAGTTGCAACAATCCCAGTATCACTGTGTTGTATTTTGACAGAGGTATAAGTTTTTGTTCCAAAGTCTTACAATTTTTAAACTATATAAGATATTCACCTGAAACTTAGTATAACTAAAATAATTATATAACTCAGCTTTGTATTTCAACAAATGTATGCCTCTTCCACTTTCCAAAATTATGTACCAACTGAAATACTTTGAAATGTCTTCTGACAGCACTGCTCTTGTTTGTGATATAAGGTAAAGGTAAAGAATTGACTAAAAGCACATTAAAAACAAAGAAAAACAGAACAACAAAACAAAACAGATTTCATAACGGTCATGGGCTTGAACATTTATAAATCTTTTAAGTGTTTTTGGTTTAATTAATTGCATTAAGATTTGCTTTTTTAAGGAACAAATATATATTTCATTAGGTTCAACCTACTAAACAATCCAAAAAAAAAAAAAAAAAAAATATTTGTGTAAATAAATATATGTGTGAGTAAAAAACTCTCTTTTGTAATATACATAAGGAATACGGAATCTGCGGGGTTTTTTTTTTCGTATGGTTTATTATTTGCAATGTTCGTGTTTTTTTGTATTTTAAAAAACATTCGGGTCGGCAGATCCGAGAACCTAAACACACTCTGGCCTAAGCAACTGTAGTAACAAACATAGAATATTTGATATAAGGTATATTTGTGAAATGACTGTATTGTAAGTTTAACACCTTAGAAAATCCATATCCACACAAGGTGTTGGGTCTCTTAAGCATATTTAGTCATGTCACAGGTAATCAATAAGCCTAGATATACATGTAGAAGTAGACATTGCCACAATAACTATACTATTCATAGAAATCGATTCCGAGAGTAGGTCTCGAGTTCAAAACTGGTTTATCTGCTTATCATTTCTATAGCAGATGCAACAGTTTCATGCTCAACCCTCATTTGATTGTATTATTTTGCAAATGAGACTTTGTTGTCTATTCCAAGGTGGTAATAATTTTTTGCTGATGGGGATTTTCTTAGGATGATGCTAAGCAATACAAATTGTTGGCAAAATGTTTCAACCATGCAAAAATACCTGTCATTTAGAAATATATTTCCCCCGGGGATTTTTAAATAACGAAAACTTTGTGGTACAGTTGTTGTAGAAACAGTTCAGAAATATTGATGAAACAGTTGGTAACATATCCTAAACATTGTGCCCATCATTGAACTTCAGTTGTAACTCGTGTTTGAATAATTATAAATGGACGCTATAAATAGGGCAGCTACACTGTTACTGTAGTATTGTAATTTTTTGGCCCGACAGCTAATTTGCGGATATACTTAAGAATCATTGCGATATAGTGGAAACAGCAAATATCTCAGTCACATTCGTAGCCTTACATTGTTAACAGGGGTAACCTGCCTTAGTGAAGGTCTGTGCTCTCCGAGTGATTTAAGAATTTTTTTTTGATTTATCGTTGTTTATCAGCCAAAAAACAATGATTCTGAATTCTGATTAATTAAATGCAAAATCTGTGTTTATTAACTGATCAATAACGATAATGTAAAAATTATTTTGATTCTAACATGACCTGACAAGATTTTCTGCAGTTGCAATTACAATGCAAACTTTATTTTACAGCTTCGGAACTATTTTTCGGGTTGTTTATCGGTACTTTAAAAATGGAAATTTTGTTGTGTGTCATGTTAGAATTATAGTTTTATAATGTTTTTGAGGGGAAATAGACCACTTCTATGAATGGAAGAATAGGATCCCAACTTTCTGTCATGCTTGAAAAAACCACACAAACACCGAATTCCTACTAATATTTTATTACATATTTCTTCATAAAAAATCTGATATATTCCCAACAAATTTGTTGGTTATATACCCCTTATCAGCAATGAGAATTGTAAACAGTCATAGCCAAAAACTTGTCACGATAAACAATCAAGTCCATTGGTGCTAATGTCTTCAACCCTTTTAAAAACAAAGAACTGCTCAAGACTTCGCTTGCTTCTTATTAGTTTAGTTTAAACCTATACCGTGGAATTATAGTTGAGCTTAATTGTGTTGAAAGCCTGAGGCTTATTGAGATACTTTGGAGTCCATTTCCTGGGTAGAAGCAATACTGGGCTGGTATTTATAAAGAATCTTAAGACGAAAATTAAGAAAAAATCGTAAAATTCTCAAATATAATAATATGATTTTCTGACAAAGTAATGCATTTTTCGAAGATTTTTACACATAATTTGCAATATAATTCAAAGTGTATTAATATCTAGCATTAGTCATGCAAATGTTCGAAAGCATAGTGTTTTAAACACAAATTCTAGTTTTGACATATGTTCAACTTAAGTTAACAATGTCTTTATAAATATGGCCCCTGACCTATTACTGTCAGTAAGATAATAGGTAAATACAGGATGCATATTTCATTATTCAACTTCAGAAGATCTGTGTTTTCATATTTATATGAGTATGTGATTATTTTTGTCTGAACATGCATTTACCACATAGTATGCAAAATACTGTTCAACATTATTTCAGTTCGAAAAATGTTAAGCAAGACAATAAGTAATACATTTGTGTTCTTGCATTGGATCACATTTTTTTTAGAACGGTAACTGAGCTAGTGTTGTATTATTCATGCAATTATTTAGAAAACTACCCTGTCTTCATAGTTTAGTACATATTTCACAAATAGAGGTGTATCACACTGTACACACATTTTAAGCACAATCATTTCTCTAATATGTATAAAATAAAATAAAAAAACGTTGTCCAAGATAATTAATTTCAAGTAAGAATATATTTTATACAGAAACAATTAAATTTGATTATTAAAGGCCTAAAAGACATCCTGTTCCAACTTTAAGTGCTTCACAAGAAAATTACATAAATAATTGTTTAGAAATGGGACTGTCCTAATATAGAACCATTTAAGACAAAATTTATTTGTTTTTTTCCTAACAAGTACAGTAAAAATTTGCATGAGGGGTCGACCCAAAAGTTCCTGAGACAGAGAAAAAGAGGGTCGAAGACAGCGCACCAGGACATATAATACATGCTACATACTTTGGCTAAAAAGCGATACAGATATATTTGCGCACAACAATTTTCAAATGTAGTCAATGGTTATCAATCATTCGTCTTAACATGCAAACACAATAACAAAGTAGCTCAGGATTACATTAAATAAGTAACTGTCGCAAAGGCTACCTAGGAATTGTAATAAATAGTCATCAATCTACTTTAAATAACCAACAAGGCAACTGTCTGTACCATAGTCTGCAGATAATAAGTTATCCTTTGCCTGGTTATATTTTTAATCAGCACGAAATTCCTTAGATCTAAAAATAATCATAAACCCTTTTTTGACGGCTATAATATTGAAATATATTCCAGATGACTGGAATGCATTTGTTCATACATTCTAATACTAGCTAAATCTAAAGTATATAACAGACTAAGAGCAGAAGGGTTTAAACAACACATTTATATGTGTTGTAAGAACATTGCTAAATAATAGCTGAAATGCCAAAAAAGAAAGAAAAGATTTTACCCAACAATGTTAGAAAAACAACATTTCCAAAAACTGAACTAGATTTTTGTTACAAATTGCTTACTTCTGTAGAAATAACATGAACGACATGCAGAATTTGCAAAAGATGCTTTCAAAGCTTAAGTAAGAGGTTTATGAAATTAAATGACGGTATGTCAATATCACTTCTGTAAATTTAAAAACAATGCTACAGTACCATTCGCCACTTTAGGATTACACAGGCCCAGTCTCCGCGAAAGACCGTCGGACCTCGGACATTGCCGAAAAAAAATTGTGAGGTCCGGCAAAAACTGTCCGAATACTGGTCCTCATGTCCAGTGAAAATTTCAGTCAAAAATATTTTACGACATTGATTGCTGTACGTTGCGTTTTAATTGGTTGAATTTAAACATATTTGTTTTTCAATAAGATGACGTCACAAGTCTCGCGAGAGAATTGGTTCCCCGACTACATGGTTAACATGACAGCGTAATGACTGTGTAACAGGAAACCTATCAATGTTGTTGTCTAGTTGAATTTTAACATTGAATGTGAAAAGTTTTGTGTAGAATATTGTTGAAGACATTGAAGGGACTTCGACAAATACAATTGAATTCATATGTATCTTGCAAAATTTACACGCTGATAGTAGTTGCTTTAGTTAATAAAGCATTCTCAAGTGTATATTGTTTTAGTTTTCTTCAAAGATATTGTTTTTATCGTATTTAAATGTTTCTTGCAAAAAAATAAGTGGCCAGTAATAGTTTGTCCTGGCCAGTAATATTTGGGGCATTACCGGTCCTCGTGGCCAGTAATAAATTCACGACTTTGGCGGAGACTGCAGGCCTATCTAACATGTGTTAAAGAACCAGAGAGGCCCTTGTTATACTGAGGTGGCACATTATTGTTTACTGCTTAAAAGTTTTTGCCTTAATACATCATGAGTATTGGAAGTGTTCAATCAACGATCCGTAAATAAATAATAAATAAAGACACTCTGTTTTGTACAAGAACTGGACGACATGAGAACCGTTCTGAATAACAACTCACAGAAAAGTTACACTATAATTGCCGATATAATTATTTTCATGAAAAACAAACTGCTTGACTTCATAGCAATTTTACAGGCCACACATTTCATTAAGCATGTTTGTATAAACATGAATATGTTCGAATATAACACATTTTAATATATTATGATTTCAATATTAATATTTATGATGCTGAACTGTTACACGTTATAACTTTTTTCAGCATTGGGTACACAGTGTGTTACAATTCAAGAAACGAAGTTAATACAACATTCCACTGAGATTTCTTCTGTATTTACGGACAGATAGGCGAAGCAGAAATCAAATGTCTACGCAACAAATTGTTTTTGTATCAGAATTCATAGTTATTGTTGTGAAAATACCTTCTTACACAATGAGCCCATTTACACGTATGAATTAAATAATGTATCAACCATAATGTGCACACGGAAAAAAACAAACTGTGAGTAAAACAAAGTGCTCAGTCTCATAAAACACATAATAAACATGTATTCATTATACAATTTTTGAATATCAACAAACAAACAACCATCCGATTTCGATAGTGATCTACCAAACTTGCTTTTTCTCTATGCCAATGAACATCGAATATATTTAACAAATACAATTTTCTCCAGAGCACAAACGTAAATAATAATAAATAATAATCTTTAAGTTATATAGAAGAATTGTGGTTTAACAAATGTATATGCTTACAGGAAATGGATGATTTTAAGATCACTTTCAAAATGGCTAGTGCTTTTGAAAGGTAAACACATTCTAATTGAAATTCAATATCAATACATTGAAGGTTGTAAAAAATAATGGCAAAAGTTAATTTCAAAATTTCAACAATGAAATTGTATCTCGTACCAATTAATGGAGTGCTATTTTTGTTGTCATTTTTTACTTTCTGAAAGTATGTAAATAATTAATTTATATTAATTCCTCACAAAAAAATTCTTTCATGTATACGTTTCATATCAATTTTAAATGGCAAAACACATTTTACTTGATCGACAGTGAAATATATTTGAGGCGTGTCGTAGGAAAGTCTGGCTTAATCCATGTGCGTAAAGTGTCGTCCTGGATTAGCCTGCGCAGGCTAATCCGGGACGATACTTTACGCTCATGAATTAAGTCCAGTTTTCCCAAGACACGCCTCATTTATACTTTTGTTAAGCCCTACCATAAGAACATGAAGTTTGTATCTACAAAGAGACATAATGAATTTAACGCTTTTATCCCATCATCATTATTCTATCCCATCAGCAGCTATGATGAAATGAAGTACTGTTTAATAAAACTTTACTTCATTCTATGTGATAAAGATTACAAGAGACTGAGTCTAGTGACGTCTAATTTTGTTAACTTTCGCAACGTCACATGATGTTTTTCGCCATAATTGTTTTCTGTTGTTTATTTTCAAAACAAGGCAGAAAATGATGGGATAAGCTGAATACCAAGCATATGTGGAATAAAGTAAAGTTTATCTGCTTAGCACAAAAAATGAGGCGCATCGTGGGAAAACCGGACTTAATGCATGTGCATAAAGTGTCGTTCCTGAATAGCCTGTGCAGTCCGCACAGGCTTATCCGGGACGGCACTTTCCGCCTACAGTGGATTTATGTTTAGAAGAGACTTCCTTGAAACAGAAAATACCATAAATGCGGAAAGTGCCGTCCCGGATTAGCCTGTGCGGACAGCACAGGCTAATCTGGGACGACACTTTACGCACATGCATTAAGTCCGGCTTTCCCACGACGCGCCTCAAATGGTTTTCTAAGCCTCGCTAGATAAACGCACCTTTATGAAACACTAACTTAGTATTCTCTCCAACAGAGACTGATATGATGCCTTACAAACCCCGACCTACAGAAAAAAAGTTAAGCTATCAGCGTAAAACAATTCAGAAACTGACATTCGCAAACACAACATTTGAATTCCATGACTACGACTTAACATTTATATAAATATGTACACATTTATAATACAATAACATTTTTTATAATACACAGTGGGTTTCTGTAGAACATGTATTTTGTTGTTAGGGTGTTGTTGTTTTTTTACAAATCACCCATGCCAGTTCAGGCATTTGCAAAAATCAACACAGTATGCTATTCAAAACACATATAAAATCATCCCTTATCACTTAAACCTTTTAAAATCTGTGAAACAATTCTCAAGACCTGGCGTTTTTATAAAATATTTTACCATAAAAATGTCTAATGCACAACTATGTTTGTATGTTAGTTTAAAAAAGTGAACACAAAAACACTAGTACAAATGTATTGCAGTCAATTAGTTGAAAGTAAAAACACACTATATATAAATATAGAAACAACAAAAATGATACAAGTTTGTACACTATCCCAAAACAGGATTTATCATTATCAAGATATAGAGATTTTAAACAGACAAAAACTTCACAGTGTAAATGTTAACTGCAAACATATAGTAGGGTGTAACCTTCATTAACATAATATGCATTGATCAAGACATATTTTGCACACACAAAATAAAAAAAATGTGCATTTCTATTATTTCAATTCCTTCTGTGTTCATTATTACAGTAATAATTTACAGAAATAATTTTAATGTCAATCAAAACATATCACAACCAAATGGGCCTACTAGTTCAAAACATATAAGAGTATACTGAAAGGATTTAAAGTTTTAGAATATTTTTAAACGACTGGAGACCAATGTCAAAGGTGAAATGTTTGCTATAACTGTAGCATGATATTTTGATTAAAATTAAATCACCTTTTTTAATACATTTCACAAAATTTCTGTAATTTTCTCTGAGCAATGACCGTATTCACAAATAAAGGAGGTTTTTCACGGTATACGAGTTATTAATTAATAATTTATCCATATGTGTAACAAGAAAGCAAAGTATTGGAATTGCGATTCCAAAACTGTTACCAACCACTAAAAATTGTTTGAGAAAAGTTTGTCGGAGATGCGCTGAATACATGAACAAAAATATTCATGACTTCTCATTAATCTGCCATTTCAGTAAAATGTCAGCATTGGGGTAATTTATAACTCACTGATTACAATATTGCAAAAAGTTAATGATTCCTTAAATTTACAGTGCCGAGTGTGTATCGGAAACATTCTTGTATAAGGCAAAAGTTTCAACTTTACAGATATTTTACAGCATGAAAAACGCTCAACAATAACTAATAGCGAGCAACAAAGATGTGGGCTACACAATTTCAATAAGTCTAAGCACTTGCGACAGTCAACATTCCACGGTTTTGTACTGAATCTCGTTTAGAGTGTCTCATTTAAGAACGTCTTGTGAGATCGGATTTTATAACTTCCTGTACTATCACTTCTACGACAAATTTGAACATCAGATTTTCTACTGGGTAATATTTCTGCAGTTTCTATTGGGCAATCAGTTTCAAAAATGGGGTTTACAAAATTGATGGATCAACGAAGAAAGGTGCAAAAATGGATAAATTAACCTGGAAAAACACCTTACACATGATTAAACAATACAGCATTGAACAGTGGACACACTGATCATGACTAATGTTACCTTTCAACGGTAGATGTAAAAATTGTCGATATATAATTATATTCCGAAGGTTACCAACAAATAATTATAATCATGGATGTATCAAGACAGATTTCATATAATTATTTATAATGTATAATATTCTTGTATTTCAAATGTAACTTATATATCCACTATCATACCTGTAGCTGGAAAATCCCGGAAAAACTATGTTAGTGTTACCAGCAGTAAAATTAATTTCGCTGCTTCTAAATATTCTGAAATATTTGAGAATGATGCACAATTTCAAATTTTCTCAGAAAAATTCAAAATGACAGTTACTTCTGCAAATATTATCACATCTTCTTGGAAAAATATTTCAAAATGACAGGTATTTCTGCAAACCTACGGTAATTTCTCTAGCACATTTTTAGTGTACATGTGTCACTAGTCCACTGGAGTCTAAAATTGGATACTAAATGTCTACTTGCAGGTAACTGGAGTGTTCTGAGATCAATCTCAATTCCTCTTATAAGGCAGCATGGTGATCCTAGTATTGTACATGGACGTAAATCTTAAGAATATCACTTTGTCAAGTTACTAGGGCTGGGTTAAGTATTCGAGTACCTAGGTATCAGGTCGGTTAAAGCTGGACTTAGTACTCGAGTACCAAGGTATCAGGTCGGTTAAAGCTGGACTTAGTACTCGAGTACCAAGGTATCAGGTCGGTTAAAGCTGGACTTAGTACTCGAGTACCACGGTATCAGGTCGGTTAAAGCTGAACTTAGTACTTGAGTAACTAGGTATCAGGTCGGTTAAAGCTGGGCGGGCTGAGTACTTGAGTACCCCGATATCAGGTCGGTTAAAGCTGGACTTAGTACTTGAGTAACTAGGTATCAGGTCGGTTAAAGCTGGGCTGAGTACTCGAGTACCCCGATATCAGGTAGGTTAAAGCTGGACTTAGTACTTGAGTAACTAGGTATCAGGTCGGTTAAAGCTGGACTTAGTACTCGAGTACCAAGGTATCAGGTCGGTTAAAGCTGGGCTGAGTACTCGAGCAACTGGGTATAGGTTCTGGTGAAGCTCATTTATATTTATATTTTCAGTGCTTTAGATAGGTTTGGTGTTGAGGGTAAATGTAAACCAATCCAGAACTTATGGGGTAAATTTACATTCAGTCCAAAATGAATAGGCATAGAATTAATGGTTTTCAGTCAGAAAAATTCATTGGTTAGTGCAAAATAATTCAAAGTAGTCAACTCACATGATGCAGTCGACGCTTCGTGTAGATAATAAAAGATATATTAAATAATAAATTCTACGTATTCTCACCTTTAACAGTCAGATATCATGGTTGGGATTGTTTTTCATTTCAAATTGTGCATGTAAATGAACACCATGATTTTCTGTGTGCATATCTTCAGTTTTTCCATTTGTAAATTGTGTGTATGTGCCTTAATATCTAGTCAGCTGTATTTTACAACTTGATTTTCAATCACATCAAATTACTGATGAAAGCATTAATTCATTTTGGATGAAAAAACTTCATAATCAAAAGCTGATATTTATCTAGCAACAGTTATAACTTCTTCAACATACTGCTAAATTAACTTACAACTAACTGTCCTGTGCAATGACAACATAAATGCACATTTGAACTTGCTAGTTTTACTCTAAATTACACAGGTTGCATTAATGCCCTTTGTTTCTACACGCAAGAGAACGATTTTAATACAATAACTTGATTATGATTAAAAAACTCCATCAGTTAACTCTGTCGGCGTGATCTAAACAAGATTCAATACAAAACCGTCTTCTATAAATTAACAATATGTTAAATGAAACATATTTCAACAAGCATTACATTTAAAACCGTGTCTTAAAAATTCAAGTAACGTGTTTCATGCGTTGTTTACATACACACCAAACGATAAAAAAATCACACGCACATTCTTCATCCGCGGCTTCATACAAAACGAACTATCACATGACTTACGTGTTTTACAATGTAACACTATATTAACACAAAGTTCTCCCACGGATAAGACATAATCCGAACGTTGATCTCATGTAGTAAGTAGGCAATCAGCAATTTCGTCTTCAATCATCCAAATTTCACAGATTTGTTTTTATTGACATAACAGTAGCTTTTGCAGTGATTTCCAGCATTTTTGTTAATTTTTATCTCTTTTAAAAACAGACTAATGAAATAAGCAAATGTCCGAAGTATGTCTATTAAAATTGTGTTCATTTTTTGCCTTGTGCTAACATTTTTCAACACTGACACTATACTTTATATAAGAGATATATTATATGTGTGTAATATATACGTATGCATGTATGTATACACCATCGTGATAAATAGCACAGTATGTACATGTATTTTACTTGCAACTAAAAATGTATTTCTGTTTCATTTCTAAAACTTGCACAAGAAAAAATGGAAAACTATGTTAGGCAACAACGACATAAATGCCTTGAAATATTCACTGGTGGTGAATTTTGTGGTGAATTTTTTTTTTGAAAAGCTTTCTATTAGAGAATTACGTATGCAACACACTCCAGTATGCTGCACTCTAGTATAGGCTTCAAGACATTCATACGGAAAAATCACATTACCTCCCTTGCCAAAATGAAACATAACCTAAAGAAAACAAAAAATTGACAGGCTAGAAACCTGTGGGCACAAAAGCACTCCATTCTCACATTGCCAACACTTTATATTGTTCAGTTTTGTACTTATATATGATATACAAAGATGTACGAACAAACCACAAAATGCACGACTCCTCTTGAAACAATTTAACGACAGTTGTTTTTTTTCAAACGATTCTTCCCAAGTGCTTTAAACATCTTCCTACACATATATGTGATTTTGTTTTTGTGTATGTGTGTATTTTAAACTGTTAAGTTTCTGTCACGATGTGTTTTGTGTTTTTCTCACAGTCGAGTGGTGTGAAAACAACGATGCAGACGCAAAAGCATGGCTCCAAAACGGCCCGCCCCACCCTACTATCACATCACAGCAACTCGTATTGTCTAAGATGCATTCTTTGTATTATATCACGACAGTCATTGAACACTCTACGGATGTTCTCAGTGTCTACAGCACAGGTGAAATGCGGATAGCAGTAGTGTCGCCCGTCGCCAGATGCCGTACTGATCCGCTGAAAGGAAAAATACGGCCATTAGTTTTAAATAAATTGCTTAATGAGGGACAGTATGATTTTGTACAAAAATTATAAAATGAGGGACTGTATGATTTTGTACGAAAAATATAACATAAAACCATCCAGTTATTCCAGGGAAGTCAGAATATTGTTAAAAAATAATTATTATGTATAATGCATACAACATAAAATCAAAGTCGATCTAATTGCATGTACAATGTTTAAGCTTAAACCAGTCTCTCTTAGCAACAAAATTTGGTGACAAATATTTTATACAAGCAAGAGTCTTTTCAAAAAGGTCTTCGAAATTCATCAGGACAAAAAAGAAACGCGGTGACAAGATGGTATCCTTTAATGACAAAATTAGCATCAAGAAACTGACTCTAGATCAACTTGAAGACCTAAATCTTGAGAAAAACTCATGTTCAGAAATACGTACTAAGCGAGACATTTTAAACTAAAATATTGTTAACTGAGCAGTAAAAAAATACAGCATTGTTTCTAAAGCTTGAAACAGCTGAGTTGTGCGGACAATTCCACATGTATCTACTGAAAACAAACAAAAGACATTGAGAAACACGCTCCAAATAAAAACAGAAAAGAACAGGCTGAAACATTGTAACGAAACAACGTGAGGCAGACATCAACGCTATATATTCATGTGTATATTTTACCAAATTTATTTTTCCATTTTTTTTTCTTCAATTATACACTTTTCGGTACTTTATTTTCGCAAATATAATCTGTTAAACAATCAGAAATGGCCTAAAAGGCAGTACAATTTAGCTCATGCAAATTTTGTCAGAACATGATTTTCTTTAAAATTAACAATTTGCCTTTTTGCATATACCCCACTACACTAAATGGTGTTAATGTGTTTGTTTTTTGAAAACTGAACCTAAACATTGGTCTGCCTAACACTGAAATAGTAGTAAAGCTGAAATACCAAAATAGAAGAAAAAAATGTGTGTGCATTATTTTTTGCATATTTTAAAACTGCAAGCACTCTAGAACATTCAATGGATCAGAGAACAAGTGACATTTCAGTCAATTTTGTAATTGTTTTGCATATAGGAAAGCTATATTAGGGAATGTTTAACAGAATATAAGACTACTCACCAAAAATTCATCTCTAATATAATATTTTGCCCGCACTACTTCTGGATCATCACCAGGCTCAAGTTGTACTGAAAACAGACATCAAACTGTCAGAAATACTCATATCAAACTGTCCTTAGCATTGATATCAAACAGTTCTTAACATATCAAAAATGTATCAAGGTGTCCTTAACATTGATATCAAAACTGTACTAAAACCTGTATCAAACTGTTCTTATCATTGATATCAAACTGTCCTTTACTTTGATATCAAAAAAAATGAAAACATGTATCAAGCTGTCCTTAACATTGATATCAAAACTGTACTGAAAACATGTATCAAACTGTCCCTAGCATTGATATCAAAACTGTACTGAAAACATGTATCAAACTGTCCTTAGCATTGATATCAAAACTGCACTGAAAACATGTATCAAACTGTCCTTAACATTGATATCAAAACTGTACTGAAAACATGTATCAAACTGTCCTTAACATTGATATCAAAACTGTACTGAAAACATGTATCAAACTGTCCTTAGCACTGATATTAAACTGTCCTTAACATTGATATCAAAACTGCCATTCCCATTTTTATCAAAGGTGTATTGAAAACATGCATCAAACTGTCCTTAACATTTTGATATTAAAGTGTCCTTAACTTTTATATTAAATTGTCCTTAACATTGATATCAAACTGTCATTAACTTTGATATCAAAACTGCACTGAAAATATGTATCAAACTGTCCTTAACATTTATATCAAAACTGCACTGAAAACATGTATCAAACTGTCCTTAACATTGATATTAAAACTGCACTGAAAACATGTATCAAACTGTCCTTAACATTGATATGAAAACTGCACTGAAAACATGTATCAAACTGTCCTTAACATTGATATGAAAACTGTACTGAAAACATGTATCAAACTGTCCTTAACATTGATATTAAAACTGCACTGAAAACATGTATCAAACTGTCATTAACTTTGATATCAAAACTGCACTGAAAACATGTATCAAACTGTCCTTAACATTGATATTAAAACTGCACTGAAAACATGTATCAAACTGTCCTTAACATTGATATGAAAACTGCACTGAAAACATGTATCAAACTGTCCTTAACATTGATATGAAAACTGCACTGAAAACATGTATCAAACTGTCCTTAACATTGATATGAAAACTGCACTGAAAACATGTATCAAACTGTCCTTAACAATGATATCAAAACTGTACTGAAACCAGATATTAAACTGTCAGAAACATTGGTATCAAAACTAAACTGAAAAAGATAACAAACTGCCCTTAACATTGATCTCAACATTGTTGATAACATTATTTTAACAAGAAATTTAACAAGACATGTAAAAAAAAAGTTGTTTTTTTTCATTAATTTTCTGCAACAGCATTTAAAAAAAAAAAAAAAATTATCCAGAGTGTCTGCTAAACGCAATAACAATTCCTATGTTTCTTTAATTATCAACTTTAATATCGTGTTTTATTTATAGTAACAATAACACTGATTTATCACACATAATATTTTTATCTGGGAAAATTCCATACACCGCTTGAAATGGTCGCACCTAACAGGTCACATTTCTACTATTTTTACCAACAAACTAATAGGCCAAAAATAAAATACTGTATGTTTCCCTACCCACAACCTACCGATAAAAATCACCGCTACCCAATATATCTTTTTTGTGTGATCAACACACTATAACTACATAACATGACACTTATGTTCGAATAAAATCCTTGCCGAATAAAAAACAATCATTGTATTATCTATACCTAAAGGACATACCCATTTCTCACAACTCATTATTTATTATTTTGACAAAAAACTTCTGTTATGAGAAATGGGTAAACAAATTTATCTACCTACCTAGTCACCCTTTATAAGCAAGGGTCACATGAGGGGAAACAAACAATACTTTATTTTTGGCCCTACTTCCACACTGCGTTATACAACCAGTGCAAACAACAATAATCTCCAGCCGACAATCAACTCCATTACCTAGTGATTGTATTTGTACTCTTATATTAGCGAATTGCCATAGAAACCATGTGATTTTTCCAATATAGGATCATACACATTGCTAATTACATTTTAAATCTGATCGTAGTATAACTTCGTCCTAGTGGAAATAAGAGCTGACTGGCTTACAACTGAACCTTTCTGACTGGCTTACAACTGAACCTTTCTGACTGGCTTACAACTGAACCTTTCTGACTGGCTTACAACTGAACCTTTCTGACTGGCTTACAACTGAACCTTTCTGACTGGCTTACAACTGAACCTTTCTGACTGGCTTACAACTGAACATTTCTGACTGGCTTACAACTGAACCTTTCAACAATCGTGCTTATGTAGAAAGTTCATAAACCGACTTCAAGCATTAATTTGTAAGTCCAGTTTCACAGATTGTGCTGAATGTTTTAATTATAGTCAACAATTGCCTTCTGATTCTTGATCAAACCATTGCCAATCTGCGAATTCAAAGATTAACTTGTTTTCCATTTAGTGTTACTGTTAAACAATAATATCACCATCACTTTCATCATCATCATCATCACCATCATCATCAAATGAACAACGAAGTCTTCATCACCATCATAATTAATAGTATATCTGCTTTCATCATCATCATAATCATCATCACCACCACCTTCATCACCATCATCATCATCACCACCACCACCTTCATCAACATCATCATCATCATCATCATCATCAAACACAACAACATCAGCAGTATCACTTTTAGAAAACGTTTTTGAGATGCATGAAAACATTTGGTGGAATGCAACAGACTTACAAGCATTATTCTGAGCAACATAAATGTTGAACTGTCATGTACATTTTGAGATGCTTAATTCTAGTGATTTCTCGAACACCCTACCCTCTTGAAAAGGTCCACCTAAACTACTTATTTCCAACGAATCCAGCAAATTTAAGCACAATCCGTAATTTCACTGATTTTGATATTGAAACAGCGAAATATAGCTGTAAGGATGAACAATCACACGCATTATTACATAATTATAGCAACAAATTCGAGCAAACACAGTAACAGTGGTGTAATGGATATGGTGTCCCCCTTTCAATCAAGAGATCGTGACTTCGATTCCTGCTTGGTAAGCTTTAAAATTAACTTCATCAAAACACACCAAATACTGCTTCTACCTGGGAAATGGACTTGAAAGTGTCTACATAAGCCCCAAGCTTTCGACACAATTAAAATACAAGAGGAACAAGATGGCCCTAGGTTGCTCACCTGAGGGTAAAGCATCATAATGGCTTTTAACAAAAAGATTGTTCAAGATTTCCATATAGCCATATAAGGAAACTGTCCCGCCCTCTGGCGGCCATTATTTTTAACAAATCAAAATGATTTCCAGGAATTTTGTAGACGGTCACCCAAGGAAAATGTATGTGAAATTATTTTGAAATCAAGCCAGTTGTTCTAAACAAGAAGATTTTTAAAGTTTTCAATATAGCCATGTATAAGGTTAAACTGTCCGGCCCCCTGGCAGCTATGTTTTTTAACAAATCAAAATGAATCAAGGAATTTGGTAGATGGTCACCCAAGGAACAATTCTGTGAAATTATTTTGAAATCCAGCCAGTGGTTTCAGACTAGAAGATTTTTAAAGCTTTCAATATAGTTATGTAAGGAAAACTGCCCCGCTCCCCCTGGCGGCCATGTTTTGCAACGAATCAAAATAATTTCAAGGAATTTTGTAGAGGGTCACCCAAGGAACAGGTATGTGAAATTATTTTAAAATCCAGCCAGTGGTTTCAGACAAGAAGATTTTTAAAGTTTCCAATATAGCCATATAAGGAAAACTGCCCCGCCCCCTGGTGGCCATGTTTTTTAACAAATCAAAATGATTTGAAGGAATTTGGTAGAGGGTCACCCAAGGAGCATTTCTTTGAAAACTATTTTCAAATCCAGCCAGTGGTTTCTGACAAGAAGATTTTGTAAGTTTTCCAGTTTTTAAGCTTTTGGTTGCCATAGAAACCATAGTTTTCAATATATTTTAATAAACTGAATGAATTTGGTAAAGGACCAACCCAGGAGCATTCCTGCCAAGTTAGGTTAAAATCCGCCTAGTGGTTTCAGAGAAAAAGTAGTTTGAAGTAAAATGTTGATGACGTACGACGGACACAGACTGACCACAATAGCTCACCCTTGAGCACTTCGTGCTCAGGTGAGCTAACGAAACAAAACATGCGCTATACCTTCTCCTGGAATTTGGTAACGTTTAAAGTCTGCGAAGTAGTCTTCTATTTTGGACTTTCCAGACTTCACCTTTTCCGCAAGCAGATCTTGTTTGTTTAAAAATAATATAACAGATATAGTCCGCAACCATCTGAAATAAGAAAGCATATGTATTAAAGTCCTCCATTTTTAAACATTAAATTAGTGTAAATCGCATATGTTACCCAATCCAATATGTTTAAGTGTTCAGTTATCTGGACCTAGGAATCATCACACACAAGTACTAACCACGAACAAGTCTTAACTAGAAAAGTATAAGAGCGGTTTTTATGGGATTTTCATTTTTTCCTAGCATTTTCATTTTCATAAAAATCTCATAATGTAGTATATGATTTATACTTTATGTAACATGCATGCGTTTGTATCACGCATTTCAATCATTTACATTACTACAGGAGATCATTTTTTCAGAAATATAGTCCTTTATAGTCTTACTGGAGTTACGGCCCTTCGATTGCTGGTATTACCCTCGATTCATAATGTTTTGCGACTCACCGGTTATTTTGAATACTTTAAAATGGTTCTAGTGATTACTCACCAGTTATTCCAAAAATATCTTAACAATTCCAGCGACTACTCACCGGTTATTCCAAATACTTTTAAAAAGTTCCAGTGACTCTTTAAGTCTATTCTGCGTCGCGTCTTCTCGCAGCACCAAGTTGTAGCTACTGCACGCCGTCACAAATATGATGGCCGTGACGTCGTTAAAGCACTGTATCCACTTTCGTCGCTCGTCCCTCTGTCCTCCCACGTCGAACATACTGAAGACAATAACGAAATGTTAAGATATGCAATAAATACAGAAATATCTTGGATCGAAAAAGTTAATGTGCTGCTCAAAAGGAGCACGGCGGAAAGCTGGACAAGTTTCTTGACACTGCCACAGTCATGTTATTGTATTTTTTTTTATTATTTCATTTTTGATTTATTTCTTTACAATTTGGGAGCCATGCATTGAAATTAACAATCTTCACAAATAAATTTTGAAATCAGTGGACTGTGGGTCCACTTAGCCAGCTCAAAAGACCGGACCGGACTACAATTAAGTGGACCATAGTTTATAGGTTTTCTTTCTCTCTTTTGTGTTCAATTTGTCAAAGAAATTATTAATAACACTTAAGGCTTTTAGACTGTCAATAGGTAAAGAATAAGATTTGATTGTTTTTTAACTATGATTTTCTTTAAGACCAAACAACCTAAAATTGATGGACCGTCTGTCCAGTTGACTTAAATTTTGCTGGACCAAGTAAAAATTAGGTGGACTGGTCCGTGGTCCAATGGTTTATCGTGAAGACTGAATTAAGTCCAAAATACTGATCAGTATATTGTTTTAGTACTCAATACACCAGACCAGATTCTAGATTTTTACCAACATGGTGTCTATGGTGTACATAAATTACAATTGTCAAGGCAAGCATTTTTAAACATCCACCCAAATGCAAGTCACAACTACAAATATAATCATGTTTAGATTCTTTGCAATTTTTCTACTTTGCTGTCTAATATCATTTTTGACCTCGATTATCTCAAATTAATTTTGGGTCCGATAAGTTTCTTATGGTGTCTGAAAAACCTACAGTCCAAGACGTCTCCTTAGTGGGGACCAAAAAAGCTGGGGTCCGAGAAACTCGTAACCGATCATCTTGTCCCTCTTGTATAATGTTTAGGGTAAAAAATGACATCTCAATATTAAATGCCGATTGTCCTTTTTAAAGACATTTCTTGTTTGTTCAGTTCTTTTTTCTCCAATTGGTGGTCTATGTTACAAAATTACAGCAACCAGAGTTGTCAACCCCCCCACATTCAATTATTAATTTAAGACAGTCAGACTGTTTCATTTTAAAGACGCTGTACACAGCAATGAGAAATTCTTGTTTTTTATTTTTTCAACGTACAGTTGGCATACAAATAAACACTTCATAAGCAGATATTAAAATGTCACGCATGTAAACACCTAGATTGCGTTTTATTTTGAGATACATATTAAAAATTACAGAAAAACCAGTTCATACTGAATTCCAGTGATGTTAGGTAGCAGGAAGAACTATTAATAAAAGCAGTTTTCAAATAATTTTTCTCTTATATTAGCGCAAACAAATGTCTACTAGGCACAACACTGTTTTTATTATAATTGGTGATGTTCTTTTTTTCATATTAGTAACACTTGAGAGATTTTTGGCAAGTTTTTTTTCACATTTAGAAACAATTATTTAAGAGCATTTTTTTTATTTGTTTTTAATTAGTGCATTTTCTCAACACCATCAATTATTCCCTTTAAGATGATACTATTAAATTAAAATTATAATATTCTGTATTTTTCAACTAACACACTACTTTTCTTCTTCTTATACTTAAAAGATGGACTTGAATTTGAATTGCTCACTCGGACCCAAGTATGAAAATCATAAAAATTACTCTCCCACATAATTTGACCAACTAACAGTAACTTCAGTCACCACAGTTGTATTTAGTGGCACCAGAACTATTTTCTAAACAATTGGAAGCAACAACAAAGGAATCCTGGAGTAGGATCTTGATCTATTTTGATAACACTTTGGAAGCACAAGCTCTGTGTAATTGGCAGCAAAAATGCACCCGGCTGCCATTTTGTGACCCCCCCTCCCCCTCCACCATCGTTCACTACAATGCTACAGATTCTACAACAAAATCTGTAAGGCCAGAGATTTTTATCTTTAGTTTCCCTGACATTTTTTGAAAAAAGTCAATTTGAAGGCGGAAATAAAATAATTCTATTATGAACACATTTTTGTCACAATAATCATGACATTAACAATATAATACAATGCGGTGTTTGCTACATTAACATGCCTGTTAAGTCAGCATAATTTACGTTGAATTAATATTTGTTTCACAGTGTTTTTAAATTATAACAGAGAAATTAACTTTCATATAATTTTCCATAATGCATACATCAACAGTTGCAGTAATTGATTTTCATCAATTTTTTGTTTCAGTAATTTTACAATACTGGTTTTGTTCCACACAAAAATTTGGTCTGCGGACATGTGAAACTAACACTCAGTAAACTCTGGCCTAAGACAAGCCTTCCCTCCCCACTTGGCACAGAACTGCTACAATAGTACAAAACTTGTGAGCGGATGGTGGCACATAACTGACAGCAAAATGTTTTTCAGCATTTGGCAAGTAGCAACTGTACCCGGGAGAGGGGGGGGAATGGGGAAATAATGAGGCTGGGATCTACATGGTTGTTTAAAGTGATGTTACCCTTCCAAATCCGAATACATAACAGACTATCAATACAATTAGGGGACAATCTTATAATAATTCGTCCCCTTGAAAGCCAGAAGGGGCTATCAGCCTTCTGTGCTCATATGCCGATGATGACACCTTCCTTCTCTAAAGGGACAATTAGCACCAAGCTAAGAACTAAAACTTAATAGCCAAATTTCTGCAAATAATAGTGTCATTTAAAACTATGAATTCCCAGAAAATGTGAAAAACATGCCACATTTTCGAATTACTTCCAAATGTTTGGCTAGTGTTTATGCTAACATAGTATATGCAATATGAATTATTAGTTACACAGTTACTGAGGGTGTATGGAATATAAGTGGTTTGAAGCCACTTCGGGTGTATATCCCATATACCCACAGTTACTAACAGTGTAACGAATATTTTTCTACTACATTTCACTGGTTTCTTTTAATCGATATTACTTGTAAATTTTATAAACGAAAGAACAACTTATGAAATAACACGAAACACATACAATGACCCCACGATAATAAACAAAATGACGTCATTAAACTGTGTCATTGGACTTCTATGGGGTATTGAAATGTACCCATGGTGTATGGAAAATACCCCATGCTCAGGTGAGATATAATGAAAATACTTACTGAAAATTAACCCTATCGACTGTAAACTTTGTTTCAAATATTCCTGAAGTTAACACTCTACACCGTAAAATATCCTGAAAAATAAAACATCATAAATTAACCAAAAAGGAAAAAACAACCAGGCCCCACAACTACGAAAGTTCTCCATCACAAAATTAGTCTCAACTTAAAAATATTGACCAATGAGTGCTTGTAACATTTGAGCTTTTGATTTTCATTGGTTGAATACTTAAGAAAGTTTGAAGTCGTAGGGCAATGGATTGCAAAATCTATTGTCCGTAGTGAACATCTTGAACAATACAATACGATGTATGGACCAGGGATGGAAACTAACGGTTGCCAGTTCGCCTGGCGCAGGTAAATTTCTGGCTGGGCGAGTCAATTTCTGTTTGGTAGTCTTCCCAGGGAAACTAGGTTTCTTAAAAGATGGCAACATCGTCAGTCAACACGTTCACCCCTTTAGCAGTAAATGGCCATGAAATTGCTCGATACATATTGCTTTGACAAAAATTATGTCAGCGCCCATTCTAACTAGGTGACTTAATGTAGAAATATCTGTAAAATTGATTTTGTTGAAAGTTTAAGGTCTGCTAGGCTCTGGGCTCGTAACTCTTTGGCCGGGCATCCAAAATACACTAAAAGGTTGCCCATCCGGTTGCCCGTCAGAGCAATCAAGCTTCAAGTTAGTTTCCAGCCCTGGTACGGAAAAATAAAATGTTGCCAAAATTTACTGTTAATATTACTGAACGGTCCAATTGCTAACAACATTTGTCAAAAACAGATAAGACAATACAAGATTTCGCCATCTCTGACAACAGTATAATAAACTGATATATGTAATTAACAACAGTATAATAAACTGATGTATGTAATTAACAACAGCATAATAAACTGATATATGTAATTAACAACAGTATAATAAACTGATATATGTAATTAACAACAGTATAATAAACTGATGTATGTAATTAACAACAGTATAATAAACTGATGTATGTAATTAACAACAGTATAATAAACTGATATATGTAATTAACAACAGTATAATAAACTGATATATGTAATTAACAACAGTATAATAAACTGATATATGTAATTATGTAACAAACATCATACCTATGGAGGTTATCTTGTGCCAAAAATGTACAAATGTTTTTTGTAGAAAAATTTTGTACAAATCGACAAATTACAAATGTAAAGCGGTTAAAAATTAACTAACATTTTGCAGTTTTCAAGATTACACGTGCAATTGTAGAAATACGGTTTTATTTTAAGAAATATAATTCCGCTCTTTCGCTGTTAGTTAATCGCAACATGGTTTTGTGCAATTTCTAATGTTATGTTATGGAAAAGGAATCGGTAGAAAACCAAAATCCTATATAATATCCATTCTATTGAATAATTTCTCATAAAAAAGATCTAGCTTTACTTAATTCAATGTTTTGAATATGCGAAAAAGTTCATCTGACAAAGCGACAGTGGAACAACGCAAATGGAAAGTCGCCGTTTACATTTCTCGGTTTACAAAACTCGAAAGAAACAAGTATCGAATTTTGCACATGCCCATATATGGAAAATGTCAATAAGAATGTGGGAGGAGCCTATCGAACGCTCGTGCATCATCGGAAATTACCGGATTTAGTGGCAGGTCTACAGTACTGTAGACCGTTTATGTCAAATATACATTCTAGCAAAGTTACGTAAATACATCCGGACAGTATGTAAATCCGGACACCGGAAAGAAATATATGTTCGTATTATCTATGGAATTTATTAAGCCATCTATCTGTCTCGGTAATGTAAGATATATTTCAGCAGAAACCACGGCGTTGGTCAATATATATTGCCGCCATAGTCTTTTGATGGTTTTTGCTGTTCAGATTTATTCTGAACGCGAATTATTTCAGCTACCACGGCGTATACATATTGACAATTGTTAAAAAAGCTGATATTTGATTCCACAAATGCCTGTGTCGGCTGTGAGTGTGAGCAAAAGTTGTTCTGAGAGTTTCTGTCATACAGAAGACATTAACTACAGTACTTTAATCTGTCACATAACCTAATTGTGACATATTTTAGTTTATCAGTTAAAAAAATTCTTGTGTGTATATTTTATATCAAAAGTAATTGGTAATGTATGTTCATGGCAAATGTATTAATTATATTAAGCTTTAAGAAAAGACATGTGTAAAAATGATAAAAGCGACCATTTCCATTGTCATTATGTTCACTCACAAAAAGCAGTAGGCCTACTTATATCTTTGTGCTAGTTACTAGTATATGGTAATGTTTTGATTCACAACTGGGTATGTCCTGAAAAAAAAAACAACAACAACATACACTTGTACATGTGCAATAATTATGCAAGGTTCTTAAAAATGACATTTAATTGTTATTATAATGAACTTAATATAATAACATGTTCTGAATTTCATTATTTCTATTTAAATATTAACTGATTTCTGTACAGCCTTGTTCTTTTGGGTTATATAAGGCATGCAACCAAAGGCTTTATTTTAAGTCCCTCTCAGAAAATGTGGAGGGTCTTGAATCGTTTGTCAATATAATTTGACCAGTTGAAATCTTTGTTTGATAGAGAATGCCAATTTATTGTTTTTATTTTAACAAGAAGAAATTACTGAGTGATACCTTTGTATTATTTTTCAAAATACAATTGCATTAGAGAAACATCATATTTATGTTCTTAAAGGCTTTAAAAAAGGGCACTTTAGGATACTTTTTTTCTTAATTTAAAATATATTTCCAATTTCATGAAAAAAAGAGAAACAGTCGTTGAGACAAATACTTATTTCTGTGGAACTTTTTTGTTAAAGTTCATGCATTGGATCAAAAGCGATGAGAGGAGTTATTGGCACTGTGATATTTACCAAAATCAAGTAACAGATTTGCTTCTAGCACATGTTGGGCCCTGCACAGACATTGAGTTAAGCACATATACAATGTACATTAACAGTAGCTCTAAATATGTGTTTAGTGACTCATTCAGTAGATTAATTACTCTAAGCCAGTGTTTCAGAGCTGTGCATTAGCTTGACTACCAACTTGTCCTGTCAGGCAAGTACTTTGAAAATTAACTTGCGCGATTTGTAGACGGAGCTCTTGATTGTACTGGTAAACCATTTCATGGCCAAACTTCATCGATTACATTAATTTGCATACGGTGAAATCCCGAACAACACCGGAGAAAATTGGGGGCGGGGAGAATACTTCGGAAAACTCCGTAAGCATTTCCTTATATGGAAGTCAGTGAAATTGCAACTTGCGATTTGTCATTTCCGAATCGCGATTTTTTTGTCATTACCGAATCGCAATCGGTGAAGTGTGAAAGTAAGTTGGTCAGATGCCAAAACTTAATCGTTATTTTACATTTTCATAAGTACGTTGAGAAGAAATAGAAGTGCAGGGTAATAAATGCGAGTGGTCAAAATAAAGAACTGTATACTGATTTTAATGTTTCCAAATGTAAAGGACTGCTGTCTTATTAATTTTTATGTAGATATCTAGTTGATAATCAAGAATTCGATTTGTTTTCACAATAATGTACTTTTCTTGTTTGAAAATAGAATTTAGATGATTTACTTTCTTATTTTAGAGAATGGATTTTATACATCTGAAAATTCCGCTTATATTTCTATGTTTGTACATCATGACATTTTTGGCACAAGATAGCCTCCATACATACCAACTGTTGACAAATGATAATTTGTACTGAAGTGAAAAACTATATGCTTTGCAAGGGTCAAAATTTGACAAATTAGGACATGGCACAAAAGTATGTGAATTTCTAGATTTATACGTTAAAATGTTCTAAAAATAGACTGCAACAACTCAACTAACAACAAATAATCGGTAAACAAGCATGGTTAAGGTGCGGGATACCTACCTTAAAATACCTACGTTTTAAACAATTATTGAATTAAAACACAATCATGCTAAACCCTGATACAAGAAGTGTTTAATGTTTCATGCAACTGGAACATTGAAATTAGTGAGTTTAAAATATAGTAAATTTCAGTTGTATATTATTAAACAACGATTTTTTTTTCACCTTCGATTTCTTACCTGTTCAGTCGGGGTGTAGTCCGTTTGTTTTACTATATGAACTCTGTCTAAAAAACTGAAATGAGACAAAAATAGCAACAAAGTTCATTAACAGCGAATTAAAACTACAGGCCTCAATTTCTCAAATTTTTTTAAGTATCTTATAACAGACTAAGCTCAAGCTCAATATCTTAAGATTGCAATTAAAAACCGACCGGGAGGGGGACGTAATGCATGAAGACATGAACATTGTATGGGGGAAAATGACAATAATTAATATTTTGTGTAGTGGCATCTTTTTTAAAATAGTAATTTTGATTGCTGACATAATACTTTAGACTTAATTAATTTCAAGAAATTGGACCCTGGCACATCTTCTATATGGCTTTACGAACAAATTTTAAAATATGCAAATGCGCCTTGTATATTCATGACTACGAAAGTTCTAAATACTCGTTTCCTGAATGTTTGAAGATGCATTTGAATGATAATGAATTCTGCACGAAACTTGATAAAAAAACATTTTAATTTTTTTTATTATTATTATTAGTATTACTCACGAAAACACACGCCATACCACCAGTGAAACGTGTCTGTAACTACTGTTACGTGGGGGCGGGGCGTTAAAATGGCAGTAAAACACTGGGAGTTCATTCTATTTAGAGGTAACTGCTTCTACAGTGGCTGGTGTGCAAGCTGAAGTGGCATTCAAAAGATTGACTGCCAATCAATATATTCTTGGACAAGATGCTGATCTTAGACAATTATTGCTTTTGCTGATATTTCTTAAACATGAACTCTCCAGGCACAGTATAACTGCTGCATCAACAACGTAGCAGAGTCCACAGTCCTATACTAAGGGTTAAAGCAAGGTTCTCATGGGTCTTTTTTCAGAGGCTGGGGATAGGGCCCAAGCCCTAGGTTTTTGTTTGTTTGTTTGTTTGTTTGGATTTTTTGCCGTATTCAACAGTATTTCAGTCATATAACGGCGGTCAGTTAACCTACTCACACTTTTCCTGGGTAAGCTGGTTTACCAGTACTAAGTGCACATAATTATGCCAGTAACTGAAAACTGCCGTACTTGAATCAGAGGTAGGGGGAGAATGGCCGTAGAAATAATTTCATGACCAGTCCCCACACAAGTTATGTGGCCAGGCTGGGAATCGAACCCCCGATCCTCGGATTCCCTAGGTTTTTGAGATACCTTAATCATTGCAACAAAATTGGTAAAGGGGAACCCCAAAACCTTGGTGCAAAGTCAGTAAATGAGGAAAAGTGCATTATTTGAACGAAATTGTGCTGACACCTATATTTTGCACCTGCAATATATTAGGTAAAAAGGCCCTGGCTAAAGATAAAATTTTAGGTGATAGTTATTATACTCCCTAAATTTAAATTTAAGGGGCTTCATTGACTAAGCTTTAGAACATTCTCAAAATTTTAGTACTTACAAAAATAATTCTCTTAATTTGATGAATAGCTCAAGATTATAATACAGCACATTGTTTGGGAGGGGTATTTGGGTATTATAAACGGTGGACCATAGGTTTCAACTTCTTCATAATGTTGTTTTCCTTCGCAAATTATTTCTAAACAATCATGTCGCTAATTTTGACAGAATTCACAACTAACAGTTGCAAAAAGGTCCCAAACCCATGCATGCTTAAGCACGGATTCAATCCAATTAAAACTCTGCGACATTGACAACAAAGTGAAACATATGGTCTCCAAACCAACCAACATCTAGAAACTGCAATACAATAGCAGCCGTTATCTGTTCAATAGTCCGCAATTCAGGACACAAAAAACACACACACAGACAGATAAGCAATTAAAGAACCAGTGCATCTGTCTGCTGTCAATTGCATAAGCGCAACATTTTCCAGAAACAAATAATCAGTACTGCAAAGGTTTATATTGAAACAAATTCTCTTTTTAATGCCATTCTTACCAACCGTTCAACTATACTGTTTTGAAAAGTGTCAAATATTTTTTTGTATTTTTATTTCAATGTCTTTAATTTTTCGATTGTTGGCTTAGTATTGCGATTTCGAGAGATTGAATCGTGTTACATACTTTTTACTTTGCGGGCTAAGAAGCACTAACAATTCATAGCCCCAAATGTATACGCTCCATCGGCTATTTCGGCTGTTGAGGATTAGTCGACATGTTGACCGTTATGCATATTATTGCGTTTGGATTAAAGGCCTAGTTTAATCCTTCTTTATTTGCCCCCCCCCCCC
The DNA here is from genome assembly GCA_027627225.1 of Congeria kusceri. Taxonomy (NCBI): domain Eukaryota; kingdom Metazoa; phylum Mollusca; class Bivalvia; order Myida; family Dreissenidae; genus Congeria; species Congeria kusceri. Next base: position 17,323,682 of record CM051036.1, read on the forward strand.
CAATCTGGGGTATTGTACTCCTGTGTATTGGCACCTGCTGTGGTCACAGTGTGGCGACCCTTATCAGCTGATATCAATACACTGCTGCAGAGGAACCCATGCACCTTAGCCATTGCTAAGTCAGCTGAGAGATCAGATTACAGATAATGATAAGAAATTTTATGGTGGACCAATACACAGAGTGGAATAGACCCTGGAGAGGCCAGACATTCCTTAAACTAGGCCTTTATGTAGTTTGCATAAAAAAATTAATACATCTAAAAGATGTGTGGTCTGATTTGTCTGGTGTAACTTGGAATTGCAGAAATTAAATCTCATTCAAACACACGTGTCATTTATGTTATATAAAATGTTTGCACTCTATCTGCCTTGATTTTCGTTTCGTTCATTTTCTCGCCAAGTCTTTCTATGCATTAAAATTCTTCAATTAAGTGTACACGCAGCAGTTACATGCATATACACATGAAAATAAAGTTGCACATTAAATTACCTTTAAGAGAAAGTTCTACATACATTTGAACATTGTTATTTCGAACTCTGTTAATTCGAAGTCAGCGTTATTTCAAAGTATTTTTCTGGTCCCGAATTTATTTCTTCTTTTTTTTAACTAAAATAAACTCATTTAATTCGAAGTTTATTAATTTGAATTATCATTATTTCGAAGTCTAAAATTCGGTCCCAAATAAATATTTCACACTTGTTTGCCTATTGTTAATTCGAAGTCGCAGTTTTGATTAGGACTCGATGTTTTCACACCTTCGATGAAAAGATTCGCGGACCGAGCGTGTCAACACATTGGCCGTTATTCGCTAATGGGCACTATTTACACTCATTAAGGCAAGTGACGTGTGGCCTGTGTATATTAGGTAATAAAAAGTATGCCAATGTAAGACTTTCAAAGCGGTTAGCTGTCCAAGATCGGTAAAACCATATACCCATGTAAAAAGGTAAACCAAATAACTAAAGGCTTTCATTTATATCTTTATACCAAGTCAGATGTGCTTGTTCAGAATTATGATTTAATAAGTATTTTATTCATTATTTTACTAACTTTATTTAGCTCCTTTACCGTGGCATATGTTTACAAAGAGCAAAATGTGATGCGACCATTACGGTTTTGTATAAAATGGTGAAAATGTTTAAATCGAACTTTCGTTATTTCGAAGTTTTTTCGCAGGTCCGGACGACTTCGAAATAACGGTGTTTGAATGTAAAATCAAATTTAAAATGTTCGAAGTAATTAAACAGAACACAACTTTCTAAGCGACCAATTCACAGCTCTACAAGATAAAGAGCAGTCTGAGCTATATTTGCCATTGGGCAAGAGGAAGTCTAAGAACCCAGGGTTGTCATTATGAACCAATTATGATCAAATTTATCGTTTAAACTTGCGAGAAAATGGGTTGTTTTTTCAGGAACTTAAAACTTGCAATAGGTAATATCACAAGGGGCCCCCTAGACCCCTGGCCAAGTCGCTTAGATTAAAATAAAAATCGCTTGTTTCAGTTGATAATGACAACCCTGTGATTCCTTATTATAATCATGGAACACTGTATAAAGTAAAAGTTATAATACTGGTAACTTAAAGGTAAGACATATGTTTTCTCACATATAACTGGGCAATTCATGCTATTGTATTATGGTTATTTAATACAGACAATATTGACGATATTATTCACATTTTTTCATCGCTCTTGCTATTCAATCAATTGAAAGCAGAGTCTTCTTTAATAATTACTTTGCAAAACCTTTGACTTACATACTGTTAACTGCATATAAAACGTTGGTGAAATAAAACAGTCTATTCTATGTATGATGTCTTATTCTTACTTCACATAATAGTGAGTTATGGGGATGCCCAGCGTTTGTTCAAATAACATCTGTCACAGAGCACCAATTACCTACCCACACCCCCCACCCACTCCAGAATCCATTACAAGAGGCAATTAATGCTTCTATCATCTGGAGCAATGACTCAGAACAAACAGCATGGGAAGAAAAAGCACAATTTTCAGGTCAGCCTCCAGTAAAAACACCCAACTATTCTGGCCAGTAAATCAAACCAGAAGTGGTTATAGTTACCACCAATGCCAGAGAACAGAGCATATTGTATTGGCAAAACGATAGCTGTCCACCACCACCAATGTGCCAGTGCTGTTATTACACAAAGAATAGCACAGCAGTCTTGGGCAGGGTATTGAGCAATTCACAGTGAATACAGCCTAGCATGTGAGATCTATATTGAGCTGTTCCAGGCTATTTTTAGCTCCCCAGTTATAAATAATGAGTTTTCCTACAGACTGTCTCTTTGGACTGTGTATTTTCGCTTAGCTGCTTCCACCTCCTGCCTCAATGGGAAATCTATAGTTACAGTTGTTCCGACTGTCTACTGGAAAATCGCTTGCTGGTGTATGTGCTGTGTGCGCTTGTGTGTGTAAGGCTGTATTTGTTCCACTGGGCGGGCCTTTACCAATGACAAACATACATGGAATGTGAACTGTTGTTTTTTTGCTGTGGCTTTTTTCGCACTCCTACGGAAGGTCGTTAATGACCGAAATGTTGCATCAAGAAATCTATGGGGGAGTTATGTATAGTATCTCCTATATACATTTATTGTTAACCAGATATAAATTAGTTGTTACATTGGAACCCTTTTGAACAGTAATTCCCAGAACAGATATTGCAAAATTAATCAATGGCTACAAATTTGAACATTTAGCTAATAAAAAATCCAACTGACAACACCATTATCTTCATAAAAGCCTACAAAATATCCAAAATGACTAGGATTTCAGCGCTATACAGTAAATTTGGCTAAAATAATTATCAGCCAGGGGGGCTCCTGTTGAGCTATAAATTACTGTTCACAAAACCCCTCATGAATCTTGATGCATGGTTTGTGATAAAGGGAAAGCTAATCTACTTGGTGCAGTAATTCTGTCCAGTCTTTTCCATATATCCTGTGTGCCTCGAAATGTCTGTGTGGTATTGTTTGAATGTCTATCTATCCGGTTTTATTTGTATGTCTATCGGTCTGGTTTTATTTGTATGTCTATCTGTCTGGTTTTATTGTATGTCTATCTGTCCGGTTTTATTTGTATGTCTATCTGTCCGGTATTGTTTCTATTTCTATCTGTCTAGTATTATTTGTACGCCTATCTGTCCAGTTTTGTTTGAATGTCTATCTGTCAGTTTGATTTGTATGTCTATCCTTCCGGTATTATTTGTATGTCTATCTGTCTGGTTTTATTGTATGTCTATCTGTCCGGTTTTATTTGTATGTCTATCTGTCCGGTATTGTTTCTATTTCTATCTGTCCAGTATTGTTTGTATGTCTATCTGTCCAGTATTGTTTGAATGTCTATCTGTCCAGTATTGTTTGAATGTCTATATGTCCAGTATTGTTTGTATGTCTATCTGTCCAGTATTGTTTGTATGTCTATCTGTCCAGTATTGTTTGTATGTCTATCTGTCCAGTATTGTTTGAATGTCTATCTGTCCAGTATTGTCTGAATGTCTATCTGTCCAGTATTTTCTGCATGTCTATATGTCCGGTATTGTCTGCATGTCTATCTGTCCAGTATTGTCTGCATGTCTATATGTCCGGTATTGTCTGCATGTCTATATCTGTCTGGTATTGTCTGTATGTCTATCTGTCCAGTATTATTTGCACGTCTATCTGTCCGGTATTGTTCGTATGTTTGTCAGTTTTTGTCTGTCCAATGCAGACAAAAATCAACAGTTCATAGCAATGGTATCAAAACCAGGTCACATATTTATCAACCCATTCTCAGAAGAATAACGAATATTCTTGAGACTATTTATTCTGAACATGCTGTTAATTTGAATCTTTGTTGGTAGTCACCCAGTGTTTTTTTCACCTTTGGGAGAAAGGTGGTGGGACCCTTCAAATGGGGAATTTTACAGAAAAAGGGGATTTTTTTGTATATAAAATCATTAGTTGTAAATTTACACGTTTATATTCTACTTTGTGATAAAACATTAATCAATTGTTTTGCTACAACTGATAACTTAAATTTTGCTCTACCTTGGTTTGTTGGGATTGTTTACAAAAATTCTACTATTTGAGTCAATTTTTGTCTGATTTTGGTCTTTTTTTTCAAAATAAGGCTTACATTCTGAAGGGAATTTTAAGGTAAATACTGGGGCAAAATATATAACTTTTAAGCAGGGAAATGGCCCCAAAAAAACACTGTCACCAATGCTAATCTCAGCATTCTTTATTTAGATTGATTTATTAGTGACATAAGTGACATTTGTACTCGGCATATTTGCGAACTCACAAGCATTTTTTCTGGAGTCCAAGTCTATTCTTTATTCCGAAGTCTAAGAATGGGTTGATGAATAAGGGCCCAGTGATCTGATCTGATGCAGTTAAAATTCTGCAATTTTTCCTTGTTTCCTTACAGTTCTTTTACAGTCAAGTCTTCAACACAACATTGTTTTGTACTATTTAACTTAGCAGTTTTTTTTTCTATTCGTCAACTTATTTGAATAACTTGTGACAATAAACGACCTAAAAGAACAATTAGCGGTGTATACGTGGAACTTCAATAATGAACGATGCATGCAGTATGCATGACCAATTCATGACTGTTATGATTCAGTCCATGATACTTCTGATTATGTGTTCAAACCAATACATGAATACAAACAGGTTGAAAAATGACCAATTTGTTTGTTTATTTGGATTTTTTCGCTATGTTTAACAGTATTTCAGTCATATAGCCGTGGTCAGTTAACCTACTCACACTTTTCCTGGGCAAGCTTTGCCGATCTAAGCGGTTTACCAGTACTATGTGCACATGCTTATGTCAGTAACTGACAACTGCCCTACTTGAATCAGAGGTAGGGGGAGAATGGCCGTAGAAATAATTTCATGACCAATCCCAACACAAGTTATGTGGCCGGGCTGGGGTTCGAACTCACGATCCCCGGATTGACAGTCCAGTCTAGCGACTGAGCTAGCCGGGCCCGTCAAGTCTTGTTCTCAGGCAAGTAAACATTTCAGGCAAGTAAACATTTAGAGAATGATCACACATATATACTTCAATGTCCTACATGTGTATAAGCACAATTCTTTAATATTTTGTATAACTGAAATTGGATGTGCCACGGCAGATTTATTGAGCATATTCCAATAGAACAACACCTGAACTGAATACAGACACTTTAAAGGCCCAGTTTAAGTTTTTTGCTGCGAGAAATAATTGTCTAAAAAATACTTATTTCTGTTTTATAATACATTTGAGGGGCATCGTGGGAAAACCGGTCTTAATGCATGTGCGTAAAGTGTCGTCCCGGATTGGCCTGTGCAGTCCGCACAGGCTAATCCAGGATGGCACTTTCCGCTTTTATGGTATTTTCTGTTTCAATGAAGTCTCTTCTAACCATAAATCCACTTTAGACGGAAATTGCCATCCTGGATCAGCCTGTGCGGACTGCACAGGCTGATCCGGGATGACACTTTATGCACATGCATTAAGACCGGTTTTCCTACGACATGCCGCATTTATTGTTCATATTTCAACGTATGAAAAGCAGATTGCTAGTGCAAAGTGAAACTTTTGACGAATATGTGCTATTTTTTTAAATAAAAAAATGCTACATTTGGTAGACAAACATTGTATCCCAGTAATAGTTTTACACAAAAAGACAAAATAAATATCACAACAATTATGTTTTGCAACCAAATCATCATAACAGACAAAATGTTTCAATTCTACAAATTCCTAATTTAAAATTCCATTTTTAGTCCAAATTGTTTGTCCAACCCCAAACTGCAGGGGTGTGATTTTGGAAACACCTCAGGGGAAGAAAATACCCTAACCCCTTACAGGGTTCACCAAAACTCTCCACTTTAAAATAGATCCAATAAAGTTCAGAACTATTTGTAAAACAATCTTGGCATTCAAAAGGAAAGGAGGAAATCAGCTGAAAGGAGGTGAAATCACACCCCTGAAACTGTGAGACTGTCCCTTTAAAATCCATCAATTTTACAACCATTGGCAGGTATTGAGGTTTTAATCTGACAAATTCATTTCAGGACCATTGGCTTGGAAGAAGTCATTAGAATTTTATTCTGCCATTAAAATTCAACCATTAGAGGAACAATATTTACAATTCAAATAGGGCTATTTATAGCACCGGTTATATTAAACCTTGCTCAAGCATGCGCGAATGGTGGAATGGATATTGGATGCATCTAGTGCGGAAACAATAAAACTTTGCAGACATGGTTAATACGAAACTGCATTAAGACATTCTGTTGTTGTTTTTTACTATGATTAAACATGAGTTTATACCAATAATTTAATTCCAAATAAAAAATACTGTAGCCTCAGTATTTATGGTACCAAACTAACAAAAGTCAAAATATTTGTACATATCCATATCTTACCAATATATTTACCCAAATTATGGACACATACAGAAAAATAGCTTAATTAAACAATAATCTTTCGTTTTGAACAATGTGTGTGTTTTTTTTAAGTATATGTTAATGTAAATTTGAAATGTAAACAATTAATGTAATTTAAACAGTGTACCATGATTTATTGTGATTACTGTCAATATGTTATCTTATTACTTCAAATTATTCTCTATGTTAAGAACAAGACATATTTTGTTTATAAATGTCAAGTTACAGTTTATAACCTCCAAATATCATTTGACTAGCATTCAAAATTGGTTGCTATGAACCCAAATTCATTTAGCAAAGAATTATTCATGATCATGAATACATTTCCTGGAAAATACGTTTCTCTTTTAAAAAACTGTTTCGAAATTATATTAGCCATGTCCTGGGAAAACCAGGCTTAATGCAAAAGCAAAGTGTTGTCTCAGGTCAGCCTGTGCAGTCCGCACAGGCTGATCCAGGATGGCACTTAACGCTTTTATGGTATTTCCTGTTTCAAAGAAGTATCCTCTAATAATAAATCCACTGTAGGCGAAAAGTACCGTCCCGGATCAGCCTGTGCAGACTGCACAGGCTGATACGGAACGACATCTGCACAGGCTGATCCGGGACGACACTTTACGAACAAGCATTAAGCCCAGTTTCCCACGACATGCCTCATACATAATTATAATCACATCCATCAAACATCATTTCATACAAGTTAAACTAAATACCTTTTATACACTTTGTTTTATTAGAAGTAAAGTCATTAATTATGTTAAATATGATACAAAAATAGACCTTCCAATTCAGAAGTCTTCTTTTGACATCTTACAAATTCATTAGAATCATACCAACACATCATGACGCAATGTTTAAGGGTGAAAACAGATATTGTTTAGATAGTTGTCAATTATTACAAACTGCAGTTATAATGTACTTTTTAAAACAGATTATGTTATCCGTATAAAACATATTAAGTTACCAGTATAATTACTTAAATCCACTGTGTATGTGGCCTTGAAAAGAACACAATTTCAATAATATTTGAATTATTTTAAGAAAAAGTATACCGGTAATAAAGTTTTGTAGTAAGTGCGTTTATGACCCAGTTCCAAAGAAGTGTGCTGCACCTTGCTCCTTTTTTACACACCCTCCACCGCCCTGGCGTTCTGGGCTGGTCAACACAGAAATATTTAATCTCTTTTTAAATTTAATATATTGTTTCCAACATTTAATGACCCGAACATACCATGTTTAAAAATAACTTTATAAAAAGATTTTGACCTAGATCTTACTACAACAAAGGAAATAATGAATAATGATGAATTTCCTTGTATACCAACCTAGAAATAAATTTGATACAACCTATCTGTACTAAATATTCCTTTACAATTCATACAAAAGATCCCAACATCTGTTTACATACTGCTTGAGCTACATGTACTTTAATAAAATATTATTCAGGTACAGAAATAGCTATGAACTGCTCCGGATAGTATTCTATTAATTGCAAAAAGAAAACAAGTGCAAACTTGTTAGCAGGAGGTAGGCCTATATCACCAATGTGAACAGGCCCACATCATCCAAGTGAATACTTCATTAAGTCAACACAATTAAGTGCTTTTCAGAAAGCCTAGCCACTCTTGCCACTCTTTCTGTGGCCTCAAAATCTCATAATGTAAATTATTCACAGCCATCATCTAAAAATAGCCTGAGAATGGCTAAAAATAGCCCAGCATTGCATAGGAGTAGAAATAATCTGGTCTCTGGTTGAGATAGAGATATGAAAACTTGTAAGGTGACTTTATACATACACACCATTCAAAAGGTGTATTTATATGAAACCGTTCACATTAATTATGAGACTTCACCATTCGCTTAAGCAGTTTAACTGGAAATGACTGCAGATTTCTCCAGACTAAAATAATCTCACTATGCCCACGCCTTGTAAAATTTCAGCAAAAGTTTAAGCTATGATGTAATTTCGATGCGCAATAAATCACTGAGAAAAACATTAAATAAACAGGTGTGGTTTTACAGTATGACAGTGAAATTCAAGGCACGATATGCAAATGTGTTTCTGGAAACATTCAAGATTGTTCATGTAAGCATTATTGCATGTTGTTAAAGTCATAGAAACTGAAGCACAATCTATTGAAAACAGAAATGATATAGCTATTCAATCACAAGAAACTGAGCACAGAAATCAGTACTATCCAGCAACTTGATAATATCAAGAGCTGTCTCAGAACAGTGCGCTTAACTATTCATACCTTTTGATAATATACATATGCTGTGAGTGACTTTACATAATGACCCAAAAGACATGTGTACAGTTTCAACTGGATATCTGTAGTAGTTACAGAGATATACATACTAACCCGAATAATTCTGCTCAAATGCCGATCACTCATGGGCCTTGGCCAGTGACACTATATAATGACCATGAAGACATTGTGTGAAGTTCTGAATAGCTGTAGTAGATATAGACACAAACCTACACAAACAATCACACCATCTGGGACAATCCAATCACAAACTGTACCACCATTACCAGAGATCTACAGCCACAAGAGATCTTGGGGCAATCTAATCACAAGCCAGATGCACCTCTAAAACCCAAATCACAAGGCACGTAATAACTGGTGACAATAAAATCATAGCAAGACAATCCAATCACAAGCCATTTAACCTGGGATTTTCCAATCACAAATGACATAGTATAAGACAATCCAATTGCAATATTGGTATTTTCAAACATAGTTTTAAATACAGTTCAGTTAAACCTATTTATTTTAGTTTGATTTTGTCAAAAGCCAGGGGACGATCTCCCGATTTAAAGCAGCGTTTTTCATCACCACTTTAGGAATGATACCGGTACCGGTTAAATTGGGAAAATTAGCGTCGTTTACAGCCAAATTGGGAATTTTATCACTTTCATTAAAAAATGCCATAAAAGATGTAAAAACAGTAAGTTACTTCCCTTAGCTATTAACAGTAACCCAGGATTTTTCTCAGGCGCCCCGGTCCCTTCGTCAAATTTTTTTTTTGCGACATGTGTCATGTTGTTATCTGGTGCGTTTTGATTTTAAAATTAAGGCTAACACGTTTTCTTTTTTTTTGTAAACGTTTAAATGAAATGAAATAAGCGAAACATCACCGTTTAAATGGCATACCTCTAGCCTTTTAAAAGCAAAGGCGTCATTGAACGAATCATGATTAAAATACAAGTATATTATACATGCTGTGTTCTTGCAAAAACGGCAGGAGAATTTCCCCGTGCACGTTGTGCCTATGCGCGTCAAATGTTAAAGACCTGTATTTAGAAAGCACATGGTCGGTACACGCACGCTTTCTATGCGTGGAACGTGACATGATGGTTGTCAGCAGACATTTCGAGCTCTTTTGCAGAAAACACGGTTTTAACATGCCATACTATGTACATAAACAAGACCACTTCTGTTTACGAAACCTCAATACTGAACAGTAACACTGGATAGTCTTTTCCGATTACAATTTCATATCTGCGTATTTGAGACTGATTTTTCGCAGTTTATATTTTAAAGTTATTAAGTTTATTAAATAAATAAGTGTGCATATTATAAAATACGAAAGCTCATTTACCTTTTAGGTCAATAATACGCTTGATGCGCGTATAAGGTTACTTGTGTGTGGATACATGCCAACTGCGCAGATTGTTCAGTCATAATGTCATTCGAAAGCTACGATAAACTGAGCGTTTCTATTCGCTCTTATCAATTTTACTGCATGTTGAGAATCCACCTACAGGGCGGTGCTTCACGGTGATTGTTTGCGGATTAGGAATAACTGTAAATTGTTAAAATATTCGGCAAAGTGACACTCGCTTTGATCATTCACTGATTTTATAGAGTGGGCGTACTTGTTTCTCGAGTAAAAAACGGCCATTGTGACGTAAGATATTAGCTTTCACAGCAGGAATTGCCGGTCTGCTGCAGTAAATACAGCTAATTAATTCATAAAATACACGTGCCCCGGGCGATGTTATAAGCTCAACACTAATTTTAGGCGCCCCGGATATGTTCAAGTTAAAATTTAAGTGCCCGGGCACCGGGGCGCTAAAACAGCCCAGGGAAGACCCTGCAGCTGTGCGTGGAGGTTTACGCTTGGGTAAATCAAAAGTAAAATACAGGAACATCGTCGATCTTTTCAGGGTCTTTTGGATTTTTTTCTTACATTTTGGAATTTTTTACTTCAAATTGGAAAAAATGGTCAGAAAATCGGATTGGGAATGGTGCCGTTTCCGGTTCCGACTTTATATAGAGGAAAAACGCTGTAAAAGGCAGACACCATATCCGTGACACCACTGCAACCTATCCTTGTATTTCATGAGGATTTCCTAGTATTTAAACATTAATGTTTTGTCAAATGGTTAACAACACATTAACATACTTTTCTATGTAAAATTTCATTTACTCTGAAAGTCATGAAACGACAAACGGAATATGCCTATTTTACAGGTTTTATTGTCTTTGACATAGTATTACTTAATATTTGATAACAGATGAGAAATCAATGGGACTACAACGAAAACATTGAAAATTAAAAGTAATTGGCTATATTTTAACACAATATCGCAAAGACTTGTCCTGAATAATGATAACCACATTATTTTATTAATGTGTACTCCACTTCTATAGGATTCATTTAACCATCAATCAGCTTTGATGTCTATGTATATTAACACAAATATTGTAAAATACTTGGAATTGTCTTGTTACATATTTTCAATTACTACCTAAATTGGGTTTATATCAATTTGATTTCACCTTTCTTTTAATCTAATTCTAGGATTTTCATTTAACCATCAATCAGCTTTGATGTCTATGTATATTAACACAAATATTGTAAAATACTTGGAATTGTCTTGTTACATATTTTCAATTACTACCTACATTGGGTTTATATCAATTTGATTTCACCTTTCTTTTAATCTAATTCTATTATTCATTTAACCATCAATCAGCTTTGATGTCTATGTATATTAACACAAATCTTGTAAAATACTTGGAATTGTCTTGTTACATATTTTCAATTACTACCTAAATTGGATTTATATCAATTTGATTTCACCTTTCTTTTAATCTACTTCTAACCTTCAATCAGCTTTGATGTCTATGTATATTAACAAAAATATTGTAAAATACTTGGAATTGTCTTGTTATATATTTCAATTACGACCTAAATTGGGGTTAATATCAATTTGATTTCACCTTTCTTTTAATATAATTCTATGCACAAGCCCACCTGTCTAATTGTGTATCAGTAAGATATTAACCTTTCTCAAGTTTCAGAGATCAATATCAAAACATGATAAAGATCATTTCCTACATAATATCTGATTCAATATGAATTCAGATCGATTCACAGTCAGAACTACTTTAAATGGGCAAGAATTGCAGTAGAAATAGCATGGAGGGACATTTTGTAAATTGAGATGGAGTGACAGACACCTCCTTCCAACTAAGATGGCTAATAAGCAAATGTTAGCCTTTTCTCTATATTTACCGCGTTAAAATGGCGAAACATACGGGGAACACTTAATAAGTAGAGGTCAAGTCACAGACCTTTATCTGAAATGGATATAGCTAGCCAATATTTTGCTTCTTCTACGAAGACTAGAGAATTTCATTCTTCATGGTTTTGCATACATTCCGTTTAGTTATTATACTATTTTTAATTTTGGCCCTTATATTATTATGTCAAAAAGGTGAAGACCTGAAAAATACGATATGAGATAACACATACGCATCATGCTGAAATCATACTTGACATTACACAATGACCTTGACCTTTGATAAGTAATTCATGTGACCTTGAACTCTGATAAATAAATGACCCTGACATAATAATTATGTTTAAACCAAAACTAAGTTTTTAAGTGGGACTATGTGAACAACTGATGATATAAATAAATAAGAAAAATACATGTACAATCACATTTTCTTATTCTTTTGGCTGAATCAGAAAACGAAGCAAATTGAAGAAGTATTTCGCCGTATTTAACAGTATTTCAGTCATATAATGGCAGTCAGTTAACCTACTCACACTTTTCCTGGGCAAGCTTAGCCGAGACCTAAGCGGTTTACCATTACCATGTGCACATACTTATGCCAGTAACTGACAACTGCCCTACTTGAATCAGAGGATGGGGGAGAATGACCATAGAAATAATTTCATGACCAATCCCTACACAAGTTTTGTAGCTGGGCTGGGGCTCTAACTCAACAGCCCCGGACTGACAGTCCAGTGCTCTGCCAACTGAGCTAGCTGGGCCTGGCTTCAAGAGGTTTAGAGTTTGAACCCTGAACAGTGACCAAACAAGATTTCTATTCTCTAAAACAGCTATTACTGGTTTTACCCACGAACAGGGACTCGATCATTTCAAGTAATTCAATTTCACCATTCAAATTTTGACCCAGAAATGAGCTTATTTACATTTATTTACATTTAAGATATATTTTCAAAAAGTAAGAATTCTTATTCACTAGTTCTGCTGCAATAGACCGTAACCTCCATTGATCTATGTATCGCACGTGTTAACGCCAGACGGCTTAAATCTTTATTAAAATGGCATTCTACCAAGGTCGCCGCATTTGAAAGATTTAATATTATAAATGCTTATAAATAGACTTTATTCAGTCGTATGACATGACTATAAAACTATTCAACCCAATCAGATTCTACATGCCCCAAGGCTATGATTATAAACGTATATAAAGTGGTCTGATTTTCAGAACCATTATTTAAAGCAGCATTGCATATGACAAAAATTGTTAAAGCATTATTTCTGCTGGAATTTATTTGGATAATACCTATTGAAGATCAAACTCTACAATTTACCTGAAGATTAATGTCTACAATTAACATTAAAACACAGTTGTCTTCACTTAGCTAAAATATTTCAAACTCATTAGTTCTAAATTCTCAAATCATCAATCGAATCATAAATTACATTTTTAATAAATTCACATTCAACATCTGCATACATGTACAGCCCATCTGTATTCTTTTCATTAACTATGTTGTCTTCAAAGCATTCTAATTTACTTAAACAACACTGGTGACATTATTGTTGCTTTCATTGAATATCACAATATCACAGTACTCCATACTATATTTGTAACAGATATGGTGTTTTCTATTAACCATTTTTATTTTTAGTAATAGTGGCAACTATTAAATTAACTAGTGCCTAGTTACAATATCACAGGAGCTAATTATGCATAATACATGCCAATGATTTTGCAGGTATGCACCATGAAAACAACAGTCACAAAATTTTCTGACTCAACACAAAACTGGATTTCTTATTCTAAATTTTGTACTACAAAATTATATGATATTACAGGTGCTGAAATTCATTCCAGTTTTTAAGGGAATGTACTGTTCAGCAATGGTTTCTTTCAAGATTTTCAATGATGTTAGCTATCAACCCCTCGTGTCTCAATACAAATTAATTTTCGAAAGAGAATTTCAAATTTTATAAAAGTATTTACAAAGTAGTTACACATACTGCAAAGGTCTTTTGACTACAACTCGGACATATTTATAACCGCAAGCAACACTATAGATCTTTTTGTAGTCATGGCCACTACCTTATCCACCTACATGTACCTACAAATATCAACACAGGTCATTGTCAGCTGTTACACAAACACTTACAAGCATTCTACCCTATAAATGATGCTACAAAATGGTTGCATTTAACTATCTCACAACTTAACCACAGATAATAAGACTCGATTTCAATGTTCACAGCTTATTATCAGCTCATTGAGCTATTTTTAGACGCCGGAGCTATTTACAGATGTACTACTGCTATCATCAAGACTACATCCAGATTTCATATCTATACAATGTCTAATATGCTGACCCACTGACATACTCAAGGTTATTTGAACATCAGTGATGTTTTTAAAGGCAAAAAGGGCCTAATTCACAAGGCAAAAAAGTACCCTTTTTCACACATTTTATTCCAAAATTCACAATTTCTAGCAAGTTTACTTTTAACTTTTTGTCTGCTTTATTTTAATTCGATGCAAAGGTTCTCTACCTGACTGATCAAGATGGTTGTATCAAAAGGCATGTAACATGTTTAATTTCAATTAATATTGGTTACAATACTGTGTCATTGAACCTTGATAGAATAATTTTATACAAAATAGGCTGAAATGTTATTTTTACCAAATATTGTATTATGGCGCTAATTTTCACAATTTAAAGGGCCCCCGCCCCATTCACAAAGGACTGAGAAAAAAAAAGGGAACATGGAAAAACCAGTTGATAGCCAAACAATTTCGAATCAATATAATGGTAAAAAATGGACATGTAACTAGTAATTATTATTATTAAAATTATTATACTTAATAAAAGTTAATACTTATACAAGCAGTTTTTCTTATATTTGATTTAATTTTGATATATTTGATTTAAGGAAACATCTTGTAACAACATCAAATGATTAAGATTAAATCTTCTGGGTCATGGTTTTATCAAACAAGGAGAGGAGAAAATATAGTTGTATAAAGTGAAAGGGGATTTTTTTTCTGATCCAATGTAGATGTATAAGTTTTTATGTGACACTGCTCAGTCATATATTGAATATTTGTTTAAAAGTATAATAGTGTCAATTGTGGCATTATACACAAAAGTACCAGTAAATACATTTACTTTGTAATGACCAACATGTGAAAAAAAATATTGTAATCATCATAAAACTTAAGTAGGAACCTTTCAGTCAATTCCATCAGCTGACAAGCATAATTATTACAATAGCTCTAATTTTAGCACCAGATAATGTTACCTAGATTCTAGACTGATTAACAGTTTTCTATAAATAGCCCTCATATTTTACATGCATGCGGTCACGAATAAAGATACTCACGACTGTGACTGTTATTTCTAACAAATCTGCACCAAAAAGTTATCACAAACAAGCAAAAGAATACTGATACTATCACCTTATCACGTAACCTTCTATAAGTTATAGTCCACTGATTTTTTCCATACTTTATCAAATAACTAACACTCAGTAATACTAACAGAACTGATAATGTTAGTGACTTTGTAATATTCTGCAAACATATTGTGCCAGAAATATACTCCTTTTCAAGTGTGCAATGTCTATATAATTTATTTCTATCAACTGCATGTAACGAGGGATCTCACTAGGATTTTAAAATAGGAGTCCTGGGACTCCTTCCCCCTAAAAAGTAGGAGTCCCAAATATAAAAGAAAATTGCAAGTATAGCACGTGACGAGTGACATTGAATGAAATTGTTAATATTACACAATATATGACAGTTATAATAATAATAATAATAACAATAAATACTATTATTATTATTATTAGTGACATAGGAATTTTAACCAATGGAAGTTAACAGTAACTGTCTGGAATGGTGTGGGCGGAGCGTAGGGACTGAAGTGGGCGGAGCAAAGTAACTAAACTTCGACAGCTGCAGTGTGTACTATGGGCCGATATTGATATCGCGACTTCTGCCCAGTTTATTGCAGGCTTTCATGTATGTGTTATGTAACAGGGTAAACAGGGTGTATGCAGTAAGCAGAAATGCATGCATCCCAGGACTCTTGGTATGGTTTTGACATGCGTCCTTTTGAAAAAGTATGCATCCAAAGACGTTTGGTTTTGCGTTTCCGAGATCCCTGGTAACTCATTTTGAAAACTGATGATTTTGTCCTCCATAACTGTATTCATTGCACAGGGAATATTCTGTTACACTTGCTATTGGGTAGTAGCGAAGAAATCTGTTAACTTGCTATTGAGCACAATAAAAACAAGTCCGTTACACATGCTATTGAGCACAATAGAAATAGTCCGTTGCACGTGGTATTGGGCGTCAGTAAATATTGGGCATAAGTAAAGTACTTTTAAGTTTATATTTGGGTTAAGCAAGGAAATTGGTACTCCTGCTTTACTAAACACGAAAAGTGTCCTAAAATAGTCAAAACTGCCAGTAGGTTTTTTTTCACGTTTCATCAGCGCAGAAATGTTTTCTGTACACATGTACTTACTATTGGGCACAATCTATCAGCTGGTATTCATTGGATCTTTCGAAACAGCTTTGGACACCCTTGTCTTTCCAGAGAATCTCTGTATGCTCATAGAACTCCTGAAATAGAAAAAAAGTTAATGATACAATTTCATAAGGCACCGATACATGACATCGCAGGGCCATCTCGAGATTGGGCGGCTGGGCCCGGGGTTCTTGCAGTCTTCGCCGTAACCCACTAGCCCGAAGCCCCAAGTTAGTTGTATTTCGCTAGTGGACATTTGAAGAGACTACTAAGCCCAACAAGCGTGTTTTATTCAACAAATTATGTTATCACTAAACGGAGTTCTCGAAATGCAGTTTCAGGCTAGTTAGAGAGCTTTCAGGCTAGTGATTGTGCTAAGAAACTAACCTAAATGGGCTAGTGCTCTGAAAAATTGAGAAGTATACTGTCCTTGTGTGTGTGGAGGGGGGGGTATTTTCACATTGATTCTATATTTTTAGGAAAATACTGACTACCATTCACTGAGAATTAACTTTTGAATTCAGAACATTCCAATGCTATTCAGTTTGATCTTCATAATGATAAATAGTCAAACTAAAGAGCAGTTTTTTATTTTAAAGCCAACAATTTGTAAGTGCTATTTAATATCAGTGAAATTTTAAAATACATGTGTAAATGTTACTTTTAAACTTGGAGGGGAATTGTACAATGAAATGGGACAAAGATTGATATATAAATATCAAAGAATATGCACATAAGAAACACCATACTCCAAACACCTATGCGGATTTAAGTACATCTATAAATAGCCAGTGTTATCATTGGTAAGGTTTGAGATTACAACCTAAACTATCACACCCGAGAATAAATTGGAGGTGGGGGTGTACATTTTCAAGAGATAATAAATCCTCTTGTTTGATTTTCTTATCTTTACAAAGATAGTTACACGGCAGTTCAGTTAATAATCACAAGGTTCTGATTTTTATGTTTCTTCATAAATCAGCTACAGTACAGCTAGCACCGCGAATGTCTACTTACATCTCCTTCAAAGACTTTTTATGGAAGACAAATAGAAATATTTGCTCAACCTTTCAAAAGAACACAGATGAAAACAGTCCAAACCATGGCCTGATTGATGGCCAAGAATCAGACAAGCGTGACCTGTCAAACCTCTCAGAAACATCAACAAAATTAAGATTGTATGGCTTTAGACACAGGTTTGGTAGTCTGACTGTTGCATGTAGTAAATGGATTTGCTCTGACTTGTTTACCAGTGTCCCCAAGTTCAGGCAAAAACAAATAATGTGTGTTTCAGGCAACAGTCTCAAAAAAGTTAGGTAGGTTTGGGATTGACGGTTTGTTTACCTTTTTTTTAAAGACACATTTTGTTAAAAAAAACACATTGAAAATCATCTAAAATCTGACCAATACGGTAATCACAGAAAACAATCGCCACTAAATACTTTAGTGTCGTTTTTTTAGACTGTTGGCACAAGCCAACAGGATTTAGTAGGTGTATTCAGAAATCGGTCTTGAGGGAACTACTTCTTGACTTTGCAGGATACAATTCAGTAAATCGATAAATTACTGCGCTTCACTCGCTGAGCAGTGAGGCTTCCTGTTATCGATGCTACTTTCTATGAATAGATGACAAGAAATAGATCTGACTTTAAACACTAATAAACAATAATAATAACCCATTTAGTCCACATCTACAAGTCAATTCATGTTATGTTTATTCACATAGGTATGATAGCCTATCTGTTTGTGCTGTTGACTGGTTAACTGCGTATTACATCATATTGCGTAAGTTTAACAACAGTGTATTGAGTCAGTACATATAGCGGAGCAATCGTAACCACTCGATTGACGATTGCTATTGTTTTTGACGTATGCATTTATAAGAACTATACAACAGCATTGTACTTCTAAAAAGAGTTTTGAATGTATTTTACAAAATCAACTTATGTTTATTTAAACTGGTATTTACCCGACATAGCGCTTGTGATAAAAAACACTGAATATTGATTTGAACGAATACAATTCATTGACTATTTTTACCCGTTGTAGACTGACTTGTACGCATATAACTCTGTTTGCTTTTTAAATAGTTTGCACAAAAATATTTGCCTCCCACGAGTTACAAAAAATAATGATGAGAATGTCATAGACAAATAGCACTGAATTAGACGCGCGCTATATTTCCAAAAAAACAGTGGCCTGGATAACCATCTTCATTCAATTAGGTCAAATACCAGCTTATACCAATTTATTTTAAGTGGAGTGTATAGTTATGAGTTTAGAGATATTTTTTTTTGTAGCAATGATATAACAGACAGGTGACTTACTTCAATAAATGTTCCTTATGATAAAAATAATCTCATAATTCATTTGCTCTTAGTTTCTTTTCTCGCCAACAGTCTTTCTATACTGTCAGTGTTTTGATTATTTTCGCTAGGTAGGATTGGGCTGCCCGAAACACAGATTTTTGTTTCCGTCAGTTTCTAGTGCCTTGCTTGGAGTGAAAAACAAGTTCATGTTTGTGGGTGTGGGTGTTTTTTTTAACTTATACAGCTGAGGCAGTATTAAGGCATCTTGCCCAAGCAAAATGTCTTTAAGAATCATGCACTTTTCCTGGGACTTTTTTTTCAGAAACAGGGTATATGGCTAAGGCTCTAGGTTTTGGGGTAAGTTATTGCAAGACATTTGGTAAAAGGGATAAACAAATAAGGCTTGTTGTGGGAAAACCGGGCTTAATGCATGTGCGTAAAGTGTCGTCCTGGATCACAGGCTAATCCAGGACGGCACTTTCCGTTTTTTTTGGCATTTTCTGTTTCGAGAAGTTTCTTCTAAACAGAAATCCACTGTAGGCGGAAAGTGCCATCCTGGATCAGCCTGTGCGGACAGCCTGTGCGGACCGCAATCAAGGTGTTAAGTTAACTTTTTGGGAAAAGTGCATGATTTTAAAGAAGTTTTGCTACAGACCCGTTATAGAAGTTTAAGGAGCTCTGCTTTACCCAAAAGTTCCATGGTTTTGTTAATTTGTCTTTAACCAAATTGTCTGATTTGGTAACCAACGGTTAATTTCGTGAATGGTTAGCCGTGATTTGGATATACAAAATCAGTTTGGCTATGGGTTTTTTCAAAACAATTCTTGAGAATACATAAAAAATTAGAAGGAAAGAAAACATTCGGGCAATTTGGCCTCGTTAATTTGAAAAGTTCACAATGACTATAAAATATTTTCAAACACTGGAGTTTGAACAAGTAAAATAAAAACCTGAAAAACCTCCATGTATTTTCTTAGTTTATTCTTTGTTTAAGAAAAACACAATAAGGTAATCATATTATGCCTTAAAAAGGCCTTTTTTAACCATGCTTCCGTCAAATGTCATCAATGTATAACCATCAAGTTATCATGGTATTCATTTCTTTTAGAGAGAGGGAGGAAGGAATTACTATAAAGCAGATAAAGCATGCTTAATAAGTCAATGTAAACATCAGTCTGAAGTATTTTTAGCACAAAATTTGTAAATGTTTAACTAATAATGGAATTTTCTCACGTTCCATTTGTTTCCTGTACTACACAAACAGAATTATTTTCAAAATGACCTCCTTAAGCAAACAATTATTCCGTGTTTTAACAAGTCCCAAATCTGAATACTGAAAATCCTTGTACCAATAGAGAAAGCGGCATGTAAGAATACCCCCCCACACTCCACAAGCATGCACAGTACCACCATCAAGTTCTAATCCCCGACAACATGGGTACAATAATAACCAAGGATTCTATTTATAAAGCTTTCCTTAGGTATATTTCCTCTAGATAAAGCATACAAGCTTATTTTCATCAGTGCAAAAAACCGCTAATGACTCATACAAAACATTGTCAGGTAAGAAGTTGTTGCGCTAATTCCATGTTACATATATTTGTTGCGCTAATTCCATGTTACATATATTTCTAGACAGCCAGTACAGAATCTATGCCATTTCACCATTTCTTCATAGTTCTATGCATTGTATCTGTCTCGACAATAATATTGATTTTCATACAACACCATGCAGACAAAGTATACCAACTGAGAGTTCAGTGCTAAAAATAGAATACCTTTAAATTGTTTAGCTAAGCTATATAATTGATAAATACGAGTCAGTCCCCAGAATTCTTGTTTTCATACTGAACTGGTTGGCAGTCATTTTGCTTTTGCTGTTTGTTAACTGCTCTTGGGTAATTCACCTCATGTTATGACAAATGAAATGATGGAAAAAGGTAGTTTTTATTAATTTATATATACAAGTGTAGAACTGGATTTTGTGAGAAAACATAACAATAAACCATAAGTTTATGTGTTGCATTATATATTTTTTTTATTTGTACTACATACTTATATCTTAAGCTGGATTTTTGAATGACAAAGTTAATATGATTTTTGAAAGAAAACATAGACTTACACAGACATATGATTGTGTGGGTACCATGTGTATTTATTTCATATGAACTCAGCCGAAGTGAGTTTAATCAAGCAACACCAATGTCTAGATCACTAAAACTTGTTAACAATTAACGCCATGCATTTTTGTTTTTGTAACAGGGATAGATGGTATAGATACAACTGGATTTTCTTTTGACATGTTTATACATGCATGAGTCACACAACAATTTACATCTAGCTTGCATTAATTTAGTTTTTGTTGTTTTACATACATAATAAATACATTAAATTTAACCATTAGTATGAATAAGATGGTTTTTCATTTTTTGGACATTTTTATAGAAGTTGGCAACGAGTTGTTGATAACAACTCACTCACTTGGAGTAATTTAAGAGTTTCAGAAAACTTTAAATTGTAGCCTATTAAAAATGTTCTTCACCCACATTTATCTAATTGATTAAATGCTTATTTTGAACACCCAAACCTGTAGCCAAAAATTCAGAGGTATAGCCACAGGCTTATTTTGCAAATGACAACCAGAGCATTTAAGGACGTTACAGTGTTTGTCTATTACTTTCAATATTTATGAAAGTTCTTACATATAATAATTGACCTACACATATGATCTTTTTACGTCTTTTTCTTGGAAACCTAAATATTGACCTCAATGTGCACATAAATATTTTCAAATAATTTAACTGCTTGTACTTTGTGAAAGATTCTCTAAATACCTTAAGGTTGTCAACATATTCTACGTGGTTTCAGAAAAGGTATTTTTTATACACATGTTGATGTTAAATTTATAATATAAACTTCATATGAAATGCTTTAAATTCCCAACACTGAGAAAAAGCAAAATCTTTTGACTGATATTGTTCTTTTTATACTTTGGAGTGTGATCCAGGGCTTTTTTCTCGTATTTTGTGAGGGGCCTGGTCTCTTCTAATTGTGAAGGAATAAGCGCGTTTTCGCCAAAAACTGTGAAGAAATAACTGCATGTTCCCCTTACATTGTGAATAACTGAGCACACTATAATCAACTAGAACTCAGCGAGTCGGATGTGTCGCCTGACGCCGGAAAGCTTACGTGAATCCAAATGAAGAAGTACTTAAGGTTAATACTCACATTTTTTTAAACAGATTTATTGAAATCTTCAAAAGCACTGCACTCTGGCTAATTGCAAAGAAAATACTTATTAAACCCAAAAATGCGACACGAAAATAAGTATGAAAATTTACAAAGGTTAATAACTACGAAAGTATGAGGTGCAGAGTAAAGGTTCTAGTGTACTGCACTTCTCCTCAATGAAATCTATCTACCTATGAAGTTTCAAGTTGATAGCTTTCATAGTCTTAGAGTTATGTTCTGGACAAAAATTAAGTATGAAAATAAACAAAGGGCAATAACTCCAAAAGTATGTGATGCAGAGTAACGCTTCTTGTGCACTGCACTTCTCCTCAATTAGATCTATCTACCTATGAAGTTTCATGTTGATAGCTTTAATAGTCTAACAGTTATGCTCTGGAGAAGCGAAAGGGGACCCCGCCCCCCACATAAGTAACCCCTATATGTCGCCTAGTCAGGTGACACAAAAATTGTGAAACATTATTTTATGTATGTAAATTGAAAAAGATGTGTTATATCTGACAACAAAACTGGTAATACCAAAATATGTGTACGATTTATTATCAACATTTCCTAATAATTGTCATGATATTTTGTAATTGTAAAAAGGGCTGTTTTGTTGTTTTTTTGTTATTTTTAGTGTGTGAAGGGGCCTATGATCGGCCCCAGTCAATTTGTGAAGGGGATATGTTTGGCCCCTGGCTAAAAAAAAGCCCTGTGATCAAGGTATTTAACTATGCATGTGTACAATTATAATCATTTAATTATTATTTATTTATATTTATTCCCACTACATGATTGTGATTGTGAACCAATAAAGGAAATATTTATTACTAAATTGTTAATGGCCATTGACAAATGTTTTAAATGTCATGCCCTTTCAGATATTAATGTTTTGCAATGAACGTTTAAAGAAGAACAACAACAAAGAATTAATGGCATTGCAAACATACATTTACTCTACAGCTGAAATGGAGCTGCAATAAGAAACTACAGCTGGAGTGATGCTGCAATAAGAAACTGTTTTTAAATTGAAAGGTTTTGTCCTCATAAAGACAGAACATTAATTTTGCTTCTTAAATAACCTCTTCGAGTACAAATGTTGTTGATTATTTATTTTGTTTGTTTATTTGGATTTTTCGCCGCGTTTAACAGTATTTCAGTCATATCACGGCGGTCAGTTAACCTACTCACACTTTTGCTGGGCAAGCCTAGCCATTCTTAGCTGTTTGTCAGTACCAAGTGCACATACCAGTAACTGACAACTGCCCTACTTAAATCAGAGATACTGGAGAATGGCCGTATAAATTATTTCATGACCAATCCCCTCACAAGTTTAAGGCTGGGCTGTGGCTCGAACTCACAAACCCCAGATTGACAGTCCAGCACTCTACCAGCTCAGCTTGCCCGGCCCAGCAGAAATGTTGTTGAATTTAACATTGGAAGTTCCATCTGAAACTTTTTAATGGCTGGACACACTAACGAGTTGTTGGAATCATGCTCATTTGGAATAATTTTCTTCACCCAAATTCATCTTGTTGATAAAATTTCTAATTTTGAACACAACAACAACATTTGTAGGCAATGAGGTAAATAAAGATTCTTAGAGCCTACAGTTCCTACCCTGCTGCTGTGAGAAAAAGCTCCGATTGGTTGATAAAATACCCAATGTTTTGACGATAGAAGGAACGTAAATCAGAAGCGTACTTACTTGAGGGTAAACAAAGTCGGGGACCATTGACTCATTCTGTATGTAGTCCACGCGGAACTGGTTATCGGGGTTTTCTAGCATTACTGGCGGATTCAGCACCGACATGGCACCGGTGATGGTCTGAAAAGTAAAACAGCGGTGTCATCACTGGCTGCAACAATAATATTATGGCAAAAACTGCAAAATGTACTTGAACATGGCAAAACCACATAAATTACAAGAGGGCCAAGAATAGATTATGTAGCAATAAAGGGTAAACTATTCTTGAGTTGGACATGATCAAGAGTCAGACATTGTTTACACCACTTTTTTGCTGACAATATCCTCTTCCGCATGAAAACACGTGTTATTTTACAGAAATTAACTTTTCAACTAATCAGATCAATCGTTTTATTTGTTGTGACATTCTTTCTGATATTCCCAATTGCCGTTGCTATAAATAGCTTCAAGGGAGCTTTATTTTAAATCGAAACCGCTAGAAAAGGAAGAGCTGTTTGCGTTTGGAATGGACTAAAGTTGATAAAGCTCTACTAAACTATTTAAAGTTTGCCTTTATTCTACAGATTAATAACAAATCTGTGTATTAAGTATGCGTTTAATCGTTGTTTCACTGAGTATTTCTGAAAAATTATCCGCCTAAACTATGCACCGCATTAGATATTAAGTCGGTCAGCAAAACATGCAAATGTGATTTTGAGTCGGACACTGCCAGTCTCATTATAAATGCTTGTTTAATTAAATAACCGCCAATAATTATGCATAATTTCCTTATTTTAAATGTATCTCAATGTTTTTTTTCCAGGGCTTACAAGTAAAGCTAGATGTCAAGTACGACTCTAATTACGTTAATGTATTTTAAACCTAACTCAGTACCTGGCTATATTTTACATTATACCTTTAAAAAGGTGATGATTTCTATACAGCTGGCTTATACAGTGCAGATCCGTTATATCGCGATTCGCAGGGTCCATGGATCGCGATTGCGATATAGCCAGATCAAGATATAACTTGTCAGGTCATTCATGTTTCATATAGATATACATTTATATTCTGGCATATTTTCACAATCTCAAAACATAAACGTAATTAATGCACCTGTTTCATTGTTGTTAACATCCACAATGTGTTATATTCATACGTAAAATATTCCATTTGTATATAAAAATATAATATTATTCCTTACAATTTATTTCAAATTGCGTATAATAAATTCCGAATTCCAAAACGCCTATCTGAATTTTACTGTTTACATGACGTAAACACGATTTCTGTTTACAATTAAACTGCACATGTATTTCGTGTAAATCCTTTGTTCTGCTAGAAAAGCGCGCGAAAATTATGCTGACATGTACAACGTCACATCATCCGCATGGAAAGTGTGGGTGTATTGATTGTCGTATAAAAACTTCATAGCGCAGATAACATTGAGATCATTACTTTTGTATCAAAGTTTCGTAGCGCATAGCAATAAAATTAGGTATCTATATCGCGAACGATGTGCAGTTGGCATTTCCTCTTAAACAAAAAAGAAACAGTTACACCATATTGATAACGTTGTCGTTCAGATAGGTCAGTATTGATCTATGATATACAGTTATTGCATACACCCTCCACCTGGACGGCTTGTAATTGCCTTCTAATTAAAGCGACAGCAGTGAAAGGAATTTGTCATGGGTGGCACGCGCGATGTAAGCTGATGGCGTCAAACTGTTACACTTGCATAGCTCAGGCGAGCTAAAAACAAAACATAGTTATGGGTAATGTTGACCCTGATACTAGAGTTGATGACAAAGGTTAGTTCAAAGTTTCAAGTGAATAACTTATGTAGTTTTGAAGTTACAAAACTTTTAAATATAAACTTTAAACAGAAAATCTATGTGAAAAGGGGGCATAACTATGTCAAAATACAAAACAGAGTTATCGATAATGTTGCCACTGATTAGAGTTGATGGCAATGGATAGTTCCAAGTTTCAAGTGAATAACTTATGTAGTTTTGAAGTTACAAAACCAGTTGAATATAAACTTTAACCAGAAAATCTATGTGAAAAAGGGGCATAACTCTGTCAAAATACAAAATAGAGTTATGGGAAATGTTCACCCTGATACTGGAGTTGATGTCAAAGGTATATTCCAAGTTTTAAGTGAATAGCTTTTGTAGTATTGAAGTTATTAAACTTTTGAATATAACTTTAACCAAACCAGAAAATCTATGTGACAAGAGGGCCCTGAGGGCCCTAGGACACTCACCTGAGACCTTGTAACCCAATTGGAATTTGCATCCCCGAGGCATGGCTTATTTTATCTCACGGGCATAATTTGAACAATCTTAAACAAACCTCTTGGCCTTGCGGTTTCAGGTAATGATTTTAAAAGTCATTTTGCTATTTAAGTCTATATAAACCTTGTGACCCCTTAGGGTGTGGCTAGACTTGACTTAAGGGGCATAATCTGAACAATCTTTGGAGAGGACCACTATGCAATGTTACGTACCAAATACAGGAGAGCTGTGGGCCTTGCAATTTCAGAGGAGAAGATTTTTAAAGTGATTTTGCTATTTAAGTCTATATAAACCATGTGACCCCCGGGGCGTGACCAGTTTTGACCCCAGTGGCATAATTTGAAATTTTTTTGTAGCGGACCACTATACAATGTTACATACCAAATATGAAACCTCTAGGCCTTGCGATTTCAGAGAAAAAGAATTTTAAAGTCATTTTGCTATTTAAGTCTATATAAACTATGTGACCCCTGGCGTGTGGTCATTTTGACCCATGGAGCATAATTTGAACAATCTTTGTAGAGGACCACTATAGGATGTTACATACCGAATACGAAACCTATGGGCCTTGCAGTTTCAGAGGAGAAAATTTTTTAAGACATCGTGCTATTTAAGTTTATGTAAACCAAGTGACCCAAAGGCGTGGCCAGTTTTGACCCCAGGGACATCATTTGAACAATCTTTGTAGAGGACCACTATACAATGTTACATACCAAATGAAAAACCTCTGGGCCGTGCGGTTTCTGAGGAGAAGATCACCTTAGACCTTGTAACCCAATTGGAATTTGCATCCCCGAGGTGTGGCTTATTCTATCCCAGGGGCATAATTTGAACAATCTTAAACAAACCTCTGGGCCTTACGGTTTCAGGTAATGATTTTAAAAGTCATTTTGCTATTTAAGTCTATATAAATCATGTGACCCCTGGGGCGGGGCCAGTTTTGACCCCAGGGGCATAAATTGAACACTATTTGTAGAGGACCACTATTGAATGTTACATACCAAATATGAAACCTCTGGGTCTTGTGGTTTCAGAGAAGAATACTTTTAAAGACATTTTGTTAATTAAGTTTTATAAACCATGTGACCCCCAGGGCGTGGCCAGTGTTGACCCCAGGGGCATAATTTGAACATTCTTTGTAGAGGACCACTATAGGATGTTACATACCAAATATGAAACCTCTGGGCCTTGTGGTTTCAGAGGAGATTTTTAAAGTCATTTTGCTATATATTCTATATAAACCATGTGACCCCAGGGGCGTGGCCAGTTCTGACCCCAGGGGCATAATTTGAACAATCTTTGTAGAGGACCGCTATAAGATGTTACATACCAAATATGAAACCTCAGGGCCTTGCGGTTTCAGAGGAGAAGATCCTTATTCTATATTTTCTATATAAACCATGTGACCCCCAGGGTGTGGCCTTTTTGACCCCAGGGGCATAATTTGAACAATCTTTGTAGAGGACCACTATAGGATGTAACATACCAAATATGAAACCTCTGGACCCTGCGGTTTCAGAGATTTACACTTTTTAAATCTATTTTTAGCTCTGGTTACCTACATATGGAGCAGACCGTAACGATTTGAACAACTTTGAAAGAGGGTCGCCCAATGATCATTCCTGTGAAGTTTGGTGAAAATCTGCCAAGTGGTTTAGGAGATGTTGTTTGAATGAAAAGTTGACGACGGACGCACAGACGACGGACAACGGGCGATCACAAAAGCTCACCATGAGCATTTTGTGCTCACGTGCGCTAAATCAGGGGCATAACTCTATCAAAATACAAAACAGAGTTATAGGGAATATTGCCCTTGATACTGGAGTTGATGACAAAGGTTAGTTCCAAGTTTCAAGTGAATAACTTATGTAGTTGTGAAGTTACAACACTTTTGAATATAAACTTTAACCAGAAAATCTAAGTGGAAAAGGGGCATAATTTTGTCCAAATACAAAACAGAGTTATGGGGAATATTGACCTTGACACTGGAGTTGATGACAAAGGTACATTCCAAGTTTCAAGTGAATAACTTATGTAGTTTTTAAGTTACAAGACTTTTGAATAAAAACTTGAACCAAATTCCGACGCCGATGCTGACGCCGACGCCGGGGGTAGTAGGAAAGCTCACCTATTCTTTGAATAGTCAAGCTAAAAATTACTTGTA
This sequence comes from Congeria kusceri, assembly GCA_027627225.1. Taxonomy (NCBI): domain Eukaryota; kingdom Metazoa; phylum Mollusca; class Bivalvia; order Myida; family Dreissenidae; genus Congeria; species Congeria kusceri. The sequence continues at coordinate 17,351,877 of CM051036.1, forward strand.
GCCAGTGATAGTTTAATAACAATCAGCAATGTCATTTTGTACAGTTATTGTTTAACATGTAAAATATAAGTGATTTTTTTTTGGTATTTATTTTATGCTCAATGCAAAATCAGAGCTTTTAAGACACCATAATGTTAATTGTGTCCCAAGTGCTGCGCGTCCCTGTAATTCCCAAGTGATCAATATGCCCTCTGCAACTAACTACCCAATGCCATCAGACTCGGCAGCAGAAAACGACACTTATATACAGATGAACTCCAGTGATCGTCTGTGCATATTGATTTTATAGGCAAATCGATGAGCGAGCCTTTGCTTTAAGAGTAAACCACCACTCTTGCATTATGACAGAAAATTCTCCCATTTCAAAACGCGACAAGGAAGTCAACGTAAGTATAGAAATCGGAAAGAAAAACATACCTGGAAATTTAATAGTTAAGTGTTTTGGCCAATTTCAGTTGTTTTTTTCCTTTATTTGACAGGTTCCTGTAAGATCCCAATTCCAATCCCAAATATGGTTCATATTTCCAAATGGGAATGAAAAAAAGCCCAAATCTGTAGTGACAAAATCCTATTTAAATCAGGGATTTCAGTACATTTTGAAAACAAGAAGTCAAGTAACCCATGGCTTGAAATTTTGAGGAGTCAATATGAAATTTTCAGAGGTCAAATACTCATGTAATGACTTGTACATTTATAAGGTAATGGATATAAACACCATAAAATACTGCAAATTCCTAAGCAGTGAAAAAATGGCTGGTAAGGTGTACATTATGGATGGATGATAAAGGTTAGAAAGGGCAAAGCTTTGAATATGAAACAGAAATTTTGTATTTCATTATACCACAACTATTACATGTAATGACAAGTAATTTCTCAGTAATGGACCTAATGAGAAATGGGAAAAAACATCATGACTTAACACTGACTTGACATTCTTGTTTAGGCCAATACCTGTTAAGAATTGAATGTGAAACAGAATTTCTCTACTTCCTAATACCACAACACTTGGTATTACAGGGAAGCTAGCTTCTCCATTTTTGAATAACATGAAATTATACAGTTGATACCGAGTACCGACTAATATTTGGAAATGAAGACCAGTTTCAAAACAACCTCTGTTGTTTTAAACAACTGACAATACTTTTTTTTTCTTTTTTACAAATGCTGATTGATCTGAATATGTTTTATTAAATTTATATAAAGCATTTAAATCCTGAAATACATTTACACCATGACAAATACTGAGAAATCAGCAAATCTGTTTTCTTATTTTACCCACACCCTTCGAAAAAGTCCCATATAGAGAACAGCAAATTCTGATCACTATACACTATACTTGTTTACAATTAAAGTTTGAAAGCGCACAATATGGGACAGAATTCAATTATAAGTTTTATTTCAGAAGAAACCATGTGACCTCAACATTTTGAACACCAAAGAAGTATAAATTTCCCCCACAAACTCCAAAGATCTACAGCTTTTATTAATTTCATCTGGCTCACTATTCATTCAAACTTATGTGTACTTCACTGCCGGTCTTAAACATATTTGAATAGTCAAAGATTGCCTTTCCCCCATTTCACCAGCACAGCCCAGTGTAAATGGAATTTACCCAGCTTTAAATTGCTGCTACACACTGTTATTGATTACTCAATTAAGCAGGTTGTTCACTGATCAATTTAATGCAAATTTATCTTCAAACTTGTATTAACAGTCGGAATCTAATTGGCAAGAACACAGTACGTTTCTTAGGGAAATATCAAGGAAAGAAAAGACATAGGATCGAAAATGGGCCAGAAACAGGACAAAGTATGGCTGAAATGCTGAAAAAAATCGTAACAAGGTGGGGTGTATGAATTAAGCAACAGTCACACCAACACCGGACCATAATCGGACCATCCAGGATTACCCTTGATAATCCCGAACCAAAGAGGGGCCTTGATCCGGGGTGATTCTGGATGAAATTACGTAAATAGCGTTGATGGTCCCCTTGCCGATATTCACCCGGACACAATGAAACCACCCCCACCCCCTACTAAGTTCAGGCAAAAGAAATTCTGGCATCAAGAACAACTAAATATAAGAAATGTTTTCTTGCTGAATTTCAATTTAATAAGCACATGATCAAAATGATCATGTAAAGCATGCTTTCATAATCAATTTGTTACACTTTTCCTGCCCACAGCCCATAGGTGTTGGGAGCATGGCCAAGTTACTTCCCCCTCCCCCACTTCTTAACCCTACTACTAACCCACCACCCCACCCACCCGTGTGAGAAATACTACAACCAGGGTATCAGTGAACTGATGGATGCTACCCAATGAGCTTTGTCAAATAATGGGAATCAAAGTCCCATAACTTCATAGAAAATCATTTCAGAAATCTTCAAAGTCCCATAACTCTGAGAAAAATCAATGAAGCGGAACGTCCTGGTTCAGTGCACACCTCCTCTTGTTAATGAAGCTTCCCATGAAGTTTCATTTAATTCTGGTCAGTAGCTGCTGAGAAACAGTCCAGACAAGAAAACGGGACAGAAGGCGGGATGGAAGGAGGAATGGACGGAAGGATGGATAGACGGAAGGACGGACAAAGCGGTGACTATGCATTTCCGAAAAATTTTCAGCGAGCATAATGAGTTAAACAATCATTACCCGTAAAAATATCATCAACATGTCATAAAATAACATTTTCAATCACTTTGAAAGAAAATCTAATATATAATATTTTATACTTGCGTTCCTGCCCAGTCAAGATACATAATCAGATTATTTGGTGGCGGTTATTGCACCAGATGATGGTCAACATATTAGTGTAATGGCCAATGACCAAGTCAAAGGTGAAGTAGAGAATTTCTCATATGCTTCATGGAACAAAACATGACTTACTGGTATATGTATGCCACACAAGAAAGTGACCTACTTTATACATCTGTACATTTTGTACATTCTATTATTCTGATACTGTTGTATTTCGCAAATAACTTTCAATATATTGGGGAAAGTCTGTGTGAGTTTTGGGGGCGGCAGGCCTTTTTCTGATCTTTTTGGGAAAAGGTACCTGGTTTGAAATTGGGAATTTCTTAACGCAAAATCTGCCTAATTGGGAAAAGAATGTACAAAAAGATCTCGTCATCAGTATCAATTTTCATTAATTAGTTGATAAAATAGCAATATATATCTCAATGACATTCAGATTTTTTATGTTTTTGTTCCCAAAATATTTCTTGATGTAATTTTCTTCAAGATTGTCACAGTGCCAAACCAAATTCTAGAGCTGAGGGGAATTTATTTTTTCAATTGGGAAAAAACAGCTATGTTTTGCATTGGGAATGGGTAAGATATTCTGACTCGTGAGGCTTATAGTAAAAGGCCTGGGTGGGATGGGAAAAAATGGGTTAAAAAAATTATTTTATTGACTTTTTGATCCAGAGCTAGGAGTATGAATGTTGCACTCTGCTATTTTTCACACCCCAACCCCTCATGCTGCCTCGTTGTGCTAAACAACAATGTTGGATACGGTATCTTTTCAAATTTAGCATACCGGGTATGACTAGTTTTGGAATTATTCCATAATGAAGAATAGTGTGTTTTTGCTTATGAACCTGGATTTAAAGCATTTAAAGGACAACAACCCCAGGGATTATCGAATTACATGGTGTACTCAGGAATCATCCTAGCCCAAAATTTTAGGGAGAAGTGACTTCTCCTTTTGCGGAATTCAGGGAGAAGTTTATCGATAAATGACACTGGGGCGTAAAGCAGCTATTTAGCCAATCAATCAATTGAATTATGTATAATTAATTAATTACAAAGACTACAACCTGTAGTAATGAAAGATAGACACAAAATAGCTTAATAAGTTTTATTGGCATTAGAAACAGTACTTAAAAAAAAAAAAACACTCATGTTTATGTTTATGACAATTGATACTTACACTTTATAAGGCAGTCACTGGTTTCCTTTAAAATAATGTCATGATATAAAGAGTAAATGTTACAATGTAAATTATTAACACCCTTGATATTTCTCCTAATAATACTACATGTTATACATTGCTCAGGTAGACAAGTACCGGTATTGTACACCACTTGGTTGTCAGCAAGCTGCACGTGGAAATCGTGCAACATAATTTTCCCGCCGTTGGTCAGCGTCAGAACAAAGAAACCACAGGCGAATGAAATAACGTTGTAATGGTGTCGCGTGTTGTTTGGATGACGTCATTTACTACAAAATGGGAATTGGATTATCGGTTACTTTTCACATGCGGTGTTTGTTACAATTGTGTTAATTACGGAAATGGAAAATAATTGATCAGTGTATCTTTTTGTTTTAATTTTAAATTAATTGTCAGTTCTAAGGTCAACCATCGCAATTAAGCAAATATTCATAGCCTGAATATAAGTTCTTTTACAGTACGTAAAACGGTAATAATAACTCTGAATGACTGTAAATTCTAGTGCAAACCGGTTGATCATATCGCCCAGTGTGCACTCGCTTTCTTGGTTCCCGACAGCCTTTGCTAATAACAGATTTACTTTGAAAGCAAGTAAGTGAAGTCGGGAACCGCAAATGGAATAACCTTAGCCAATTGGTTGATTGATTAACACAATGCCAGGTCAGTGATGTGTAACAAACTTTCTCACGCTGTCTACAGATCAATTACGGATAATTGTAGCATCATTATCTCCACAATCAGATAAACCATGACCATGTATTAGATCACAGTATGTCAAAGCAGGGCTTCCCCTGGCTAAAAATGGATCTAACTAATGTTACTTATTACATTGCGATTGTGGTTATTTTGGGGTTTTTTGTAAGGTTTTAAAGAGAAACAGTTGTAGCCAAATGGACATTTCTTTTGTTAAATTAATTTGGCAAATGGACTGTAAGAGTGAGACATTATTCTTGATTTGTCCTTGTTTCTTTTGAGCATCACCCCTGTGACAGTGGTGGAAATTATCACAAGCCCATAAGCCCTGTAACACTTGTAATTTCTGAACTGGGCTTGCTCAGATTCTCAGTAATATGTGTCAGCCCATGAGGTTTTTGGCCCAAATGCAGTATCTGGGCGAAAACTTGTTATTGGCAGTTTTGAATACAGTGATATGTGGAGAAACTGGAAATGGCTTTCTTATTTCGCAATCATGCGCTTTGAGCAAGAATGAGCAGTTTAAGTAACAACACCATAACGACAAATTTTCATATTTTACACAAATTTTTATGTTTGTCATGCATACAATACAGAACCTAGCATGATGAGGACAAGTAATTAACATTAAATATATTTTACTGGACTGTCTTTAACAAATAACAACTTTCAAATGTTTAAGTGTTTGGGACAAAAATAATAATAATAATCAAGAGATTGTTGTTATGGCAACCAAACAAGAAATCATAGCAAAAATTACATTTTTTTTTTACATATAACACAATAAAAAATATTTTCCGGTGAATGTTTTCAAGATATAAACAATTATTTGAAATCTCTTAATCATAATCTTGACTTTGTCATGAAAATCATGTGCCTCAACTTTGACGTCAATTATCTCGAAACGAGGCAGGCCGCAATTCGGATAAAAATCTCATGGGCTGCCACATATATGGACATAATTCTACCATTTCTTGCTCTCCAGTAATAATATAAGAATTTAGGCTTGCTTGGTCACACTTAGTTGACTGCTGTAACTTTTCTCACCCACGACCTTCACATTCTCTTAGATTCATTATACGAAATACTGCTTACATTGTATTTGTACATGAAACTTGCAACACTTTATAGATTTGCTCCTAAAATGGCATCAGTATTATCTGTTTACTGTAATGCTACAACATAGTGTTCTACATTCATAATTTTGACCTACCGTTTCTGGTGTCAGCGTTAAAATTAAATTTTATCACCACATCTGGCCCTCTCCGAGTTGGGATCAGGGAATGACTAGGCATAGTTTATTGGTTCATTGTACAACCATTCATGTTTATCAACTTGGTCAAAATTACATAACTTTTAAACTTGAAAATGGACAGCTTATTTTTAAAGCCCTCATAAAAAACCAATATCCCCGTACAACCAGTTTTCGGTCACTTTACATTCAAGGACATTTTTTTTTTAAATCAAACTTATAAACTCCATAACAGTGTTCATACATTATGGTGTATATTAACTTAAAACGACGAAAAGAAAATGTATGATTTTCTTTCATATCTTGTTGAAAATGTGCTAGATAATACCTGCCTTAAACATGTCATGCTTAATTCTGCCAACCTATTTTCGTACATCGTTAGGTTAGACTTCACATTTCAAGAAGTAAGAAGTGGTTATTTGTCTAGAAAGTACCTAAATACCATTCAAAGTATAGGGAAAGATCTAGACTGAAATAGCAGGGTGAAGCACCCAGCTTCTTTTCTAACCCCCCCCCCCCCCGCCCCCTCTGAGCAGGTCAACAGCGAAATGATAATATATTTTTGCTAGTATCCAATAACAAATGCAGGAACCATGCTTAAAACATTAATTTGATGCATTAAACTGATAAAATCCTTGGATTTACCAAATTACTAGATAATGTCAAAGAATTGGTCCGACTACCCAACCCCCTTCTAGATTGGTCCGACTACCCAACCCCCTTCTAGTTTTGAGCAGCAACCTGTACCTTTTTCTAATCCTAGATCTTTCCCTAATGCACTTGCGTAAAGTGTCATCCTGTATCAGCCTGTGTAATGCTCTTGCGTAAAGTGTCATCCTGGATCAGCCTGTGCAGTCCGCACAGCAGCACTTTCCGTTTTTATGGTATTTTCTGTTTCAAGGAATTCTCTTGTAAACATAAATCCACTGAAGGCGGAAAGTGCCGTCCTGGATTAGCCTGTGCGGACTGCACAGGCTAATCCGGGATGACTCTTTATGCACATGCATTAAGTTTTGAGCAGCAACCTGTACCTTTTTCTAATCCTAGATCTTTCCCTTAATGTAATAAGTTTGAATGAGATATTGACCACTTGTCTAATTTTAGAACCAAAGGCTTCATTGCTCTATAAGTCACTATAAACAGTCAAACTCAACCAATTAAATATACTGGTTCTCTAATTTGGTGTCAAAAATCTATCAGTGCATGCATAAGGAGAGGTACCGGTACCAATTTTGTCGAAATAAAATTTGACATTTAAGTTACATGGTGTTATGTATGACTACAAAATTCGGTAGTTACATACTATGTACAAAAACAGTGAAAAAATCCCAAATATATAGGAAATCTGAATCTAAGTTGCAAATTCCCAATTTGATGGGTACCGCACCCATTTCCAAAGCTGCAGAAATAATAGCTGTCATCAATTGGTGTTTACACAGAAAGTTTTTCTTAAAAAAGGTAGGAAAAGATCTAGAGCGAAATAGCAGGATGCAGCACCCTGTTCTTTTTTGGTTCCCCCCTGCTGCCCCTCTGGGCTGGTCAACTCAGAAATGTTGAATATCTTTTGAAATTTAATATATTTTTACAAATATTCAATGACAAATGAATAGACTATGCTTAAAAGCCATTATAAGAATCATTTAACTCATGAAAACCCTGGAATTAGCGAATTTTAGAAAATGTCAACCAACTGGTCCGGCTTTCCACCCTGCTCCTTTCTAGCAGCACCCTGTACTTTTTGTGATCCCTAGATCTTTCCCTAAATAGGGAAATAACAGCGTTAGATTTTTTTATTGCAAACCTGGTCAATAGTTGGGCCACAATTATACATTCAACATCTGATGGAATAACAGTTTCTAGCACATGTAATTCAATTTGCATGTACATGATTGTATGTTTAAAAAACAACAACTTTTCAAGCAGAAAAACTACTCTCAACAGGGTCACAGGGATCTCGGAAACGCAAAATCAAGCGTATTTGGACGCATATTTTTTCAAAAGGACGCATGTCAAACCCTTGCCAAGAGTCCTTGGGACGCATGCTTTTTCGCTTACTGCGTATACCCTGTTACTTAACACATACCGGTACATGAGTGCCTGCCGTAAACGCGGCAGTAGTCGCGATAAAAATCAATATTGGCCCCAGTACACGCTGCAGCTGTCAAAGTCTTTGTGCTTTAGCTCCGCCCACAGCAGTCCCTTAGCTCCACCCACACCATTATAGACAGTTACTGTTATTTTCATTGGTAAATTACATTTGTCACTCATTGATGTGCTTTAATCAACAAGTCAAACAGAAAGTTCTAAGTCGCCGAAATGTGACAAAAGGCGTCCTCAATTCAAAACAATTAGAACATAGTTGACAACTTAAAACAAACAGCATTGGTAAAATGAGTGAGAAAAAGCTTCAGCTGATTTCATTAATTAATATTGCCAATCAAATTTCATGAATAACAAGACATAAATTAACAATACTGGTGGTAATTTAAGTACAAATTTTTTTGCAATGTCACATATTTTCGCGACCTCACGAAAATTTTCGTCGCCGACTTTTTCGATCACAAACATTTGTAAAACACATGCAAACACATATTTTGGTGTTTAATATCACCAATAATTGCTCCTTTTTGACATTTTTGTCTTGTTAACCTGTTTCACAATTACTCTACTTGACAGTAACTTATGCTTTGGTACCTGCCTGTTGTGCTGTAATAACCGCATCATAACTTTTTACTAGGCCTACACATAACAAATCAGTCAACAAGTTTAGACCATCAATTGCTAATTGTCCAGAATTTACCTGTTTTAAAATTAATTATTGGTACAAAAATATAGTTTTAATTACATAACCAAATAATAATAAAAATAACATTATTATTATTATTATTATCATGATTATTAATTTATTTATAACTGTCATATATTGTATAAATGTATAAATTGTAAAAATTCCATTCACTCTCGCGTGTCACACACTTGACTTTAACTTTTCTTTTCTATTTGGGTCTCCTACTTTTTAGGGGAAAGGAGTCCCAGGACTCCTATTTCAAAATCCTAGTGTGATCCCTGGGTCATTAACTTGGTGCTAGCCAATTGTTAAATAAGAATATCAATGTTTATTAAGAAATACTTTTTAGTATGCTCCGCTGGGAATCTGAACTTCTTTTTGAGTTGTTTATTGGGTAGTTTAACAACAATATTTTTGTTCTTTGTCTCTAGAAAAATTAGCACCTAGAAAAATTAGCAGTCTTGTTAGAATAATACGTTCAATATTGCTTATGATCAATCATGCCATTTTATAACCATTTAAAAGTGACAATTTGCAAAATATCAACAGAAAGAACATGTTAACTCAGTGTGATAAATAGAAAGAGCAAATATGTCTTTTACATATCTATAATTACTCCCTTACTCATAATAATTAAGGGCCATTTTGTACTATCTTATGTTTTGTATATTTTGTATGCTTTCCATTTTTCACTCAATGTGCATGTTTTTCATGTACTTGCACTATTACTACCGGTATGTAAAATGTAGACAATAAAGATTGCATATATATTCAACAAATTATAATTGCTATCCATCCATCACTTCCAACAGTCTATTTTTAGGTTAAACATCTTAGTGTGACAAACAATTTATCAAGAGTAATGAAAAACTTATTTGTTTACATTGCCTCTAACTTCTACCTTAGGATACAATGAGATTCATGTCACAAATTTTAGTTGTCTAAAACACCGATAACTAAATATTTGTTGAGCTATTTTTTAGTTGTTTCTTGTTTCTTGTACAGTTAGTTTGGATGAATAAAACTCCCATAAACTCTGAATAAGATAATTTTTTATAAGTGTTAATTTACAAGTTCTCTGTAAACACTCAAGAACACACTTGTTCTACTATTTTGACATGACTTTAATGTTTAAATTAAAAGAGATAATAAATCCGAAAAAATAAAATGTAAATAGATTGATATTGAAGTTCACAATGTACATGAAAATTTTAACTAATGTACAATGTAGGCATAGTCTAACCAATGATTATGAAGAGGGTTAACTGAACAGTTATACATTTGAGGCGTGTTGTGAGAAAACCAGACTTAATGCATGTGCGTAAAGTGTTGTCCCGGATTAGCCCGCACAGGCTAATCCGGGATGGCACTTTCCACTTTTATGGTATTTTCTGTTTAAGAAAGTCTCTTCTAAACATAAATCCACTTTAGGCGGGAAGTGCCGTCCTGGATTAGCCTGTGCGGACTGCACAGGCTAATCCGTGACAACACTACGCACATGCATTAAGACCAGTTTCCCCACGAGGCGCCTCATTATTTAAAATTATATTTTTAACTATTGTCTCATTACATTATCACAGCTATTTACCTGTCAAGATGTAGTGATAACCAAGGGAGGTATATTTTTAAAACAATATCTACATTTTTAACGTTTCAAACTTACAACAAAATCTAGGTTCATATTTTGCCTACAATGCACTTAACAGTGGAAGTCTATGTTAAATGAACATACATTACATTCATGTACATCAAAACATGCATTACAATGCACACAGAGATTTCAATCGATGAAGAATCCTCCTTTTTTATGCTGGCAACTTGAAATTTACTCATTTTTGACTTTAATTACCGTAAATTCTCGCGTATAGGACGCCCCCCGTATAAGACGCACCTAAAAATTCAGGTCGTAGTTTGTGGAAAAAAATTATGCGATTAAAAAGCTTCTAAATGCTCGTAACACATCAAAATCTTAAATTTTGCGTCCATTGTTTATCAACACCGAAAATATTTTGTCGTGAAAATCGCTATCTACAAACGTGGATACACTACACTATAAGTATTTTCGCTGTATTGAGAGGTGTTGAGAAATCTCAGTGTCAACACCTTTAATTATACCATAAGCGCTAATTGTTTGTTTGACAAACACGGAGAGTTCTGCAAGTATCATCAATGACACCGTGGTTATTGTTTGCAGAGTAATACAAAAGGTGGGAAGTAGTTTGTCAAGTGGTGTTTACACTACGGTTCGTTTGACCCTGGTTCTTATTTCTTATGCATTCTGTATTATTGCACATATATTTTAATTTCGTAAAATAAAAAAATAAAATATAAAACACACAAAATTAGAACTATATATTATATCTTTAAACAATCCCAATATAAAACATCACAAAACTTATCGGGTACGAATATTTGCTTATCCATGTATGAGCGTCTTAGTGACGTCGATCTATTGAAAATGGCGGCCAAAATACTACGGATGATATTTATAATAGAAACACTAGGAGTTTTTGCTTATAAGACGCACCGAAAAAATGATACAATTTTCGGATGAAAAAAAGTGCGACTTATACGCAAAAATTTACGGTAACACACATTACAATTTGCAGAGTATGAAACACATATTTTAGATTTTATTTTATTCCATGCACAGGTTTTCTTCTCAACTGTTTGAATAGGCATAATATTATTATAATATATTCAAATTCAATTAAAGTTTCTTTAAACATTGTGTAATTAAACTCTGATACACAATACACAAAACTTCATACACAATATGTTGAAATGGTATTTTTACAAAATACTTGGTATTATGAAGCAAATTTTCACAATTCAAAGGGCACAGGCCACATTCACAAAGGACTGGAAAAAACACTGTGTTAATATGCCTAAGTCCTTTCACCATGTCTTAAGATGATCTCATGCACACTTAGCAGTCAAAATCATACGCAGCGTGCATGACAACTGATTGCGAAAATCAGACGCCTACCATACACATGTGAATGTCACATTTAAGATCAGATCTGTTACCCTGGAGTTCAGATGCAGATAATAACTTACCAAAATAGCATCCCGTACGTTTCTTTTTATGTCATCTATTTTTTCCTTTCGTTCTCTGAAACAGAACAAGTATTCCCATTATGTCAAGAAATGAACACATTCCCAAATCAGAAGTGACAAAATCCTAACACATAGGAAATGTGAATCTGACTGTAGTTGCAAATCATGAAATTTATTGTACGGTTCAAGATAAACATTGGTTAAAATAACAAATGCAGCCAATATCACACTAGTTAAAGTATTTTAATTAATTAACTTTCTTAAATGTTGACCAATTAGCCAGATTTCACAACGCGCAATTCTATATTTGATGGGTAAACCGGTCCAATACCCAAAGAAGTGAAAAAAAATCGATGAAATGCTTATTTTGGCTTCTCATTATACTGCTTTGCATTGCAAGGACAAAAGTGCATGATCAGAAAAAAGCATTAAAATAACTGAGGTACATTTAACTTGTCTCACAAGAATAATAAAAGCGAAGAGTATTTAAAATGTCAAAATAATGCAGTTGAACAACCTAAAATATTTGTGTTAAGTACAAATGTACACATAGCAAACAACAAATTTATGTCCTGTTTTGTTTTATTTCGGGTCTGTTTGATCAATAATTACATATTGCCTTACCAAAAATAACACATAAAAACAACCCACCAGTAACTGGCAACAAATTACATGCATGACAGGATTGCACAAAATAATGTCACAAAATAGAGACTCCACTGATAAATAATTAAAATGGATGAATAATGCACAATGTATAAAAAAGAATCAAATAGACACAGGTTTTTTGTTCCATTGCATTTCAAAAAGTGCACTTAACAACTTATACGAGTAAATTGGGACAAATTCTTTAAAAACGTGCTGAATTATTTAGAACAAAAACAAATGTTTAAAAGATTTACTTTTAAAATGTAACTAAATGTTTAAAAGATTTACTTTTAAAATGTAACTAAATGTTTAAAAGATTTACTTTTAAAATGTAACTAACATATTAATTATTCCAAAATACACAAAACGAACCATGTCCATCTAGGCTGTATGTAATTTTATTTAATATAAATATTGTTCGAAGTTAAAATAAAATAAAAATCTTGGCCAAACCAACAATGAGAGATAAATCATCATTTATTAAATTATAATTAATTTCAGCAGAATTGTTTTATGATATTAACAATGTTACTTTATATTTATGTAACAAAATGATCATTTTGGTTTTACAATAATGTTACTCAGTAATTAAAACTTAAGGCCCCAAGTATTTATGGCAACATATTAATAAAGCTTAGCAGCTTATATAAATACTGTGATTGTGAAGACCATATACTCGGAAAGACCTTGTAAATGTAGACTTTTAGACGGATTACCAAATCTTGTACATGTCCAAACAATGAACCTTTTTAAGAAAATTAATATTAAAATTGGTGACATTCTGCATTATCTACATATGTTGAAACTAAAATATAGATTTTTGTACATGATGATCAAACACTAACATGTATACAAGTATTTTACTGGTATCAGCTTTTTTTCAGAGGCAGGGAAATGGGCCCAGGCATTTTGCAGAAAATTATCGCAACAAGTTTGGTAAATGGGAACCAAAAATCCAGGTGTAAAAGAGTATGTAAGAAAGACATTTTGCTTGGGGGAGACGCCTATACGAGTTATGAGTTTATGAGTGTGAATTCGTAATATATCTAAGGCAATTGTTCAAGACGATTAATTCCTTTTGCAAACAAAACAATTATTAAAATTATGACGTAATAGAATAGCTATATTGTGCAATACTGTCAGTAGTCTCGTTAAAAACAGTGAACAATCATTTCAAGATTGTGACTAAACATGGTCATGTATAAATAAATCGAACAAATCAATTTTTGTATTTAAGTTCTGATATATATGCAAAGATACTAATTCACCGACCTATGCTAGGTCAAAGGTCAGTAACTTATTTACATTGGTTCGAAAATATTGCCCGAGCATGAGATGCTGGTTCATCTTACTAAGTGTCACTGAGCATTTTTAATAGAAGGTACAGTTTTTCCAAAGATAAATCATCAATATAGTCTTAAATGTACATGTCTATTAATGTTATTTTAATTCACAATTGAAATTGATTTCGCATCAGTTATTGTGGAAAATTAGTCAAATTTCTGCAGCAATAAAAACAGGAAAAAAATATTTCCACAATCTGGGCATTCTAATTAGTATAAAAACTAAGCTAACATGTACCACCCAATGCCTTCAAATTCTGGCATGAAATGACAGCAAGATGAATATCATTAAATGACCTTCTGCCACTGGCAGTCTGCGTATAGAAAGGCTTTTAAAGAAAACACGTATGCACAATCCATACTTACTCAGAATTAAATCCATTGACGTGAAGAATTCTCATCTGTTTTACAATTGTAGACTTTCCGGATTCCCCAGCACCTAAGTAAATGAAAATTTGCGAGGGTCACCACAGGGGATATTCTAATACATGACAATTATTTGATACACAAACCGCGAGCATTGAACCAATTAAAATCCAATTTATCACGCACTTACCTAACAACAACAGTCGGTGTGTCGCTCGGTAGGACTGTTTTTCCCTTTGCAACTGCCTCTCTATTTTTCTGTTCGTTTCCCTGCGCTGTGTTTCTTCTTCATCGGTACGTCTAAAGCACCCCATCTTACAAAATGGACGAATATCTTCGCCAAGCTAGAGCCCAGTTTCACAGCATTAACAGATCCCGTCCAAAACCCGGCGCCCGATTTTACTAAATCCAACACGAATGCAATCTTTGACTCTCGGGCCACAAGGAGGCTAATCCAGTATAGAGCCCGAGAAAAACACTATTTGTCATGAAAATAACACAAAATCTCCGTGAACCGACATTTCATTACACTGATCGTCTATCTGACAGCGCTGGGTGGGGTTACAGTGCATGACGGGAACACGAAGTAAATTATACAGCACCAATATGATGACATCACAAGCAGGTGCTCTTAGTTTCTTATTCGTGGTTAAGGGCATGTACTCGTACAGAAAATTCATACTTTTGTAAATCACGCAGGAGTTGCCCCCCTTACATTTTACACAACCCATGCAAAATTCCGTATTTTTTTCATGCGGATTAAAATCCGTTTTCTTTGGCTAGTATGTTATTTAAGTATTAGTATTGAGATATATCGTTATAGTCATTACTCTTATGAAGGCACTCATATTTTTGTCGATAAAAGTGAAAATAAAGCAAATATTTAAATTATAAATAAAATGATGTATAATAAAATTTTAATAAAAGCGTGAGATTGGTCCTAGGACGCAGCGATTTTTTTCCCAGTGAAACTAGTCAGTACTGGTTATTAATTAGTATAGGTTATTATAATTATGCCCCCTTCGACGAAGTGGGGGTACATTGCTTTGCATCTTTGACCTACGATCATTTTATGGCATGCTGGTTACTTGGGAGGAAAGGAAGACGCCTATTGATTTTGAGGACAACATGTCAACGGTCAAGGTCACAGGGGCAACAGGGGCTTGTAACATGAAATTCGTTTCCGCACGATATCTAGAGAACGCTTTGACCTACGATCATTTAAGTTGGTATGCTGGTTACTTGGGGGGGGGGGGGGGAGGAAGATGCCTATTGATTTTGAGGTCAACAGGTCAAAGCTCAAGGTCACAGGGGCTTGTAACATGAAATTCGTTTCCGCACGATATCTAGAGAACGCTTTGACCTACGATCATTTAAGTTGGTGTGCTGGTTACTTGGGAGAAAAGGAAGTCGCCTATCAATTTTGAGGTCAACATATCAAAGGTCAAGGTGACAGAGGCTTGTAACACGAAAACTGTTTCCTCAGTAGACCATTTCGTCTCCACATGATATGTAGAATACGCTTTGACCTACCATCATCCAAGTTGGTATGCTGGTTACTCGGGAGGAAAGGAAGACGCCTATCAATTTTCAGGTCAACAGGTCAAAGGTCAAGGTCACAGGGGCTTGTAACGTGAAATTCATTTCCACACGATATCTAGAGAACGCTTTGACCTAGGATCATTTAAGTTGGTATGCTGGTTACTTGGGAGGAAAAGAAGACGCCTATTGATTTTGAGGTCAACAGGTCAAAGCTCAAGGTCACAGGGGCTTATAACATGAAATTCGTTTCCGCACGATATCTAGAGAACGCTTTGACCTACGATCATTTAAGTTGGTATGCTGGTTACTTGGGAGGAAAGGAAGTCGCCTATCAATTTTGAGGTCAACATATCAAAGGTCAAGGTGACAGAGGCTTGTAACATGAAAACTGTTTCCTCTGTAGACCATTTCGTTTCCGCATGATATGTAGAATACGCGTTTACCTACGATCATCCAAGTTGGTATGCTGGTTACTCGGGAGGAAAGGAAGACCCCTATCAATTTTCAGGTCAACAGGTCAAAGGTCAAGGTCACAGGGGCTTGTTACATGCAAACTGTTTTCTCCGTAGACCATTTTGTTTCCGCAGGATATCTAGAGATGTTTTGGCCTATTTGATATTTAAATCAAACAGAAAACAGGTATCCTTATATACCAGACTGTAAAAATGAATCCATAATTATACTATATCTTTCTTTCAGCTTTATATTTACTTTCTAAAGCATCACCTTTAATTTCCTCCCCATGTATTAATGTGCACATACAATATTTAAAAAATCTCTTAACAATTGAACATATCGGCGACTTGGCTGCAAGTCGGGGGTCATTTTTTTTGTACAAACATCTCTTGTTAACTAGAGCTCCGTGAGTCGGATGTGTCGCCTGACGAGGCATAACTCAAGTGCGATTACGATAAGAGCAAGTATGCCGAAAACCGAACTATATGCCTACTAACACTTTTCTAAAGTTTATGGTGATTGCACATACACTTCTCAAATTATTGTCTGCACAAACTGAAGGTGACGCCGCCGCCGCCACCGCCGTCAAAGTAACCCCTATATGTCGCATTTTCAGGCGACACAATAACACGCGCTTGTGCTAAACTATTTTCTTGAGAAATGTTTCGCCACAAATTAAATGTTTTTAACTCGAAGTAAAATTTTATAATTCAAAGTTTGTATTATTGCTCGTGCATGCCTCTAGCGAGCGACTAGAATTGCTATTTTAAACGATACATTGAATGTATGGAATTGAAATTCAAACCTCTCGTGGTTTTGATCCATATACAATGTCTGAAGTTAATGTATTAACTCTCTTTAAGAAACGAGGCAACGTACAAAATATTCGCGGTGGTCTTCATTTCACGCAATCTGGCGTTAGCACGAACAGCGCGAAAGGTAGACGAATGTTGCTATATATTGCCATTTTACTGCGTTTTGTATTTTCTTTTAGTACCTTTTATAAGATGTAAAATTTGGCTAACACACCTATCATACGACATTCAGATTTACTTGCACGTGCATTCACCATGTTCCATTCTGAAACAAGTATGGGATTTGCTGTGTCATAAAACAGCTTTAACACTTGTCCAATCGAATGTAGTAGTTCCTTCACTGATTTAGTTTATATGAGTTTTTAAGAGCTTTCGATAGATAAGTTCCATTATATCTTGGAAAAAAAGTCCCTATAAACGTCTGTTTCGTACAATTACTGTAGGTAAAGCCTCAACAGATCCTGTTGTTGCTTATGATGGTGCTTATATTGCTTCTGAAACGGTTAGCTCATACATAATAATGTGCATTTATGGTATGTTATTACATCGTTCCATACCAGTTAAAATAGTTTGTAATGAGCCGCCAAAAGTAAGATTCACTTATGCATGACATGCTAGTTCATCGCTTTACACTACCACAGGTTTTATGCTTCCTGAACATTTTTGGGGGAGCATATAGTCGCCTCTTTGTCCGTTCGTCCTTCCGTCCGTCGATCTTGATCTTCCTTCCATCCGACTTTTTGGTCCGGGCTATTTCTCAGCAACTACCGACCAGAATTCAACGAAACTTTATGGGAAACTTCATGACCAAGAGGAGTTGTGCATATCACCAGGACGTTGTGGTTCAATGATCTTCCTCAGAGTTGTGGGCCTTTGAAGATTTCTGAAATTAGTATAGAGCGCAATTCGTGTCCGGGCTATTTCTCATCAACTGCTGGCCAAATTTCAATAAAACTTGATAAGAAACGTTACTACCAGGAGGAGGTGTGCATATTTCCAGGACGTTCCGCTTCGGTGATTTTTCTAGACTTCTGAATCTAGTATATAGTGCACAATTCTTGTCCGGGCTATTTCTCAGCAATTACTAGTACTCGCCAGATTTCAATAAAACTTTACATGAAGCTTCAATGCCAAAAGGATGTGTGCATTTTACCAGGAAGTTCCCCTTTAATGATTTTTATTGGAGTTATGGGACTTCGAAGGTTTCTGCAATTAGTATATAGTGAACAATTCTTGTCCGCGCTATTATTGCTGCAGCTACTGGAAGAAATTCAGTGAAATTTGACTGAAGCCTTCAATACCAAGAGGAGATGAGCATATCTTGTCTGGATGATCCGCTTTGATTTTTTCACAGAGTAATGTGTTATGTCCGCGTGTAGTTGGGTTACAAACAGAAGACGGTTGAACGGTTAAGCACTTTTATTATTGTTCTAATTACATGGTGGATACACACACTACTAATGCTACTTTATCAAAACTGTTAAGCCTCTAGCGCTATCAGAAAGAGCCAGTGAAGAATTAACATAAAGAGGCGGAGCTCTGCTGTGAGTGGCATACAGCTACACTACATTATGGGTCTTTCATGATAACTCAATATTATTTAGAGTATCAATTGCGTCTTGTCTATTTCGATGGAACTGCTACGTATAAATTTTAATGATAAATGTATATGATGGAAAGTTAAATAACTAGGATGAAATAACTATATATCAGTAATGTTCCATCACTTTGATTTATTTTACACTTGTGGACCTTTGATTTTATTACAGTGTTGTTTCATCTGCATGTTCATATGGTGTTTTTGTGGCATGCTGACTTAATGTTTTGATGTCAGATTTGGTCATGCAGTTTTAAGTTTTTTTTATATAAATATCTCTGCCATTCTCATTTCATTTATATTGCTTGACGAAGCACATTGCGGAGCATTCATCAGTTTTAATGATATCATTGTTTTATTGCCTGTATAAAAAAAAACAATTAGTACATTTGTTTCCCCAAAACACTTGTCAAAATTTGCTTAATTGACTATTAAAAGATTTAGCAACTGGGTGCTGCATGCATGATTTGCGATTTCTGTCTTGTTTTTGTAAAAAAATCTTTTTTTTAATTATGAACTGCTTTAGGTGTTTCATGAATAAATGACACACACAAATAATTCGCTTAGATTTATTGTTCTTCACCAAATTGTTGTTAACAGTTGGAAATAGCTTAGATTAAGCTCCACAGAAGCCGACGTATATAAGAGTGTTGTGTAACCTTTACCGTAAGGTAGGTGTTTTGTAAAATGTCGCAAAAATCGAAGTTAGCGACTCACCGCCGGTTTCCTCAGGGCAACAAATGTCAAAATTTCGCATGTATTTTTGTCTCATTTCCTTAAAGAATATGCAGTATATACAAAGATAGAACGCACAAACCAACAATGCTAGGAACTAAATTATTTAGATTGCAATATTTGTCGCCAGTGTATGGGAACTGTCAAGTGTTCAAAAGTGCTACAAGTTACTATGTTTCATGGACACTTACAGTTTCACAGAAGCATCACGTTCACAGGCAATGTGTTTCATCATCCCTAAGTGGTAAGAATATACGATACGTTAAAAATTAGAAAAAATACTGCATGAAACATTTAAATGCAGTTTCAAATGTAAATTCAACAGCCAAAAACTGATGGATTTTAACGATTTTCAGAAATTCACTTAATTTTTTCCTAAAAGGCTATCAAACTTAATGAATGCTCTGTAGCTCGGCTATTCATTGCATTTCATTTTTTTCGTGATGTCCAATAGGCAGCAGGCAAAACTGGCCCCAGTCAAAACCGGCCCCAGTCTAAAAACAGCCCCCAAAAAGCAAACCGGCACACATTTAGGCAAAACCGGCCCTAATGGTGTAAAACCGCAGTGTTTTTTCTCTATATAAAGTCGGTACCGGAAAACGGCACCATTCCCAATCTGATTTTCTGACCATTTTTCCCAATTTGAAGTTAAAAAATTCCCAAATGTAAGAAAAAGATCCCAAAAGAACCTGAAAAGATCGACAATGTTCCTGTATTTTACTTTTGTTTTACCCAAGCGTTAACCTCCACGCACAGCTGCAGGGCCTTCCCCAGGCCGTTTTAGTGCCCCGGTGTCCGGGCGCTTAAATTTTAACTTGATCATATCCGGAGCGCCTAAAATTAGTGTTGTGCTTATAAACATCGCCCGGGGCACGTGTATTTTATCAATTAATTAGCAGTGTTGTCTGCACCGTCCTGTAGGCAGAGTTTCAACATGCAGTAAAATCGATATGAGCCATTAGAAACGCTCAGTTTATCTTCGCTTTGGAATGATGATATGACTGACCAATCTGCGCAGTTGGCATTTTTGCAAGAACAAAGCATGTATAATATACATGAATTTTAAGCATGATTCTTACAATGACGCTTTTGCTTTTAAAAGGCTAGAGGTATACCGTTTAAACGGTGATGTTTACAAAAAATTGGAAAATGTGTTAGCCTTAATTTTAAGTGCTTAAACACACCAGATAACGTCATATGACATATGTCGCAAAAAAAATTTGACGTAAGGACCTAAGCACCTGTTTTTACATCTTTTATGACATTTTTTAATGAAAGTGATAAAATTCCCAATTTGGCTGAAAACGGCGCTAATTTTCCCAATTTGACGGGTACGGGTACCATTCCCAAAGTGGTGAGGAAAAACGCTGAACCGGCCCCAAATTGTTTATCTAAGAATTGAATGGATATTATTTTATGTGTTTGTATGTTAAAATAATATTTGGAGTGGCTTTTGGTTAATTGTTATATTATGTATCGGTTTAACATCAAATGAGGCTTAATTATGGCATGAATTAGCAACTAATTATAGATCAACTATGAAAAGGTTGTGTTATTACAGAGTGGAATATACTTAGTATATAATTATGTTGAAATAAAATGTTTGAAGTTGTTTGTTGATAATTGTTGTATTGTATGAAACAGAATAAGATGAAATTTTGTGTTTCCAAGTGTATTAAAACACATGAATCGTTAATTTGAAAAAAAAGTTAAATGTAATAATAATGTTTGTATTATAACAATGTATAATGATAATATGTTATGGCAAGCGCTGTATTGAAATAGTACAAGTTTAATGTAAAATTTGTTATGTACATATCAATAGAAAAAAAAACAAATATGAATCGTGCATTTGGGAAGAAAAAACATTTTAATTTAGATGACATTAAGTGCATATTTGAATATTTATTTATTAATTTTGAACTTACTCCAAAAACACAAAATACATTTTTTGCAAAGTTGATAATATTCACAATTTAAGTGTACAACAAAAATACGTGCCATTTTGGGTGGTGCTAATTTCACTGGACTTATCAAATTATTACGTAATGTTATGCAATATTTTTCACACATTTCGGGGTTATGTCATCAATGTGTGACAGGTACAACTCCTCAATCATAACCTGTTTTTTGTTAAGATATAATGCATAATTGAATTACTTTATGTAGTAAGCTCGTGCACTATAAATTTTGTAAATCGATCAAAATGCATTAAAGTATGAAGCCGTTTATTTGCGAATTCTGTTAAATTCATTAATAAAATAAAGAAGCATACCCAGAATCTGTTATCTTTAACCGTATTATTATTATTTTGCGAAATAGGTTACACAATATTTTTATTTCGAATTGACGAGTCAATGTAAATGATTTCAAGTTTAATTGTTTCTCTACAAAGAATTTATCCCGTTTTTGAAAAATCGGTTTAATACAATAAAATGTAAAATTTGAAATTTAGAAATATTATTGCAAATTTAAGATCCGATCGTCTTCCCATCTATCGGTACTTTTTTTAATTTATAGGTGGTGGCAATTTTGTGTCAGTCATGTTGTCATTGATAATTAATATGTGAATTACGTATGAGAATAGTAAAAACTAAATAAAATTAAAAAAACTCCGAACGTAACAATCTTTTTGTATCTTGGGGCCGGTTTAGTCATTATGCAATCACACATGGGGCCAGTTTTGCTTTTTGGGGGCCGGTTTTGACTGGGGCCGGTTTTGCCATAAACCTGTCCAATATATCAGAAAGGGAGCAGGCAAAACCGGCCCCAGTCTAAAACGGCTCCAAAAAGGCAACAGCGGCCCCAAATTTAGGCAAAACAGCCCCAGTGTTGTAAAACTGGTCCCAACTTGTTATTTATTAATTTAAGTGGATATTATCTTAAGTATTTGTATATAATAAACAATTATTGCGTTTAATATCTGTATTTTGTATTAGTTGTGCATGAACAGATGGCCTTAATTATCGTATGAATGAGCAACTAATCATTATCAGGGGTGTGGAAGTATCAAAATTATTCACTTGTCCACGGACAAGTTCATTGCAAAAATCGACTTGTCTGCAAGTAAATGTCACTTGTCCAAGTACAAATATTATTTTGCAACCTTCATATGTATGTTTTGTAATGTAAATATGCATATTACTGTATTAAAGTATTGCAATCCAATATAATCGTCTTTCTTTAACCAAGTAGTGCCGGGTAAAAACTAGTAAATTGTCAGCAGAAACTTTTATTTAGACAGTCATTGACAGTGATGTGAAAAGGAGAGCAAAGAGTTGCTTTTTCGTTTGTTTGATTCTTCACACCCTTTTTCTACTCGTTTGCTGATTTGAAAAAAAAAACCCACGATCCATGGTCAAAAATTGCAGACACACTTTTCACGTTAACACGCATTAATACTAGCAGCATGCATAAACGTCATTGCGAGTTTAACGCCAGAATAAGAAATTCAAATTACTGCAATTAGTTTTAATATTAAACCTACCGCATTCAAGGTCCTAAAAACGAGCTTGCAAAATTTAAGACACTCATATATAGGCCCGAACTTTACATGTGTAGGGGTCTTCCAAATGACGTAATTAGAGGTTAGAAACCAGTAAATCCAATTCCCATAGGGTCCCATTATAAAACGGCAAACTTTCCAAGCATTTTTCTAGCATTTCCTTTACTTCAGATTGTGCACGCCTGGTATAAATTTAAAGATCAATCTGTCCTCTTCCAGAATTTGCAATAAAAAAGATATGTCATGTTACTTCTAAGAAAATGCATCTCACTTGAATGCAGGCACCGGTAGAAAACAGGGTTTCGGCAGACATATTTCGACAAAAGCCCCATACCACAGTAAACACACCCCAAAAGTTCACCTTTCAAGTTAGCCTCCAATGAAATGCACCAAAATGTTGCAGACACGCATAGGATAATAGAAATAACCACAAAAGGCATGTCTGAGATACCTAAATGGCTTTTATGCCAGAAGAGAAGAGGAACTCTTTAGTAATAGGCACTACTTTTGAATGGACCACGGAGGGATACACAATAATTTACTGGTATCTAACCTTAGAATGCGGGTAACGGACCAAACCATGATGACCGAGTCCTGAAAATTTAAACAGACTCCATTGTGATTGGTTTTAATATTAAATAAATTGGTAATTGGTGGTTATTGTGCATACATTTTTATATGTTTTTATTGATTCAAATACTATTTTGGTCACAAGTCAGATATAACACTAACAAACAACGACCCATTAAAATCTATCAAGTTGGCTGTTGTGGTTTGGCCGGTCATGTAATTAAACCGTTTTGACTCGTCACAAATTTGCGGATACCTGAACAAAATATTAAAGTCTGCGATGATTTTGTTTGCAGAGGGAAAGACTTGTTCGTTTTATTGAGTTTGTGTATACACGTACTTTCATTCTGTTGCACCGATATTGTACTTGTCCGCATACAAGTTGATCGGAAAAATGGACTCAACCGACGGTAAAATTACCCGTGTCTGACGAGACGGGCATAGGATTTCCGAACCCCTGATTATAGATCAACTTCAAAAGGGTTGTGTTAATATAAAACAGATATTAATGTGTGTATAATTATGTTGAAATAAAACGTTTGAAGTTGTTGGTTTTTTGTTTCTTTTTTTTGTAGTTTGTTTCTTTACTGTATTAATTATTTATCAAAGGTGGCGTAATTTGTCGCATATAAATGGTGGCATAATTTTGGCATAAATTAGCAGCCAATTAATGACGTACGTATTAAGACAAAACAACCATTATAATAACGTGTAACAGCGTACATCAAAGATGATCGGCATTTCAAACATTGCAAATGTGATATGTATTAAATGGATATGATTAATAACTGACAGTAAAGAACCGCAAATTCATTTTTAATTGCAACAGTTTAATATAATACGAATTATTGCATTTAAAATAGTAACGGACGGCAAATTCATTTACAATTTCTTCAGTTTCATGTATTATATCAAGTTGCTGTATTACTGTATTTCAGGTGGTCAAGAAATGCATCCTAACATTCCTCGTGGAGGAAGTTGTATGTGATTACGAAAAAGCATTATGGAAAGCTGTCAGATTCGTCTTTCCGCTGGCGAATATTAAAGGATGTGCTTTTCACTGGGGCCAAGCAGTTTGGCGGAATGTGCAGGTAGTTAACTTCTATTAATTATTATATTTATTATATTTTATCTACAAATTGTATTTTGTAATCGTTTGACTTTTTTCAAGATTTTTTTAAATATCTAAACATATGTTAATATTAAGACATATAGTGAATAATATTTATTGGTATATATAATAAACATTTTTTTCTTTCAGCAACTAGGTCTTGCGACCGAGTACCTCCAGCACGAAGGAACCTACGCCCTCGTGTGGAAGTTGCTGTATCTCCCTTTCTTGCCAGCGGAGCACATTGAGGAGGTCTTTGATGCGCTGGAGGACATCAGCCCTGACCACCTGCAGCCACTGTTTGACTACATCAGGACCACCTGGATGAGGTCGACCACATGGCCAGTGGCATTGTGGTGCATCTTCCGCCAGTCAACCAGCACAAATAAGGACGTTGAGGGTATGCCAAAAATTATGTATTGTTTAAATAATTAAGCAGTTCAAATAAAAACATTTACAATAATTGATATTTAATCTTGCCGCGAATGACAATTTATAATGAATATATTGTTAATTTAATATGTTATTATTTTAATAATTCTTATATTTTTTATTTCAGGTTGGCATAAGCGCCTCAACGTCAAGGCCGGAGTTGCGCCGCCGTTCTACTGTCTGGTGACCCTACTTTACAAGGAGGCAAGAGAGGCGGAGGGACAGATCCGTCTCGTCAGCGAGATGCCCTTGCAGCGGACGCAGCGCCGGATATACCGGTCAATGCAGTCTCAGGTTTTTTCAGCCTGGGACCAGTACAGAGATGGCGTTCTGTCAGCTACTGCCCTGCTGAAGAAGGTCTCCACGGTCTACAGACCGAGACTGACGACGACGGACGACAGCGACGATTGATTAAGATGATGATGCTGACGACTTGCATGAGATGATGACGACATCTTGCACATGTCCATATGTTTGTTTCATTTATATGCATATGTTGCTGTTTAATTTAATATTATTCCATTTCAGGCGTGTGTAAATAATGATGGTGGTGGTATTTATTTATTGTGTCTATCATGTTGTTATTGATTATTTATGCACGAAATACGTTAGAGAATAATAGAAACTAACAAAAATAAAACTAGAAATGTATCCCCGTCGTTTTTGTAATTTGGTGCCGGTTTTGTCTTTATGCAATCACATGTGGGGCCGGTTTTGCTTTTTTGGGGCCGGTTTAGACTGGGGCTGGTTTTGACTGGGGCCGGTTTTGCCATAAACCATCAGAAATCATGGATCCCAGTTTTGATGCATGTATTTTTTATAATATACTACTTATGCCAACTTACAAATTTCATAAAGAAATCCAGTTTGGTACGGTTTTTTGTGCTTACATTGCAGCCCTTTCATTGACACCTGTATAGTACAACAAACAATAACTTGACCTACTCTACATCAAAGTGCAAAGTGCTCTCTGTACTTAAAATTGCTCTTTTCATTAATTTGTTTAAATAATGTTTCTATGCTTTCAGTACCAAAATGCAACACATATATTTCAAGCACATGCTCAAGTGGCAGAAATAGTTTACTGCATCCACCACCAGTACATGTTCAACACTACCGTTATGTTAGAACATTTGCCAAACATCCCGCATTAAGGTCGGAGGAGAAAGGCGATGGTACCAAAGTCAATGCCGGGAATACTGCCCAATCCCACGGAAAGTCTGAGTCTACAGGTGCTACAAACACAGAAGCCAGTTCAACCACAACCTCGACCACTTCCTCACTGGACCCCAGTGTTCCCAGCGATGAAAACAAGGAAGCTGTTGAACAAAAGTTGACGGTGTTTCAAAGATTCAAGAAGACGTACAAAGAACATGGGAAGGTCCTTGTTGGGGTCCACTTGTTCACATCCTCCATTTGGTTTGGATCATTCTTCTATGCTGCAAAACTGTAAGTATTTGTTTTAAACTCAAGATTAGGTTATTTTATAAATTGTACGAATTATTCCAAAATTAGTTTTTAAAACTGTAAGCATTTGTTGTAAACATTGTATAAAATACAGCTCAAAATTTGTTCATGCTTATTTAAAAAGTAGTATAGTATTTTGCCAAAATTTAATGGGAAAGAAATATTAATTTTAGTTGCACATACTCATATTTCTATTTAAAAGCAAATATTTGATAACCAATATATTTTTCTCAGCTCATAAAGCAAAATTTCACATGCCTAATATTGATAGTGAACATCTTTTATTCACTCATAAAGCCGCGTTCTCTCATGCCTAATATTAAAAGTGGACATATTTTATTTTATGGACTTGCATGTCTTGTTTCCCACGCCTAATCATGTCTTGATATATTTTTCTAGTGGTGTAGATGTGATACCACTAATGGAATGGATGGGATTGAGTGACAAGGTCATCAACCCTTTCCGCAACTCAAGTCTGGGCGACGTAGCCTTGGCATACCTAATGTACAAACTGGCCACCCCTGCGAGATACACTGTGACATTGGCGGGCACAAACTTCATGATTCGATATTTACGAAAAGCAGGGAGAATGGAGGCAAAGAAAGAGTCGGAGTCCTTAAGAAATTTGGCGAAGGAATCTAGGGAGGAAGTTTCACAAAGAACGAAGAAATTAAAGTCGGACTTGAATGCGAGTAGGGTTCACATGGGAACCAAATTGGTAGATAATGTGAAAATAAGACAGCAAAAACTTAAAGAACGACGTGACAAGTTTATAGCTTCGAAGTTTCGACGTGGCAAAAAATGAATATGTTTTGCTCTGAAGATGAAGCATAAATCATGTTTGCCATAAGTCTATTTCGGACCTTAGTGTGTTTTAAAGTGTGTTGATAAATTCTGTTGTTTTTTGTACAAATTGTAAATTATGTATCAAGAACAGTCATTGTGTTTGAAGTCTTTATTTTTTTACAATTATATTAGTTCAAGTTGTGTTAAGGTTAGTTTTAGGTTTTTTTTCACCAAATTATTACAGCTCTAATAAAATAGCTTCAAGCTCAATTTGTGTGTACAGTTTACCTAACAAAGTAACATGCTACACACAAAAATGTTATGCTCACATGTCAGAATTTGTGCTAGAATGAGTTATGTAAAATGTTGTGAAAAAAATAGCATGTGTTAGTGAAAAGGTACGCTGGTGTACACTAAGTAGTTGATCACTGAAGATAAGCTTTTAACAGGAGTATTGAATGCATTTGACCTTACAAAAGTATTAACATGATTTCGGCTCCTAAAATTGACATTTTGTATACCTAGCTACACTACTCATGTCTACCGAAACAAAGCTCCACGTCAGATGAGAAAAAGGTTGAAACTAATTTTACATTTATGTTTGGTATAAATTTTTATCTTAATTCGAAGAATACATTAGGCTAAAAAAAGTTAATTATTTGTTTCTTAGGCAGGGCCGCAACGTTTTTTTATTGCCCGCATGAATTTGATTTAATGCCAAAAAAAATTTATTTACTATTTTTTGACGATCGCGCCCGGGTTTTAAAGGAGCAGTCCAGAAATATATTAATAAAAATAAAACTTTGCAGAAAGTGTTTATAATGGGCATGTTACTGAACAAAATACAAAAACTATGCATTGAAATCTGTGAATTATTAACATTTTGGTAACTTGCTATCGTCTATTTTCTGTATGCAATAACTGGTGAAGACTCTGGAGTAAACCAGCATGTACAATATCGTATATTCCGCTAGAATATTTTGAACAATGCCTTTCGTAAATAAGAAACAGATTTCGGATGAATAAACACCATAGACATTCACAAGAACCATTATTAAAATTACGATGTATTGAATTTGATCCCATGGACAGCTGCTTAAAATTGAACGAATCTGCATTTTAACATAGCGGAAGAAGAGTAACCCGGTAGAGATTTCGGTATTTCCAGTAATTTTCTTCCTGTCTGATTTAAATATAGAAATCGGATATACACAAATTGTGAAATACTGTGTAAATTTTGAAAAAAAAAGTCATATTTGATTGGGAACCTTTATAAATATTGTTTATTTGTTGATTTAAACTTTAGTTTCGTAGATGCTTTTGCTTGTGTAATAGCATTCCATATTTTTTCAAAGAAAATCTGTGTCAATACAAGTCTTATCAAAACAAACGAAAATGCCAGCTGCATTGACAAGTGTAGATTTTCCGTTCCAACAAGTATTGGTGATCTATTGCAAAAATAATTGCTGTTTTTGACAGTTATACAAAATATGAATTACGAAAAGTTAAATTCTATAAATAGAAGTACTTTAATGCTGATTGTATATCAATTTGAAGGCACTTATGTTAATTATGAACATTCAAATTGATTGCCTTTTTACGTCGGTTTGCATAAATGACCGTTTGTGATTAATAAATCTATATTTAGAATAAAAAATATGTTGTTATTAAAACTTAACATTTCTTTGATCTGTACTTATTTGCTTGTTTCATCAAGGCATTCCATAGTGCAAATGGGAATGATTAAGAAAAAAAACAAAACTTCCTCACTCCTGATTTTTTGGAAAAAAATGCCCGAGGAACAAATCATTAATTTTTTTAAGGTTTACATTATGTACATAGTTTAAGAGCAATATACTCTCAACATTCTCTCAATTTTCAACTTGCACTCTTCAACACCGGAGTACTGGTACATATACAAAATCACTATACATGTAATAAATATATATAGTGTACGACGACGGCAGGCAGTTTGAGTGTGTGTTAATATTGCTTTACTACATGCTGTTTATTATTGGAAGTTGTTCCTCGAAAAAATCAAAAAAATCCCCTATAAAATAGGGCCCTGTTGATGGTGAGTTAACCAGTCTTGAGCATTATAAATACATACAAAGGACGCAATATATCGCAATAAATATTGTGATAAATGAAATTTTTATACAGTGTATCGCAATATATCGTGATATGGATTTCTAATATCATGACACCCCTAAATGACAATATACCACAAGCCAAATAGGGGTATTCATTTTGAAATGTCATTTATTAACATGCAACTTTTTACATCATACAAACAATTAGTCTCTGATGTCTATCTTCCCCGTTTCTTTGAGACAGAAGCTGCTGCATCAAAACTGAAACACCGAGAAAATAACAATTTATAGTCCACTTGCTTTTATAGCTAAGACCCATTAACCTGACACTCATGAACTTTTATTTGCATAATAACGCGCTGGAATTATTTCCTAAATTTATACTCCATTTTGTCTGTCCACGTGTTTCATGTGTTTATGGATGCCATAACTGTATTTTCTGTGGATATTCTTACATCAATTTGACTGGATTCACAGAAACTAATATACCAGTATTCCTCATAACGAATTTCTAACATATTCATGCATAAAGATCAGTGTCGGGTCAACGTATCGAAGCTAAAGCGGGCCTTCATGTGATGTATAAGTAAAATATTGCTTGCGGTTTCAGAAAAAATAATAAGATAAATCTATTTAAATCCATATTTAACAATTTGTTATAAGTTGCGAGATATTCTGTCATTTATCCACCACAAAACGTAACACATCACAAAATGTATTAGAGGGACTTTATACTCTTTTTATGATCTTTTCTATTTAGTGCCATTGTCTATATTTATTTACAAGTATATACATTTTGCAAGTATATACATTTTGCTTGCGTTCTCTAACAAATGAAAAAACATTAACATATTTAAATGTTTTAACGTTACCTGTAAGTATATCAACTGCAAGTTTATGCCAATTAAAAAAAAAATAAGTTCATTCAAAATTCTTACAGCCAAGAAGTAGCAAAAGTCAGAGCAACTGACCCGATTTCAATGAGATTGTCAGCACTCTCGGCATTCTGAACATGTAATTAATGAAAAATGGACTTACTTGAACAACTGCTCTGCCCTCTCGTCTTCCCTGGAATGCTGACTCTGTGACTGAAAAGGAATTTCTATTTTAAAGAAAGATTAAAGTTTGAAAATAAGTTCTGTCGGAACCTGTTTCAGAAGTTGGGGAAACACAACTGACTTTAGGAATATGGGATACTGCATTTGCTTATGTAAGGAGCAAGTTAGAAATCATGACATACGGTCAGATTGAACATGGAAAACATTTTTTATAGAAACAAGATTCTGTGTTTGATAAACACACATACCCCCGGTTGGTGCTTGGTAGCCCATTTCTTAGTCCAAATTAGGTCAAGGTCAAAGTGAGGTTGGGTGGATTGGGAAAGGTCATAGGTAAAAACTGTTAAATATCCAAGTGTTGCAGTAAGTGGTGTTGGTGCTAGACGAAACGGTAAAATCTAGTTAACCAAGAAATGGCACTTTTGAATTATTATAAGTCCAAATTAGTTCAAGGTCAAGGTCAAAGTAAAGTTGGGTGATATGGGTGGATTGGGGATGGTCATAAGCAACAACGGTTTAAGTATCCAAGTGTTGTAACAAGCGGTGTTGGCGCTAGACAAAACGGTAAAATCTAGTTAACTAAGAAACATCCCATTTGAATTATTCTAAGTGCAAATTAGGTCAAGGTCAAAGTCAAAGTGAGGTTGGGTGATATGAGTGGATTGGGAATGGTCATAAGTAACAACTGTGTAAATATCTAAGTGTTGTAGTAAGCGGTGTTGGTGCTAGACAAAACAGTAAAATCTAGTCAACCAAGAAATGGCACTTTTGAATTATTATAAGTCCAAATTAGTTCAAGGTCAAAGTGAGATTGGGTGATATGGGTGGATAGGGAATGGTCATAAGCAGCAACTGTGTAAGTATAAAAGTGTTGTAGTAGGCGGTATTGGTGATAGACGAAACGGTAAAATCTACTTAACCTTGTCACGGAAGGATGGACGGACAGGACGATCACTATATGCCTACTGCATCAAGATGCCGGGGGCATAAAAAACTTATTCTACACACCAATCAAGGGCCTTAACTCTGAGAACATACCAAATCATGACTGTAACTAGACTACGGTGTTGGTCACATTGTTGATGTTTTAACACTTCTAGTAAATCATTCATATTTGAAACAGGGCTCACTGCCATTCGCCTAATTAGCCAATGGCTAAAAATTTAAACATTTGGCTGATGAAATTTCAATTTGGCTACAACACTTTATAACAACTGAAATAGCTATGATTTCAACATAAGCAAGTACATTTGGCTACAGAGATTTTTGAGAAAAGGGGAAGCCCTGAAGCACAACTTTTCTCATAATCAGCAAACCTGAGCAGTTTCTCGGAACCAGTCATCAAGTTCTTTGGATCGCTGGGCAACATGAACCTCTAGGTTGCTGCCTCCGATGATGTTTGGTAAACACTGGGAACCGGCATGGGTCGTCTGTGTGAAAATAAAAACACCCCGCATATTTCCAGTCAATTTAATATAATGAGACTGCATAGATACAGTAGGGAAAGATCCAAAGCAAATAGCAGGGTGCTGCACCCTGCTCCTTTTTGTTTCCTCCCTGCTGCCCCTCTGGGTTGGTCAACACAGAAATGTGGAGTGTATTTTGAAATTCAATATAGTTTTGCAAATATTCAATGGCAAAGGAATAGACTACGATTAAAAACATTTATTAGAAGCAGTCAACAGACAAAAACCTTTGATTTACCAGTTTATTAGAACATGTGAAAGATCTGATCCGGCTTTCCACCCTGCTACGTTTGAGCAGCACCCTGTACCTTTCCAGAGTCTAGATCTTTCCCTAGATCAGCACCCTGTACCTTTCCTGAGTCTAGATCTTTCCCTAGATCAGCACCCTGTACCTTCCCGAGTCTAGATCTTTCCCTAGATCAGCACCCTGTACCTTTCCAGAGTCTAGATCTTTCCCTAGATCAGCACCCTGTACCTTCCTGAGTCTAGATCTTTCCCTAGATCAGCACCCTGTACCTTTCCAGAGTCTAGATCTTTCCTTAGATCAGCACCCTGTACCTTCCTGAGTCTAGATCTTTCCCTATATCAACACCCTGTACCTTCCTGAGTCTAGATCTTTCCCTAGATCAGCACCCTGTACCTTTCCAGAGTCTAGATCTTTCCCTAGATCAGCACCCTGTACCTTCCTGAGTCTAGATCTTTCCCTAGATCAGCACCCTGCACCTTTCCAGAGTCTAGATCTTTCCCTAGATCAGCACCCTGTACCTTCCTGAGTCTAGATCTTTCCCTAGATCAGCACCCTGTACCTTCCTGAGTCTAGATCTTTCCCTAGATCATACGAAATGCCATGCTTATACTTTTGTAAGCACTATTGCAGTTGTGTATTTTGATAACAAGGTTTTACCACAAAACACTTAATATAAATCCTGACTAGTGGTTGAGCCATTACACATTTAAATAAACAAGTTAAAAGTATTATTTTGATTGTCCAATAAACTTACGGAAATATCGGTTGTGCAAATGAAATCTAATACCGAGACAGGATTTGCAATACTGTAATAAGCACTACAAATAAAAGAAAAAGGAAACAGGGTCTAATATATGCCTACTAATGTGAAAAGCAAACAAACAAGAGAACCAATTATTTATGATAATAGTGGCAGAATTACCTTTCTAAATTTCTTGAAATTGTTCACGACCTTCCCTTTCCACCTGGTGAAACCTTCAGGACAATCCCCCGCCCCGTTTTCTCTTGGTTTTGGTCTCCTAGCAACCAGACTGACCACCTCTACCTGGACAATGGCCGAGGGTAGGTCAGTCTCGGGTTTGTACTCGGCATTCTGTTTCACCTGATTCTGAATTTTATAAAGTAACATATCATCTAAAGTGACTTTATCCAGTATACTTTAGTATTCTATAGCTCCAAACATAATGCATAAACTAGCTGATTATTTCATACAACCATGGCCAAGACAATATGGTATCATATTTTGTAAGGGAATTATGTTAATTCAATTATTCGCTAAATATACTTTTTTGTGACTAATTCAACTGGCCACAAGACAGATGAACTAAAGCTGAAGATAGAAGCAGGAAATCATTTAAAACCTTGAACTATAAAACCTTGATTTATACCATATAAACCAAGTTCAAGAGTCAGGTCAATTTTTCTCAAGGTATAGCAATATAATACATATTGTAAAAATATATATTCTGCTAAACAGTCTTTTTTTTTATTAACTGCAGAACTTTTCTGAAACAATAGAACAGACAGGAGGCAATGTGTAAATTTTACAAGTCAATACGAAACAATAGAACAGACAGGAGGCAATGTGTCAATTTTACAAGTCAATACAGTCATTTGTTAAGATTCAGTCAACAAGTGTGAAGTGGGATTTTTTTTCAACAATGTGTGATGAAAAGATTTATTTTTGAACAATTGTGATGTAAAGTTTTCTTTTTTAACAATGTGTGACATGAAGTTTATCAGTCAACATAATGTAAGTGTGAATTGAAGTTTAAAGTCAACACACTGTGACATGATATACCTCAATGGGTGTTCTTGTACTGAGGAATCCAGTTTCCACCTTGTGCTCTGTGACTGACGACTGTTCTGGAAGCTGAAAACCAACTTAAATAAGTAATGTAAAGAACATGAGTTACACTTCTTAATTTGAAGGGTGACCCTTACGTGTTACAATCGCTTTTTTTTAATCACATTTAGAAACAGCTCTGCAGTATGGATCTATATAAGCCTGCTTTGCTAACCAATGTGATCAGGATTATGTTTGATACTCTGTATAAATCAAAAGTTTTTTCTCGTAGTGCTTTGATGCCTGAATCCAATTAAAACAAGACGCATGTCCAAAGGATACGGATGCCCCAACAATCCGCAGGTCACAAAACCCTATGCAATTACTAAGTTTCATCACTCTAGCAGTTTACTTTTTTAATTGCACGCGACACAAGTCCAAAAATGTCATTATTTGCTAAAAAAAGGGCCATAACTCTGCTGATGTCGGAAAAAACTGCACCAAAATACCCAGGTGCACAAGTTCACATGCTGATGAATGTGTTTATAAAGTTTCGTCACTCTAACAGTTATATTTTCTGAGTTACACGCAACACAAAAGTCCGATGGACGGATGGAAGGATGCATATTAATTCAGAAGTACATGGTTTACCAGTAACTTAATTTAAAAAAAAAAAAAAGTTACACACTGAATAAACAATGGGCTTTAAACATGCTAAGTGGTATGTACTGGGCCTGAACAAGGCACAAAACAATGGGCTTTAAACA
Organism: Congeria kusceri; assembly: GCA_027627225.1. Lineage (NCBI taxonomy): Eukaryota > Metazoa > Mollusca > Bivalvia > Myida > Dreissenidae > Congeria > Congeria kusceri. The sequence goes on from CM051036.1 coordinate 17,386,414, forward strand.
TGCTAAGTGGTATGCACTGGGCCTGAACAAGGCACAAAACAATGGGTTTTAAGCATGCTAAGTGGTATGTACTGGGCCTGAACAAGGCACAAAACAATGGGCTTTAAACATGCTAAGTGGTATGCACTGGGCCTGAACAAGGCACAAAACAATGGGCTTTAAACATGCCAAGTGGCATGCACTGGGCCTGAACAAGGTACAAAACAATGGGCTTTAAACATGCTAAGTGGTATGTACTGGGCCTGAACAAGGCACAAAACAATGGGCTTTAAACATGCTAAGTGGTATGTACTGGGCCTGAACAAGGCACATTTTAAACTTAGGAGGAAGGTACATTCCACCCCTTTTTCAATCTGTTATACAATGATGGTGGATTTGAACAAATTATTGTTTGACCACCATCTCTATAAATACTTAGCGGAAATGCATGTATATACAGTGTAGTACATTATCCATCAGGCTTTATGTATTTTTTAGCTTTATAAATTGTGGGCATAAAAAATTGTGTGTGGAAAAACACCATAATACAAATGTGGATTAGTCCTCAAAATAACACAGGAAGGGAATAGACAAAATGACACATAATGCCTGACAAATGTAATGAAAATAATAGTACCTCTGAATGTTCTTCAGCAATTGTTTCAGCTTTTATTTGACCTAGCCTCAAGGTCACAGATGAACCTGATTTTTCTGTGATCCTTGACCTTGACCTGTGACTACCAGTTTCCATGGCAACCTCGGGTGATACAACCTCCTGCTTTACTTCTGCAATAGGAGCTGGTGAAACTGATCTGGACCTGGATCTAGACTTTGACTTTGTCTTTTCATCAGATTTTTGCACCTTTGGTTCATTTTTACTTGGTGCAACTGGGGATTGAGATGCTTTGGTTAGAATGTCATTCATTTCAATGGAGGAATAATCAATCTCATCATCATCACTTCCCCAATCATCCTCAAGCCTTTTCAGTCTCTTATTTCTAGTATTGTCTGAGCTTGATTTACTGCCCTGATCGGTTGGAACTGCTCTATTTAATCCACTGCTTGATTGACCTGGACTGGGTTTCATGTAAGTACCGGTTGCAGACTGGTTGCTTTTGACTGGTGTGATTGGTTCTGTTTTAGCACGTTTTGAAGCAACTGGTTCAGGCCCAGATTCTTGATCAACATCTTCACTTTGTCTCCCCCTGAAGATGAAAATTGGACATTAATGCATTAAATTGATTTACATAGTCAGATACAGGTAGAGGTTTTGAATATGGCTACAGATAAATTAAACAATTAAAACTGCTATAGATTTATATAGTATTTACATTTACTGGTATATAATTAATATTTTTAGATAAATAAACAATGGAAATTTTCTATGTCATGAAGGACCTTTTTATTAATAGTGTACACATGAAAATGTATCGCTGCACAATTCAAATATTACAATTTCAGGTTGGAAATAATGAAAAATTAATTCAATATGGTACCATGAAAGACATTGTATAATGTACACCTAAGTTTTGAAGTCAATTTTGGGTAATAAAGATAAAATGGGGGAAATGCTTCTGATGTTTTTGTTTTAAGCAGTAATGTCAAAAGAGTCGAACCTTTTACGAGCAGGTGTGCTGGATTTAGATGGTGTTTTGTTCTCGTGCTTCATATCAGGGACATGCTGCAAAAAAGTGATGTCATTTTCAAATAAAAGGTATATTTACAATACTATGTTTCATGGATGAATATACATCATTTTACATGAATACCAGATACTTTTGTCTAGGGAGACATTATACATATACAGGATACATGTTGATTTCTGTGAATGCTTATAGAAAATATATTTTCACGAGTGGAATAGCCACTGAAATGCCAGGTACCTATTGCGCTTATGCCATTGACAAATTTTTAATAAAGATTGTTGTAATTTGATTGCTGTATACCAAGTGAGTTTCTTCATTGACAGAGTTCTTAGAACAGAGCAGTTTCAAGAATATTCTTCTTCTAACGTCTTAAGTCTAAGAATGGGTCGGTGAATACAGGCCCAGAGGCTACAGGCCCAGAGGCTACAGGCCCAGAGGCTACAGGCCCAGAGGCTTTAGCAGACAGGCCCAGAGGCTTTAGCTTTTCTAATTTCAGAAGTTTTCATGTATTTTTTTTTCAAAATACCAGTACTGGGTATCTAAATATGTTATCCCAAGTCCCCATACAGTGTTTTTAGAGCCAATTTGGGGCCAAAATTCAGCCCCATATCCCTGCTTAAAAAGCATATATTTTCCCCTTTATTTACCTTAAAATTCCCCTCAGGATATAAGCTTTATACAGAAAAATTGACCTAAAACAGACACAAATTGACTAAGATAGAATTTTTGTAAACAATCACAGCAATTTTTCATCAAACCGAGTTAGTGCATAATCTAAGTTATCATTTATTGCAAAACAATTCATTAATGTTTTATAACAAAGTAAAATATAAACATGTAATAATGTTTTTCAAATAAATTCCAGTTCGAGCATAAAATTCCCCATCTGAAGGGCCCCGCCAACTTTCCCCCAAACATAAAAAAAACATTGCCAAAACACACACAACCTGTGGTTTGACAGGACTGGACATCTTTACAGCTGGGGTGGCAGGTATGGTTATCGAGAGAGTGGTTTCATCTACCGCAGCTTGCAAGTCAATGCCCAGTTTTCTTCTCTGGCTTGCTACTGAACTTCTGTAAACAGTGACCAGGGCTTTTTTTCACCATTTTGGGAATATGACCTATACCCGTGAAATTAGGAATTTTAACATCAATTCAACTAAAATTGGGAATAATTGTTTGATTAATAAAATTTGAAGAATTATTGATATAACCAGTCTACATAAAATAGAAAGTTCTAAAGAAAAACTAATCAGTAAAATGGTTACTACAACTGAAACAGTCTTTATTTCTACACTGAACAACCCTTATTTCCGAACATCAATTGGGAATTTTGGAACTGGATTTTTGGAAAACAGATACTTTTTGCCACTGGGAATATGACCCAATAACGGCTAAACAAATCGATAAAGTTAAAAAGTAAAAATAAAATCACATGGAAATACAATAATTTATTTGCCAACCGGTTTCACTACAATCATCAGGGCAAATAATAATACGTGTAATTACTAAGTAACGACGTCATTTGCGTACTTATCACATCCATTATTATGACATCGTTCAATGTTGTTAAGTAAAGGTTTAAACACACAAATAAAATATTTTTCCTTGCTTAGCCTAGCTGAAACATTGTTTTCATCTAATTTATAAATTCATATATATATGTGTTTATATATATATGGTTTGATTATTTAAAATCATATGGATTACTGTTATACTTTTAAGGTCTGTTTCTATAGTAACGTGTGTGCTATATATCTAGCGTCTAACCTAATAATTACATTCAGTTAATGCATGTTTACCAGTTAACATAGTTTACACAGGAGAGCACATGGTAAAACTTGTGAATCTAGATGAATGGAAATTAATATTTTATCAATACTGGGGAGGAGTTTAAAGTGTGTATGTACGATCTTTCATATCAATTATTTTCAAAAAAGCAGATACAAGTGACAACAAAACTTTAAAGGAAACAGAAAAACATTGAAACGACGAAGCAAACACTTTTTTTAGTTTTTGCATCTTTATTAGTGTTGAGTTACCTAAACTAACTGTCAAGTCAACATATATACGTGTATTTGAGTTTCGGTATGTACAGACCAAAACATTTCAGTGATTAAAAACTGGCTTATTTTACGTTTAAAATCAAATGTTTGTTCTTCACTTTTATGCAATTTTAAATAGAAATATATGTTATTAGAGGCCAAAACTGGAAAGGTCAATACCTGCCCTGGTTCTGTGTTTCTGTATTGGCCACAAATGGGTCCACCTGAGACAAGGTCTGTGATGGTAGCCTGGAGATGTCGTGGTCTACAAAGGAATGTAATAAATATGTTTCACTGTTTGTTGTTTTATTGGTCAATACTTGCAGACATATTGGCCACAGTTGTGCTTGGGAACATAAAAACTGTAATTACCAAGTTCAACATAATATGATATTGCGCCACACTTTCGGTCATGAGAGTTCACACCGACAATATTTTTACCATATGATACTTTCACAAGATTCAGCAGTTTCTCATCAATGAGTAATTTATATAATAACAAACTAGATAACTGGATGTTCAACAGTAATAGACTATTATAGTACATGTATATCAAATAAAATCTGTGGCTACAAATCACTTGTTTTCTTGGTTAATAATGGTTGATCTTCACTTGAGACTCCTAACATGCATTATCAGACTCCTTATATACTTCATCAGACTCCTAACATGCATCATCAGATTCCTAACATGCATCATCAGACTCCTAACATGCATCATCAGACTCCTAACATGCATCATCAGACTCCTAACATACATCATCAGACTCTTAGCATACATCATCAGACTCCTACCATGCATCATCAGACTCCTAACATGCATCATCAGACTCCTAACATACATCATCAGACTCCTAACACACATAATCAGAGTACTAACATACATCATCAGACTCCTAACATACATCATCAGACTCCTAACATACATCATCAGACTCCTAACATACATCATCAGACTCCTAACATATATCAGCAGACTCCTAACATATATCATCAGACTCCTAACATGCATCATCAGACTCCTAACATACATCATCAGACTCCTAACATGCATCATCAGACTCCTAACATACATCATCAGACTCTTAGCATACATCATCAGACTCCTAACATGCATCATCAGACTCCTAACATGCATCATCAGACTCCTAACATACATCATCAGACTCCTAACACACATAATCAGAGTCCTAACATACATCATCAGACTCCTAACATACATCATCAGACTCCTAACATATATCATCAGAGTCCTAACATACATCATCAGACTCCTAACATGTATCATCAGACTCCTAACATACATCATCAGACTCCTAACATACATCATCAGACTCCTAATATACATCATCAGACTAACATACATCATCAGACTACTAACATGTATCATCAGACTCCTAACATGCATCATCAGAGTCCTAACATACATCATCAGACTCCTAACATACATCATCAGACTAACATACATCATCAGACTCCTAACATACATCATCAGACTACTAACATGCATCATTAGACTCCTAACATGCATCATCAGACTCCTAACATACATCAACAGACTACTAACTACTAATAGTTACATACATCATCAGACTAATAACATGCATCATCAGACTCCTAGCATGCATAATAACATGCATCATCATAAGACTCAAATTATACATCATAAGACTCACATAATGCATCATCAGAGTCTTAAAATACATCATCAGACCCCTACCATGCATCATCAATCGTAACATACATCATCAGTGTCCTAACATACATCATCAGACTTCTAACATACATCATCAGACTCCTAACATACATTATCAGACTCCTAACACACATCATCAGAGTCCTAACATTTATACGAGACTCCTAACATACATCATCAGACTCATAACATACATCATCAGAATCCTTACATATGTCATCAGACTCCTAACATGCATCACCAGACTCCTAACATACATAATCAGATTCCAATAATGCATCATCAGACTCCCACGATACATCATCAGACTCCTAAGATACATCATCAGACTCCTAAGATACATCATCAGACTCCAATAATACATCATCAGACTCCTAATATACATCATCAGAGTCCTAGCATACATCATCAGAGTCCAAACATACATCATCAGAGTCCTAACATACATCATCAGATTCCAATAATGCATCATCAGACTCCTAACATACATCATCAGACTCCTAACATACATCATCAGACTGCTAACATACATCATCAGACTCATAACATACATCATCAGAATCCTTACATATGTCATCAGACTCCTAACATACATCATCAGACTTCTAACATACATCATCAGACTCCTAACATGTATCATCAGACTCCTAACATACATCATCAGACTGCTAATATACATCATCAGACTACTAACATGTATCATCAGACTCCTAACATACATCATCAGAGTCCTAACATACATCAACAGACTCCTAACATACATCATCAGACTCCTAACATGCATCATCAGAGTCCTAACATACATCATCAGACTCCTAACATGTATCATCAGACTCCTAACATACATCATCAGAGTCCTAACATACATCATCAGACTCCTAACATACATCATCAGAGTCCTAACATACATCATCAGACTCCTAACATACATCATCAGACTACTAACATGTATCATCAGACTCATAACATACATCATCAGAGTCCTAACATACATCATCAGACTCCTAACATATATCATCAGACTCATAACATACATCATCAGAGTCCTAACATACATCATCAGACTCCTAACATGCATCATCAGACTCCTAACATACATCATCAGAGTTATAACATACATCATCAGAGTCCTAACATACATCATCAGAGTCCTAACATACATCATCAGAGTCCTAACATACATCATCAGACTCCTAACATACATCATCAGACTACTAACATGTATCATCAGACTCATAACATACATCATCAGAGTCCTAACATACATCATCAGACTCCTAACATATATCATCAGACTCCTAAGATACATCATCAGACTCCTAACATACATCATCAGACTACTAACATGTATCATCAGACTCCTAACATGCATCATCAGAGTCCTAACATACATCATCAGACTCCTAACATGCATCATCAGACTCCTAACATACATCATCAGACTACTAACTACTAATAGTTACATACATCATCAGACTAATAACATGCATCATCAGACTCCTAGCATGCATAATAACATACATCATCATAAGACTCAAATTATACATCATAAGACTCACATAATGCGGCATCAGAGTCTTAAAATACATCATCAGACCCCTACCATGCATCATCAATCGTAACATACATCATCAGTGTCCTAACATACATCATCAGACTCCTAACATACATCATCAGACTCCTAACATACATCATCAGACTTCTAACATACATCATCAGACTCCTAACATACATTATCAGACTCCTAACACACATCATTAGAGTCCTAACATATATACGAGACTCCTAACATACATCATCAGACTCCTAACATGCATCACCAGACTGCTAACATACATAATCAGACTCCAATAATGCCTCATCAGACTTCTACGATACATCATAAGACTCCAAAGATACATCATCAGACTCCTAAGATACATCAACAGACTCCAATAATACATCATCAGACTCCTAACATACATCATCAGAGTCCTAACATACATCATCAGACTCCTAACATACATCATCAGATTCCAATAATGCATCATGAGACTCCTAACATACATCATGAGACTCCTAACATACATCATCAGACTCCTAACATACATAATCAGACTCCTAACATACATCATCAGAGTCCTAACATACATCATCAGACTTCTAACATACATCATCAGACCCCTAACATACATCATCAGAGTCCTAACATATATACCAGACTCCTAACATACATCATCAGACTCCTAACATACATCATCAGAGTCCTAACATACATCGTCAGACTCCTAACATGCATCATCAGAGTCCTAACATACATCATCAGACTCCAATAATGCATCATCAGACTCCATAACATACTTCATCAGATTCACAATATGCATTAGATATATAAAGGATCTGAAAAATTTCCTGAACGAGTTTAATAAAATATGGTATGAAATGACAGTGTCAGATCTTTTTTATCACATGCTTTAAACGAAATAAAACCCTTCTAATTTTACAACAAAAAGTTGGTAAATTCTCAAAGTTTTGTACTGACATGTCGTCATTTCATGTTGACGACGTCATTTCACCCATTTAACGTCATGCGATTGGTCAGTCTAAGAATATGTAGCCAAAGAAAACACTCAAAATGTTATCTTACACATGTGTAAGATAAAAATATTCGTAATGGTTGTATTACACGGGAAACAAGGTTATAACATGTGATAAACATGTTTATAGGTATACATAGATATTTAATATTACTGTGTTGACCAATCCAGCAGGCTGATTAGTGGGGGTGGGGGGACCACAATGGAGCGACACCATGGTATTTTGCTCTGATTGGTGGGGGTGGGGGGACCACAATGGAGCGGCACCATGGTATTTTGCTCTGATTCTTGCCCTACTATACCTTGAGAATACTCTGGGTTGCAGTGTTTCTCCATAGAACAGTAAAGAACTGCGTAGCCTATTGCAGCATCCTGGATTGTGTGTTTGCCATTTCTGAAAACATTAAAATTGGCATTAAAATATGATTGAATTCTTTAAATCGAACATATATCAAAATCGAACATCTCTTTTATAACAGTAACAGCCCCTTGCAAAGGTCAGATTATGTTATATTTATTGTGTGGTGACAGAAACCTAGCTCTATGTTAGCGTTGTCAGTAGCCAAAATAGCCATAGCTACTAACATTTTGGAATTTATGTGAAAAAATTAGGTATATTTTCACATTTTCTGTGAAAAATATTGCAAAATTTTAGCAAATTAAAATATTTTGCTACTTGGCCAAGTTTTATTAAATTATGTTATTTTACTAAACATCGAGTGTCTTCTTACAATTTTTTTTTTACTGTTCTACAACATATCAATAAATCTATTCAGCAGAATGTATTTGTATAATGTTAAACAAATCTCAACAAAAATTCAGTTACTTGGTAACAGTTATTTCTTCAATGCACATCCAATGACAGGATAAAAATCAGTAATTAAGTTGGTATATGTTAAAATAGATAAAAATCAGTAATTAAAGGTTGGTTTATGTTAAATCCTTTCCAGCAATAAGGCTAAAATAAAAAAAATACTTTTTTTGCCCTTTACCAACCATTAATTTTAGGGGTGAGTTGGAAGGTAGGAAAACTCTTTAATTTTATTTAAGAATAAATCACTTAACATACTCGACCCCACAAAACATCTGATGTATATATTCAAACACCTATGTGATCTGTCAGTGATCGGTACAAAGAAACCTAAAGCAGAATAATGAGTGTAAAGAAAAGAAGTAAGGGCGGAAAAGAACTACGAAACTCAGATGCAGCAGAATAAAAAAAATTCCACACGGATTTCTCAAATAAAATTTTCGAGTAGCAGGATGTTTTTGGGTTGGTCGCTAAAGGGCAAACAAACATAATTTTAATTTAGGCCTGAGCCTCAGGCTTTTGAAAAAATCAAGCAAAACTAAATAGGTTTAAACTAAACTATACTAAACCTTTCCAGCAAGGTCTGCACTTTCTGCACCCAGTCCTCTGTGCTCTGTGACATTCCCGCGTCGCTGCGGCTCATGACGACGGTCTGCCGGTCCAGCAGCAGCTTCTGGTCTCCCTTACCCTCCATCAACATCGGCACCCCACCAGCGAGTTCGATGGCCAGACTCATCTTGTTGAACTGAAATCAAAGCAGTTTTAAACCAAATGGACAGCCTTGTCTTAATGAAATCAAAGCACTGAACGGCACTCTTTTCATTTTGAACAAAATCTGCAGTATCATCTTGTGAAACTGATATCAAAGCACTGATTAGCATTACCTTTAGTGTTAAACCCAATGAAAGAGAATCATCATATTAAAATGAAATCAAAGCACTGACAGGCATTAGTTTATAGTAAACCAAATGGTCCCTCATCTTATATTGTAATGAAAGTACTGAATGTCATAAGTTTCATTCCAAACCAAATGGGCAGTCTCATCTTATACAACTGAAATCAAAGCAGTCTGTCTGAGACATCTGCAGTAGTGTAATGGACATTGTCCTGTATCTGCCTTTCAATCACCTATGAGGAAGCTTTCAAGTGATCTTTCTCAAGGACCCTAATTATTGATTCAACCCAGGAAATAGGCTCAAAACTCTCAATAAGCCTCAGTGTTCGGACACTGTGGAGCTAAAATAAATACATTCAAATCAAAACACTGAAAAGATTAGGTGCAACCACATTTAACATAGCAGCTTATGGTTGTTAAAGACTGTGGCTTATCAAAACTCATTTTCCTGACACAAATTTTTGTTTAAATTTTTCTCAGCAAAAATCAAACCTGTTACATTTGGATCACAGGATGAACACCATTGTGATACTGATGCTTCCTTGAGTAAGCGACATAAAATGTCTTTGTTTCAAATTTAACTAAAAGGACATTATGTTTTATTTTTAAATTAGCATAAGTCTGTTATGGAATTTCGTAACATTTGTCAGAAAACATTTAAGTTTGGATAAAAAAGCAACCTGACTGACACAAGCACCAGAAAACATTTTAACAATAATTTAACCAACTGCTTGACATTTAGCAAGGTGATAATTCAATATACCTGCTTCTGACTGAGAAATACAAAAGTTTTTCCTTCAAACAGCGTTTTTCTTCGAATATCGGCATTGAATGACACCTCGCTAGGATCTAATTGTGTCTCAGCCAAGTTTGGAGTGAATCTGTAGATAAGAAGATAGAAACTTCATTTCAAAACAAACTCATGTGATCAATTCGTACTTACATATTTGTTAAATAGTTTATTAATATGTAAGCACAACATTGGAATAGTGCAGAAGGTAAAGAACTTTATTAGCACCACACTAATTTTATTATTTATAGTGAAACTGTATGCTAAACATAAAATCAGGGACAAATCTACCATAAACCAATTCAATAAATGAACCAATTCAATGATTTGTAGTTTCTCTTCCTAAAACGATTTTCGATGCGAGTAATTTCATGGCAAATTAACAGTTTCCAAATATTACTCTGACAGCTTTCTCTAATCAGAATTTTCAAATGAGTGACAAATATACCTCCACAATATGGCCTTTACACAAAACTATGGCATCCATTTGAAACAAATGGACCAAAAGAAAATGCTTGAATTTGTGAATGCTTAACAGTGAATTTTGAAAAATTAAGTTTAATTACGGCAATTACTCTGTCAACATTTAGTGGTTTGTAACCAAAGTCAAACTTTACCTGTTTTTTTATGAGGTTACACCTAATTACCTAAAATAATTCATGAGATATTGTCCGGAACCTGTGTTTTTAGGGATTTTAAGTCGAAAAGGGGCCATAACTTTGTCAACAATTGGTGGTTTGTAATCAAAGTCGAACTTGCGTAGTAAAACTTATTTAAATCTGTCAAGCCTTTCATGAGTTATCATCTGGAAACAGTGCTTTTAGAAAAATTTAAGTTCAATAGGGGCCATAACTATGTCAACATTTAGTGGTTTGTAACCAAAGTCGAACTTGACCTGTATTTTATGATGTTACACTTATGTACTTAAAATAATTTAAATTTGTGAAGCCTTTTATGGGTTACTGTCCGGAAACTGTGTTTTTAGGGAATTTAAGTCGAAAAAGGGTAATAACTCTGTCAACATTTATTGGTTTGTAATCAAAGTCCAACTCGACCTGTATTTTATGATGTTACACATGTGTACCAAAAATTATTTCAATATGTCAACATGTCAAGCCTTTCCTGAGTTATTGTCCAGAAACCATGAAAACCAACAGACTGACAGACCGACAAGCTCACACCTATATACCCCCCCCCAACTTCATTTGTGGGGGTATTATTAGTTACACTGTTAGTAACTGAGTGTGTATGGGATATACACCCTCAGTGGTTTCATACCATACGAGAGCGCATATCTCACCGACAACCTTCCACTGGTTTCTTTTACCATTTAAAAATTAACAAAGGAAAAATAACAAAATAACACGAAACACGCACTATGACGTCACGAAAATAAACAAAGTGACGTCATTAGACTGCGTCATTAGACTTCTATGGGGTATTGAAATAGATCCATGGTGTATGGAAAATACCCTATGGTCATGTGACTGCTCTTAGCCAATCTGATTGCGTCAGTTATGTAGGAGGTGAGATATAACTAAATATGAAGATCAATTAGAATGATAATCCAGGCCTTTTTCTGACCTTTTTGGAACCTGGTTTAAAATTGGGAATTTCTTAACGTAAAATTTGCCTAATTGGGAAAAGAATGTACAAACAAATCTTGTTGTCAGTATCAATTTCCATTAAATAGTTAATAAAGAAGAATACATATACAAGTTTTTTGTTCTTTAAATATTTCTTGATGTAATTTTCGTCAAGATTGTGCAGTGCCAAGCCATATTCTGTAGCTGAGGGGAATTTATTTTTGCAATTGGGAAAAAACAACCATATTTTTCATTGGGAATGGGTCAGATATTCTGACCCGTGAGGCTTATAGAAACAGGCCTGTAATCTTACCGGTAAGGATCAGGTTTCTCAACAGAACCTTGAAGGTGCTTGATGTACATATCAAAGAAGTCAGGAGTCACTATCGGCTTCTGTGAAACCAGTGCACAAATGGCCTGCAATGCAATGGTTAACAGAATGTGGCCGATGACAGAACATGTTTTAAAATCAAATCTCAGAGATTAGAGTCTACTTGTCCTTTTAAAAAGTTGTTATGTAGGCTAGCAATGCTCACACTGTCATTCCCCGACTACTGTGTAAGCCATTAATTACGAATTTGAGTACATGGCTAAATAAACTATTTGGTTAAAACTTCTCCTTCCAAAAGCTCAAAACATAACTCATATATAACTTAAAATAAATTTGGCAGAAAAACTATTTTCGACAGAGAGAGACCTGCATAAACTCTCTGTAAACAAAGTTTTGAAGCAATTTTAAGTAAAAACAATTGTGACATTGTCATTATCAAATAAAAGTCTAAAAGCTATATAACATGGTTGTCATAATCAAATAAAAGTCTAAAAGCTATATAACAAGGTTGTCTTTATCAAATAAAAGTCTAAAAGCTATATTACAAGGTTGTCATTATCAAATAAAAGTCTAAAAGCTATATAACAAGGTTGTCATTATCAAATAAAAGTCTAAAAGCTATATAACAAGGTTGTCATTATCAAATAAAAGTCAAAAAGCTATATAACAAGGTTGTCATTAGCAAATAAAAGTCTAAAAGCTACATAACAAGGTTGTCATTATCAAATAAAAGTCTAAAAGCTACATAACAAGGTTGTCATTATCAAATAAAAGTCTAAAAGCTACATAACAAGGTTGTCATCATCAAATAAAACGAGCGATTTTCATCTAAATGTAAGCGATCAGGCAATGGGTCTAGGGGGCCTACTTGTTATATTATTTAAAACTTCCTGAAAAAACAACCAATATTCTTACCATTTTAAACGATGAATTTGATCTGCAATCGGTTAATAATGACAACCCTGATTATATCATTTTGAACGACTATTGTAATTATGAAGGTGTAAGGAATAACTTGGGTAGGAATAACTCGGGTAACACTTTTGATTGCCAAAACATACCTGAAAACCAACAACTCACCTTAATTGTAACACTAATCTTGTTCATCACGAGGTAAGAGCAATCCCGCTGCCATTCCTTGGCCACATGCCCTCCAAGCATACATAGTTGCTGATGCAGCGATTTCTTCGAAGCGCTTTCCAGACACGATGTTGTCACCACTAGTGGCTCAAACACTACCCTAAAATTCATCACAGACAAAACGCAAATTTTGGAGAATGATCCAGAGTTCATCTTCTGTTTTAGCATAAAATATGTATAAGGTGTATAATAAATTTTGTCAGACACCCACATTTTTGTTAATGTCTGACCTACAGCTTTCATGTTGTCTGCATTGTTTGCAAATAATCAATCACAGATGAAGTTTAAAAACATAATTTTAAGCACGAAAATGATAAGCCAAATTTTTTGTTTAATTACAAGCATAAGCCTCTTTACTACTTCTGAGTAGCATCTTGTAGTTATTCTGTTAGTGGATATTTTTCTATTCACAAATCACAATGATAAGCCTAATTTTCGTTTTTTGCTTATAAGCTTATGCCTCTATACTACATCCGAGCAGCATCCTCATTTTTACTATAGTTATTCTGATTGTCGATCTTTCAGTAACAATAATATAATGAATTCGGAACAATGTTTTGTTGTGTTGCCCTGCCCATTAATATAACATTACTACCAATGTATTCATTAGAGTTTGCATTTTAAAACAGACACGGCACTATATATATGATGTTGTCCCAACGATTTGGTACCAGTGATTTTTTCAAGCCAATCTGGGGCCGAAATAGGGCCCCATTCGCAAAGCAAAGAGGTACCCTTTTTTCCACAAATTTTAATCCAAAATTCACAATTGCTATCAAGTTTACATCTGATTTTTTGTCTGCTTTCATTTTATTCCATGCAAAGGTTTTCTTCTAGACTTATTAAAAATTGTGTTATTTTCATAATACTGATAAGTTGAAATGTTGTTTTCACAAAATACGGTTTTATGGGCTAATTTTCAAAATTCAAAGGGCCCGGGCCCCATTTCACAATTCAAAGGGCCCAGGCCCCATTTCACAATTCAAAGGGCCCGGGACCCATTTTACGGGCTAATTTTCACAATTCAAAGGGCCCGGCCCCATTTTACAGGCAAATGTTCACAATTCAAAGGGCCCGGGCCCCATTTTACGGGCTAATTTTCACAATTCAAAGGGCCTGGGCCCCATTTTACAGGCTAATTTTCACAATTCAAAAGGCCCGGACCCCATTTACGAAGTACTGAAAAAAAACACACTGGGTACTGACAATGCTGAATTCGTTAAATTACTCCTCTTTATCTATATTTTATTTTATTTTTTGGCTCCATTATTTATTCTAATGTAACTGTTTCGTTTTAAGACTGCTTTAACTCTTTTGTCCTTTTTATGCAATGCATTAATTCTTTAATATTCCCTTATACATGTAATTTAAAAGATTTACATGAAAGATGATTTCTGTGAGCCAAAGTATATTGAGTCCCCGTCGGACAACAGTTGTTCCCCTTCCACCTTCTTGTTGTTTACCCATGTTCCAAACTTGGAGACGTCCTTCAACTTTAGAAGAGGTAACCTTGTAACACTGGCCTGAAAAAGGAAATGTATTATCTGAAAAATCTATGATAAAAATGACACTTAATGTCATTTTTGGGTAATGCCTGATTAGGTTAATTCCTTTCCAGTTTGGGAAACGATTTATTATATAACATGAAGGGCTGAAACAATATTGCAAAAACCTATATTGCAATATATTGCAACATATTGAAAGGCAATGGGCATATATAAACAGTTTGCAACCTGTCATTGCAGAGTTCAGTGGATAGATAAATTGAAGTACCTTAATTGATCATCACATAAAAAAAGATCAACTTAATATCTACTTTATCCAGGGTCATATTATCCCATTTTTAAGCAACAATTATAATATTATGACTACACATTTAAATAGTATTTTTGTACTTTATTATGAACTATTCTAGTATGGAATAATACAATAAGGAAAACACATATTGCAATACAATACAAGATATATTGGAATATTTTTGCAGCTGTTAGTAACATGTACACGATATGTCTCTGGTGTGGGAGGAGGCTTACAAAATATTACAAAATTATAAAGAGCATAAACTTTTTCACTAGAATACCAGAAGAGAAAAACTCATGATTCAAACGTGACATGCAACAAGACCCGACAATAGCTACTTACGTAATAAAACAAAGATTGAAATGTAATACAGTTCCGTTACACAAGTGTAAATGAAGTGTCATAGATTGATTAACACGTCAGAACTGCATGTACATGAAAATGATGTGGTTACCAAATTGGCCTCTGAATGTGTCATTGAGATTTCTGCATGTTTCCGGCTGACAGTGGCATCATTGGCAACCAAAATATCGCAGTCCCTTCTCCCAACGAGATACAGCTTATCACCCAGAATCACAACACGGTGATCTGTTGAAGATAAAAAGCATATATTAAAACAAGAGCTTTGTCACAGTAGTTGCAGCGGGCCCCGATTGATAGCATGTTTGAAGGTGAGGAACCTTTTTACTATTATTAGTAACGGTGACCTTGACCTTGATCCCACCCACCCCCTATGCAATCCCAAGCAATGTCTTGATAAAAGTTATCTATGTATGAAGTTTAATTACAATAGCTAAATTCGTTCTTGAGTAACTGAGCGGAAACCGTTTTTCTATTTTTTGTAACAGTGACCTTGACAGTGACCCCATCCATCCCCTATGTAATCTCAAGCCAGGTCTCGATATAAGGTATCTATGGATGAAGTTTCATTAAAACATTTCAATTCGTTCTCAAGTTAGAGAGCTGAAACCAAAAGTTGACTCCGCCTGCAAATGAAAAATTAACAAAGGGCAATAACTCCAGAATTATGAAGTGCAGAGTAACGGTTCTTGTGCACTGCACTTCTCCTCAATGCGATCTATCCACCTATGAAGTTTCAAGTTAATACCTCTTATAGTCTAAGAGTTATGCTCCAGGCAAAAACGAAGTATGAAAAATTAACATAGGGCAATAACTCCAGAACCATGAAGTGCAGAGTAATGGTTCTTGTGCACGGCACTTTTCCTAAATGAGATCTATCCACCCATGAAGTTTCAAATTAATAGCTGAAACGGTTTTGAAGTGATGAAAGAAAGCATGAAAAATGTGGACGGATGGACGAACAGACGGACAAACAGGGTGATTACTATAGGGCACCCGCAAAAAATAACACCATTTAGGGGTGACCACAAAAATAAAATCTAACAGACTAATAAGTCTTTTTCACAGATTGTTTAAATAATTATAACAGATACCAAGTCTTATTTATAAGATGTGCAACAAATTTAGTGTTTCATTTTGTATCGGGCTAAATTCATTGGAACGTCTTATTGCCAATGGACCTTTTTAATGGTGGAAACCTGAAAGTTAACATTTTCATTAATTCCTATTATTTGCAACAATAATGATATCCATTGATGTAGTTTACATAGACAACACCTGAATTGCTTAACATATGCAGAAATTTACCTCGGACATGCATAACTTCAGATTCAAACCTGTGTATTCATCTACTACATTTATGTACAGACCGCCATTATTTTGCCTTGTGTACACCTTCAACTTTATTAATAGAATCAACTGACCAATAGAAATGATGCAGTGCCCTGAATTAGCAAACTATCATTAAAAATTGAACACAGCAGCAGGGATGGAAATTAACATATTTTGTCTGGTTGCCCGAGTGGACCCCTAGCTTTCTAGATTTACGAGCCCATCCAAATTTTTAGGGGCCCACCAAATTATAATTTTGAAAACGGATGTTGAACATTACAGTGATATTCAGTATATGGAAATAGCTTGTTGAAAACTATATTGGAAATTTAATTCTTTAATAAGTCAATACATGAATTATAGTATACATCCATCAGAACAGAACTTGAGAACTCATAATAATAGGGCAGCCATTAGCAATAGCTGCAATGCAATAACTGCAATTCATACAATTATTAACGTCATGAAAAAGCTATGTTTCCTGGAATGCTCTTTTTCGTTTGTTTTTGTCATAAACTTGTAGATATTTACGTTTAGCATCGTTTGACTACATTCTGTTTCTGGGAGCTTTTTAGCCCCTCAACATATTTCCACATATTAAATTTAAACAAAGAAGACATGGTAAAGACTCAAACAAATTTATTATTAAAATATAGATGCTGCTGTTTACTTGTTAAAATTTGCAAAACCAACGTTAAACACGCATAAAAAACTATATCTGCTTCATAAAACAATGTCAACAAAGGGGGCAGCCATGTTTTAATGCAAAGATGAAATGAGCGTAACGATTGGCCGAGATATGTATCGATAGCTTTTGTTGGATGAACAATTAATAAATCAGTGAGTTATTGTCATCGGAAGTGGAGTTAAGCTTTCTAAAAAGCTAGTTGCCAAAGTGGACTACCAGCTTTTTAGAATCACTCGCCCACTGCAAAAAAATGGGGCGAGTGGGCGCCTGTTAATGTCCATCCCTGGTGCTG
Source organism: Congeria kusceri (assembly GCA_027627225.1). Classification (NCBI taxonomy): domain Eukaryota; kingdom Metazoa; phylum Mollusca; class Bivalvia; order Myida; family Dreissenidae; genus Congeria; species Congeria kusceri. The sequence goes on from CM051036.1 coordinate 17,404,380, forward strand.
TGAATATCGAGATTTATTTTAAAAAGCAAAGGTGTTTAGGTTTAAATTGACCATGCATCCAAAATGAAAGTTTCATTATAAAAATATTTATTTATGGAACCTTAATTAAGACAGGTTTATATGCCCAGGGGCCGTATTCCAGAAACATCTTAAGTTTATCTTAAAATATTTTCACTTAAGTTCCAATTTTTGTAAGGTAATATTTTGAAAACTAGATATAAATTAATGAATCCAATTGCAGTTAAGTAGATAGTAGTTAATAATAAGTTGATAATTAGTGAACATTTGGCATTATTTCATGCATACATAGAATAAAATGCTTAAGAAAAATGACAATTTTAAGGCTAAGGATAAGATTTCACTTAAGATGTTTCTGGAATACGACCCCAGGCATGTAACTCTTTTTGCAATACTTTCACAATAACTATCTAATTTTGGGACAGGAAAGTTGCGATCAAAATCCAGTCGGAACAATATAGACAAACAAGGATAATTTTCCACAACAGAAATGATCCTTCCCCGGTTATGCACTGCAGCGTATATTGCCCATATAAAAAGTAGCTTAATATACGCCCGGTGCTAACAAGTTATTCTAAACAGATAGCATGACACAAAAGGAAGCCATCAGCTTCGTAATGTATCACACAAATACATTGAATACTGAAATGATGAAAATAATTTACAGCCTGTCGAAAATTACAGCTCTTTATTCAGAACACTACCATTAGCATATAATCCGACAAAATATGTGTTATTATTGCAATGATTTATTGTCCGAAAGTGAGCTATCCGAATCAAATATCCGTTTAAATAAATTGATGATTTTAGAACAACACGTAAATGACAACTTACTAACCTGGAATGGAGTGAGATATGATGTACCACATGTTTTAAATCAAGCCAATATTACAGGGTAGAGTTATATTCAAAGATTTATATCTGTTTTTAGTTTAATTGCGATTTCCACCATTTTCGTCCGCATAAACTATTACCGCACTTATTGTAGGCTACACACCACTAAACAAAATCGGGATCCAGACATTAAAACTCAAAGACATAACAACCCCAGTACAATTCCGATGACATGTTATCCCAAACACATTTCGACTCCTTAGTCAAACCATTACTAAATAAACAGCATACTTTCGTTATTTTTCATATATTTTAAGGAAAATAATTGTGTTTGCGACGTGTTCCTTCAATGGCCGGTGTGCCTTAATTGAACGGCGGTTTTGTTAACACATCAGAAAGCTTTTTCGTATTATCCAAAGTGTTTTATACGCCCGTCGCCGTTTAAAAATTTACACACGTTCACATAACGCCGGGCTACTGCATGCATTGTTTTTTCGATAAGTTTATTATTATAACTATCCTTTCTTCTAGTTTTCAGCAATTGAACTCCACTGTTGTGATTTTCCACTACAAAATTAATAATGCTAAACGTCCTAAACCAGACAGCTAGGTCATATGGATGTGGTAAAATAAATGTTCCTAGTCAAGCGACAAAGCATTTTAATCGAATTTAAATAGTAATGAACATACTACTGAAACGTCTTATTTGACACTGTGGTACTGATAATAAATCACAAAAACTTTCACAATAATTGTGTAGGATATTATTGAATACATTTATATAAAACCGTAAAGTATATACACTGACATACAATACATCATTTTCAGTCAAATTTGATACACTATTGGGTAAGCAAAAACTAAAGCTAGAGCAATACATTGATGTGTGTTGTTGTAAGTTTCACTGATCAATACAACGCTTCAGCAAACAGCAACCTGTAAACAGAGTACGTGTATATAGTATGTACTTTGGTGAATACATTACAAGCAGAAAATGTAAAATATATATATATCGAGCTAACGAACTATTTAAGCAATAATAATAGGCATCGAGCTAACGAATATTATAAGCAACTATAGTAGGCATCGAGCTAACGAATTATCTAAGCAACTATAGTAGGCATCGAGCTGACGAATTATCTAAGCAACTATAGTAGGCATCGAGCTAACGAATTATCTAAGCAACTATAGTAGGCATCGAGCTAACGATTTATCTAAGCAACACTAGTAGGCATCGAGCTAACGAATGATCTAAGCAACAATAGTAGGCATCGAGCTAACGAATTATCTAAGCAACAATAGTAGGGATCGAGCTGACGAATTATCTAAGCAACAATAGTAGGCATCGAGCTACCGAACTAATTTTAGGAATAATAGTGGGCATTGAGATGACAAATTATTAAAGCACTATTACTAGGCATAGAGCTATAAAACGAATTATCTAAGAAACAATAGTAGGCCTCGAGTTAACGAATTATCGAAGCAACAATAGCAAACATCGAGCTAACGAATTATCTAAGCAACAATAGTAGGCATCGAGTTAACCAATTATCTAAGCAACAAAGCATGCATCCAGCTAACCCATTATATAAGCAACAATAGTAGGCATCGAGCTGACGAATTATCTAAGCAACAATAGTAGGCATCGAGCTAAAGAATTATCTAAGCAACACTAGTAGGCATTGAGCTGACGAATTATCTAAGCAACTATAGTAGGCATCGAGCTAACGAATTATCTAAGCAACAATAGTAGGCATCGAGCTAACGAACTATCTACGCAACTATAGTAGGCATCGAGCAAACGAATTGTCTAAGCAACTATAGTAGGCATCGAGCTAACGAATTATATAAGCAACAATAGTAGGCATCGAGCTGACGAATTATCTAAGCAACAATAGTAGGCATCAAGCTGACAAATTATCTAAGCAACAATAGTAGGCATCGAGCTTACAAATTATCTAAGCAACAAAGCATACATTGAGCTAAGAAATTATCTAAGCAACAATAGTAGGCATGTAGTTAACCAATTATCTAAGCAACAATATAATACATTGAGCTAACAAATTATATAAGCAACAATAGTAGGCATTGAGCTAACGAATGATCTAAGCAACAATAGTAGGCATCGAGCTAACAACTTATCTAAGTAACAATAGTAGGCATCGAGCCAACGAATTATCTAAGTAACAATAGTAGGCATCGAGCTAACGAATTATCTAAGCAGCAATAGAATACATTGAGCTAACAAATTATCTAAGCAACAATATAATACATTGAGCTAACAAATTATCTAAGCAACAATATAATACATTCAGCTAACATTATCTAAGCAGCAATAGAATACATTGAGCTAACAAATTATCTAAGCAACAATAGAATAAATGGAGCTAACAAATTATCTAAGCAGCAATATAATACATTGAGCTAACAAATTATCTAAGCAGCAATAGAATACATTGAGCTAACAAATTATCTAAGCAACAATAGAATACATTGAGCTAACAAATTATCTAAGCAACAATAGAATACATTGAGCTAACAAATTATCTAAGCAACATTAGTAGGCATCGAGCTAACAAATTATCTAAACACTAATAGTTGTCATCGAGCTTATTTATCAAAGCAATAACAGCATACATCGACTGTGCTAACTAAATGTAGTTATCTAAACAACAACAAGTCGAGCTTTGAGATCTCAATGAAGATCGATATCCTCTATGCATTCCACGAGGACATCGTGATATGAGTCAAAGCCACGACGAGCGTATAATTACCGGTAGCAAATTATCTGTAATCCAATAATATGCGCGCGATTTGATCAAATGTCCTTGAGTTTCTTGAAAATAGCAAGCGTTAAACACTTGTCTTATCACTGACAAATTGAGTCACATGAGAGTGGGAACATTGCACAAACAGGTAAGACTATTTTGTGTTCTTCTCTTCTAAATATTACATTATAAAACAATTTTTACAAAATTATCGAATTAAACTTTAAGTATAAATGTTATTAGTTTGTCTTATATATGAATCATAGATATGGTCAGTTCCCAAGAAATCAATCCAAAGTAAACGTTTCATCGAGACACACACATAAAAAACACAGATTGAGCGCATTTTAAAATACACCTGGGAACGATGGGATACATGTTTCTTTTGCTAGTATTAAAGGGACGGTTTCACAGTTTTGGGTTGGAAAAGTATTTTTCTATAAATGGAATTAAAAAAAAGAAGAAGATGTAGAATCTATCAAAACTTGTCATCTGCAATGCTGTTTTGGTTACAAAACATAATTATTTTTATATTTATTATGCCTTTTAAAGTAAAAAAAATACTAGGGTATGTCTACCAGGTGGGAAACAATCTCGACAAATAAGAGATATTCGTCAAAAGTTTAACTTTTCACAAATAATGTGTTTTTCAAACATTGAAATATAAACAATAAATGTTTTATCGAACAGGGAAAAGTCAGTTTTAAAAATTATGTTTTCACAGCCAAAAACTGTGAAACTGTCCCTTTAAAGAGACTATGTAAACGAACGCTGTCAGATGCCATTTGTTCTCACAACTCCGACGTATATTATTCATACTTTATAAATTTAATGTTTACGTCTTTATATAATTTATATAATATAGTACCATTTACAGTGCTATACGATATCACTTTTTTCGTAGACATCGTTCTTTTAAATACATGTTTCAGATCTGGAACACACAGTTCAGAAACAATGGGTAAGTAGTTATATTTTTTAAATAAATTTCTTATAAATATTAACTATGACGTTAAAGTATGTATATACGATTTTTGTCATATCGAATAATATGATGAAGGGTATTTCCTATTTAGACAATAACACGTTAATAAAGATTCATAAACGAGTTATATCGTATTATCAATGAACACGAATAGACCCGTACATCAGATATTGCTAATGTCCACGGACAACACTAATTACTTTAACTGATATTATTGCTTTATGTTTTACCAACAAATCATGGTTTGAATATTTTTTGGAAATATTCATGGGTCAATTTAGAAGAAATCTGCGTGTCGTCCACTATTGTCAATGTCATTTCAACAAGATTCCACAGGACGTCTGCCCAAGTCCCCATGCATACGTACACGTTCTTAAGTAATATCCGATGTACGGGTCTGCAGTGTTTATTATGACATTGCAATGGTATAAACAACTCGTTTATTACAAGTTTTTCGTAAAAGGTTGGTTCTTTTGAACTTTTCTTCCATTTTAAATCGAAATATGTGATGATTAATTGTATAAATTGTTTTTATTCCTACGCTCATTTTTTCTTGTAAAATCTTTTATTCTTCAAATGTTTGTTGCTGATATTACTATGACATCATTTGTGCAGCCTTTTAGATTGGCTTTTCAAAAACAAATGTGGTAAAACTCTCCATGTCAAATGTTGCTTAATGGACGTTTTCACAGAATACATATTCAATTATGAATTAAAATTTATCCACGAAATGCAATCGAATGACGCTTAAATTACTAACCCTGACCCAACTGGAATGGTCTATTAGCCATTGGACAGTGTGTCTTTTTTAAAAGTATGTCTGAAATAAATACTTACTGGCACTACTCACATGCTCACGTAACAAATGGTTCAGAAAACGAAATACAAACAAAAACCTGATTATCAAGTATGGACATACAACAACGCAAATATTGAAATGCCGAAGAAATCTACGAAACTTATAGTTATACGAATACATGTATTTATGATATTGCAGTAAATAGAACATAATACACACAATGTCAACGTCAACCAAACTTCAATGTAATTATTTCATGTGTACGTATATTACCAGTCCTGTATCATCATACCGATGCTGAATCGGCACTGCAGATCCAACAGAGTGGACTTATTAAGCAGGCACCAGGAAGGTATGGCAAAGGGGTATACTTGACTTCAATGGGTCCGGATGCTTCTTTGAAAAAGGTATCTTATCACTTTATAGTTATGTACGTGTTCGCTTTAAATGTATGAATACATCATGATGGATAGATTAATGCAGGTTAAAGCACACATTACAACACATAACATATTCGAAATGTTGATATAGGACAATGGTATAATTAACACGTGGTTAATAAAACCGTCATAAACAATTAATAGACAACCTATGCTCTTTTGAAATGCATATACATAACACTTGAAAGTCATTATATTGAAATAAAATTTAATATGCTACAGGAACTACTATTTAGAAGCAATTAAAAGTAATATATGCAGTTCGAACTGATTCAACAATATTTAAATTAAAATTACAGAAGTTTGAGTAAACATGTGAGGTAACTCAGGATGGCATATGAAAGCCAGAAAGCTTTCTTCCGAAGGGGTCCTTCATATCTTAATTATCAATGTCCGCAATCATATGGTGCGACATTTCTAATTTGTTTTGTAGCTTCTGGTAAACAACTATGATGATGATCTATCTAAAAGCAAAATGAAGAAGCTAATAGAAAAGAGAGGACACAAAACTGAAGTTTGCATCCAGCTCGATATCCCAGGAGATATTTTGGAGGAATTCGTGGTGAAATGCGAGACCAAAGGTCGCGATGTCTACCTTTTCAAAGGCGACATTATTTTGAGTGACATGAATGACGTGCAAATATTCATGCGAGAGTAGGACGCACATCGCTGACAACAATGTCATGGACTTAAAAGAGCTACACACATCTACCAGGGAAACTAGTTCTATACACTATATAGAGTATACACGTATAAAAATAAAATATGTTATAAGTCATAGTTTATTTCAATACTGGAGGCCCATGCAAAACATATAACATTCAAAAATATGTACAATTTTAAGCAAGGTGTGAAACAGATCATATAAACATGAATTGCAGAAGAAACGTATACATTTTTAACATACAAGTCTTCCAGTAGTACGCATTTAGCGCAAAGTTATCATAATAATGTATAATATATTATACAAAAAGATACATTTATATTCAAAGTTACCAAAATACCCAAAAATACTATATTTGATTACTGTACATGGTTTTTTCGTCTATTAAAACTATGAAGTAAAAACGTGGCAATCGATTTTATAAGAACTTCATTTTGGGCATTCATAAGAATATTACATTTTTTTATTTATTTTAGGGTTTATGCAATATTTTTGAGGTAAATGTTCCTCTCTTAAACTTTTGTAAAATTTACAGCAAAGTAAAATATGGAATTCATCTTCAATATATCCTTCGTTACGTAAAACACATAGTCGTTGGTGCCTCGGGATATTTGAATACCGACCCTTTTCAATATTTAAACAGTGTGTGCTGACCTTAAAGCTAGCATTAATGTGTCTAAATGCTTTGATATCTAAAATATCTAAATATGTTTCATACTTAAATGCAGTTTTAAACATACAATATGCACTTAATTTTGAATAAGATACTACATGTGAATGCCATGTCTGTAAAAATTGGTCTTTAAGTCTTAAAATAATATTTGCATTAAATTGCGTTTCAGTATTAACTGTCTAGTTTTCCCATACATATCCATAACCATTCACTTGTAAAAAATTTCTAAGCGAGGAAACCCAATTTTTATATCCCGCTCGGTCATCTAGTATCATCATATTGTAGCACTTTTTAACATATCTGTCATTTGACATTTTTAATATTTTTAACCAATACTTAATGACCCTTTTAGTAGTTTCAATATGTAATGAATACGTATTGCATTCTCCTAACACTGCTATGCTAGTAGCGTTTGGACATACACACATAAACCTCTTACACGCATAATATTGTACTCTTTCTAGTAGGTCAAATGATTTGATACCCCAAATTTCCGATCCATATAACAACTGTGGGGATATTTTTGTGTCAAACATTTAAAAAAATACAGATTTAGATAGCTGCTTATTTGTGCTATACAATGCACTTAATGTAGACACTAATACACGTTTACCCTTTATACATAAGGATTCAACCATTTTATTTATTGACAATTGTCTGGTAAAGGTTAGACCAACATAGCAAAATTCTGTTACAGATGTTATTGGAATATTATTGTATGACCATTTTTCATTTCGGGATAGAATACCACCATTTTTAAAAACTACAATATTTGTTTTCTTTGTATTTACAGTGAGTTTATAATCTCTGCACAAACTTGAAAGTCTATCTAACTGGCGTTGGAAGCCATGAACAGTATCTGATAGTAAGGCCATGTCGTCTGCAAAAGTAAGCAGCATTATTTGGATTGTTTCCGGATGTAATTGTATACCAGTTAAATTACTGTTGTTAAAAATATGCACTAGTTCATTTAAAAAGAATGAAAACAGGATCGGGCTTGCTAAACAGCCTTGTTTTAAACCGGTCGTACATGGCATGTACTAGCTTCTTATGTTTGCAGAATTATCACAACGTATACATACCTTAACTTGAGTACACATACTTTTCCCTTTAGACCCGCTTTGTGTAAAACATTCCAAAGAAGCGGTCTATTTATAGTATCAAAGTATTTCTGAAAATCAAAGAATGCTACATATATTTTGCCTCTTTTACGTCTTAAGTACCTGTCTATTATACTTTTCAATATAAATGCATTATCTACTGTTAAATATCCAGCTTTAAAGCCACATTAAAGCCACATATGTGAAACTGCAGTTGTAATTGCAGGAGAGAAACCCTTTTTACCATCATCATTATTAAAGCAAATTATCAATTGCCAACATAACACAACACTGAACAATTAAGATCATCACGAAATAAGCACAAAACACAAATACTATAACGGCCATTGCAAATATAGAAATAATGAAACTCTGGAGACATCATCAGGAGAGAAACCCGTATTAACATACACTGGTCCTTTGTTTGAGGCAAGTGACCAATTGCCTATACAATACAGGACAATACGTTAGTGATGGGAATCAGTCCTACAAATATTCGTTGATTAATCAGAGCCAAAAGTGACAGATTAATCAACTAATCATGACTAAATTATTGTTCAACAGAAATATTTCGTCCAATCCTTTTTTAAAACCAATTTATATGTTTGTCAATTTATTTTGTTATACTTAGTTTTATTTTAAACAAAAATGGATTGCATTTGCAGTTTTGCTATTGTTGAAACAAAAAAAAAGTCATAATGTAATTTTAACTGCTTGACTTAATTAGACTGTGAACGTTAATAATGTATTAAAAATTTACATATAATCTAAAAAGGCAATTTATAGAGAATATGTAGTGTATGACGCCAAGCACCCCTCCCCCTTGACACTGTAGTGATTTGTCGGTTATACATGTAATACAAAAGACACTAAACAAAGTAGAAGCTCTTTATAAGGAAGTACGTGTACATACAAGTAGAATACATATTTTACGATTTTAAAACCACAGGCAAGAATTTACTTCCACAATGTATATTTCATAAATGTTCAAAAATAAAGTATTTACCAATCCGTGCTAAAATGCATGTAAATTATGAAAATCCTTTAGTGGACACACTAACAACCTATGAAGGAATGTTTAATAGTATTGTATATTGCATTGAATGAGCAATGTATTTTATTTATAATACCGGTATATTTCGCAGTTTAGAACTACAAAACACTATTTTTGACTACATAATACATAACAAATAGTACCCGTGACATGTACACATTTCGTTGATTAATTTCTCCCATCGTCTTCGTCACGTCATGGCTCTGTTCGTCATGATTATCTGACGAAATGATTAATCAGCCCATCACTTCAATACATACAACACAACACAAAACATAAAAATGATTAAAACTGGGGTCACAGCCTTGGAACGGTCAATGCAAAGCGTTGGGGTTTTTAACCGGTTTCAAGGCATGCCGAACCTCACACTTAGCCCAGAATTAATCACAAAACACGCACTTGTAAATACATCGGGGGTTGAAACATACATGCTTTAGTTTAGAATATGATTTACTCATGTGAACATTTTCAATATTAATATATTTGACAATAAAAAGGTAGCCAATTTTATTTTGTTCTTATCTGAAACACTTTTAAGAAGATTGAAAAGAAACTGGAAAGCTCGGGTAATATTTTCCAATCGCTGGCGGCAGGCAAACATTAAATTGTTTGGTAGTTCTGCGACGACATGCAATATATAACGATTGTAGTCACATGCGTCTCTACTTGGAACTGGAATGAGGTTTGAACTGAATCATGCACAAACAATTTATATTTGGCAATGTATAACTTAAATAAACGTAAAACTATGCAACTGTTACATTAAAATATATAATGGTCGAAGCAGAATAGAAATCGATTAATGTTTAGATTATGCTACCCCCCACCCCTCCCCTACTAACAAAGCCGATGCAATGGATATATCACTCTGGTCTCTCTGTTGAATTTACAGGATATATAATCATTAAGCCTCAGTTAAGCCTCAGGCACACATTCCCGATTATGGCTCTTGATAGCGTCCCGACAGCGCTACGATACAAATATTAAAAAAGTCGGGAATGTCGGGACGATGTCGGGACGTTGTCTGGAGGTGTCGGAACGCTGTCGGTACGCTGTCCTAAGAATCGGGAATTATCGGGACATGTTCGGCGTGAACGGCCAAGCACTCCCGACAGTTAGGTTTGTACCTTAACATTCGGAAGACTCAGCCCAATTTGTATAGTCGGAACTCTGTCGGGTAAGAATCGGCTGTATCGATTCAATTTGGGGACGGTGTCGGGACGTTATCGGGACAATGTCCTGTGGAACAGAATTGTTAATTCATTATAAATTATATAGAAATATCAATTCTGGAGTATTGCGGCAGTCACAATTTCCCGATTATGGCTCCCAACAGCGTCCCGATAGAGCAACGATACAAATAATCAAACAGTCTTGAATGTCGGGACGCTGTCGGGACACTTCCGGGAAACTGTCTGATCGCATTCGGGTGAATCGGGACGTTGTCTGGACGCTGTCGGGACATATTCGAACTTATGATCAAAAATAGAGTTTCGAGCCCCGAATCTCAGAATATTGTCTCGACTTTTGACATATTTGATTCGGGAGGCTGTCGGCTTAAGAACTGCAGTACAAATCGGGAATGTGTGACTAAGGCATCACTTATTCCCGATTATGGCTACCGACAGCGCTACGATACAAATAATAAAAAAGTCGGGAATATCGGGACGGTGTCGGGAGCTGTCTGGAAGCTTTCAGTACGCTGTCCTGAGAATTGGGAATCATCGGGACACGTTCGGCGTGATCGGCCAAGCACTCCCGACAGTTAGGTTTTCCCTTAACATTCGGTAATTTCAGCCGATTTTGTATAGACGGGACTCTGTCGGGATAGATTCGGCTGTATCGGGCCAGAATCGGGACGGTGTCTGGACGGTGTCGAGACGTTGTCGGGACAATATCCGGTAGAACGGGAATGATATTGCATAAATATATATATACATACATCACGTCTGGTGTATATATCGTGTGTATTGTGCGTGTTTGTGTGCGTTTGTCATTCATCGACAGAGCTTTGACCGACTACCATTAATGCTTCCCGATTATGGCTCCTGACAGCGTCCAGACAGCTCTACGATGCAAATAATACAAAAGTTGGGAATGCCAGGATGCTGTCGGGACGCTGTCGGGAACTATCGGGACACTATCGGGACTTTGTTGGATCGCATTCGGGAAAGCGGGACTCTGTCGGGACTCTGTCGAGACGCTGTCGTGACGCTGTCGGAACCATATTCGATCTTTTGATCAGAAATTGAAATTCGAGCTCCGAATATCAGAAAAGTGTCCCGACTTTTGACATATTTGATTCGGGACGCTGTCTGCTCGAGAACGGCAGGAAAAATCGGGAATGTATGACTGAGGCTTTACAGGTATATGGCATACTAAACGTGCGTCGAAGTTGAGGCTGATGATGTACTGGACATGCACACGCCCACTCACGCACATGTACATACCAAGAACTAAACACTTTGATTGCAGGCAAGTGACAATTGCCCATACAACATCACACAGCAGAAAGAACAAAAATAAACACAAAACACACATATGATATAGGCAAATCAACAATTTCTGTTTCTCCCCCGATTTCATAAACAACAACAAACAGAATACATTAATGTCACTCCTCATTCAGAATCTATATTCTAAATAATGTGTTGTTAGGAATAAAGATGAATTGAACGGCCAAAAATTATAAAGCGTGTGTTCCGCTTTTCGTTGATATTAAAGAAACGTGTATCACTTGTATCAATAACATAGTATTAAAATGCTCGCCTATGCATTCTGTAGCATCTTGCATGGAACGTTCTTAATTGCGTTATGTTAATCTCTTTGGATAATTACATTCAAAACAATATTTTTGAGACGACACAAGTCACTAGATAAATATTATTGTAAGAAGTAATGCATCTATAAGTTTTAGCCTTTGAGCATGAAATGTTAGTTTTGCATGAATAGGGTGACGTTAAGAATTCTCAAGTTATTGATACAGCGTAAATAATGATGCATAACTAGGTACTAATTTGTGCCTACATGGTAGCACTTTAGACTTTAAGATAAACAATATCATCTAACTGAATTTTTTAAAATTTAATTTAGTTCCTTTACTTCTGATATACAGATGCAATAAAACAATCATGTATGTTATACATTGTAGTTTCTTAAAATATAAACACTTCTATACCATTATTACGAGGACTACAAATACCTATTACGCTACATCTTATGATACTAAAATGATATTAAACATATCCTGCAATGATTCATGAAGTCAGTTGTGTATTTTACACAAAACGTTAAACATTCCGTTCCCAACTACTAGTATTCATTGGTTTAACAAAGGTATCTCCGGGCTAAAATATACTCGTATTGTACTTGAAATGGAACACTAGTAATAAGATATTACATATATTGCAGATATTGATTCTAGGAACGCGACAGCTGAGTTGATATTGAATTCTAAATATAATTTAAGGCACAGCTACAACTTGTATTGAACTGTTCATGACTCACGTCTAATTGATACAATGTATACAATGCATTCCATGAATTTTTTAACTGTTTTGTTCCAAATTAAAACTCTATTGTATTTTTTACCACAATGCCGTGATTTTCCGCGTTTACTAAAAAAAAATCTAAATAGGTTTACATTGTCATATTGTTATATTGAAACAAACCCTGACTATTCTTTGAAAAAAATGCAACAACATTAAGCATTTTCTGATCACCGACGAATTAATTCACATGCGAGCTGGTAAATTGTACGAACAGGTAGGCTTTCTTTGCTTTCTCTAACATTTTAAATAATAAGTTAAGATCTATATATGATAAGAATATCAGAGATAACACGTGTGTTAATATTATTGTAAAACTATGCTGAGCAAAAGCTATTAGAGATCTTATTGACAATCTAGGCTTTAGTTATATATGACATGAAAATGATAATATTATATAAATATCATATGGCAGCGTGTGTGACATTGATATTGTCAACCCGAGGGCAGAATGTCCACCGAGGCGAATGCCGAGTGGTGCCATTCTGTTTCGAGGGTTGACAATATCAATGTCACACACGCTGCCACTTGATATTAATTTTATTATACCGAACAAAATTGAGTAAAAAAAGGTAAACACATGTTTAATTCTGCCCATCAAGATTGAAGAATGTATAAATTTTTAATCTTCAGAAATACTTGCAAACTATTTTTATTGACAGTTAACTTTGAAGAAAATCGCTTGTTTACACATTAAATAGTGATGTCACGCCTATATGACGTTACGACAAGGGAGGTAATGTTTTCATGATGTGGTTAAAAACTGACGCAGTTACTTGCCCTTATATGACATTCAAATGTCAGCGCGGTCACATGACCTGACAGTCACGTTCGCTGTGTGACGTGTCAAAAAAAGTTGAACTGTGTTTGACAGTAAAACCATCTCTTTCATGGGTAATGGGAATTTATCATTGTAGACAAAAGTGAGGTATAATAAAACAAATTATTATCCTATGCTCAAACAAAGACTTCGAGATCAGTATGTTCAGACATGGTGCGATACAGTTAACTCTCAAAGTAAACTAGATGATTATCAGGGGCGTGCCTAGGCTTACGCACTTACGCACGTGAGTAGCCTTTGTTGGAAAAAATCAAAAAAATATAAAAGTGCGAAAATCACTCAGAATGTTGAAGCCTTACCCGGGTTAGTACCGAAGCGCTGGAAGGACATTGAAGACTTACGATCTTTTACGACTTAGGGCTTAATAGAAAAATGTGGCTTTGTGAAAAGGTCGTCGATTGGGAGTAGCCCGTGGGCCCAATTACAATTTGGCACGTCGATGGTTATGATAAGCTTAAACCATTTGGTTTCTGTATTCAACAAGGTGACTAGAAATGGCAACACCAAATAATGACCCTTCCATAATAAATGGCAGATGCTATCTCGATGCCTTGACAAATACTTGATTTGCTTCCCGTTTGCTTAGATGTGATTTTGGAACAGAAAAATCACAATTAAAGTTTCTCCAGCGTTCTTTTCACGACACCCTCTCAAGGCATGCAAGCTTCATGTATGGAAAAAGTACATAAAACCAAAAGAATTGAGGCTTGGTGAGGGTGCTGAAAGAAACAACGGGTCGGGTGGTGGATAAGGCTGTTCAAAGACATGCGAGACGCAAATTTGTATAACGAATCGGATAAGGTGCACGTTAAATGTTTGAAATTTTGTTTTATGCACTGATAAAGGCGGAGCTTGACAGAACTTTCCAACACTGGAATCTGCATGCTATTCGCCAATAGAAAAAAGATGGACTTTCCCAGTGGGTAAACCAGATATTCTGTATAATATACTATTTTGTGCCGGAACTTTATGAGTCATTAAACTACGAAACGGATGTTGACAACGAAGACGTGCATACTTGCGAAGATTGTACAGTATCAGAAAACAACTGTGTGCCCCCAATTTTACTGAACTTGCAAATATTATTTAGCCAAATCTACAATCTAGTGCTTGAGACGCATTAGAATTGTATTTCTAATTATTATATGCAATTAAAGAGGAAGATAATTCGTATTAAGCAATTTTCCTCAGTATCTGTGTTTTGTCAACGTGTTACCAAAGATGCATATCGCTCTTTGCTGGCGATTTAATATTAAGCGCCACGTTTGTTTTGGTTATTGAAAATTTATTTAAATGTATGTAAATACAAGCTGTAATAAGAAACTGAAAAAAAAATCTGGAAGGAAATCTGTCAAGTATTATTGAGGTATCTGCCAGCGAAATGCATAGACACAGACTGAAAACACATGCCACATCACGAGGACTACATTTGCCCATTTTCGCTCATCTGAGAAAATTTTGATCAGGATGGTGTGGTTTAGCAGGTAATAATGTTTTGACTTGACGTGACAAAATTGACGCAGGTACAAGCAGGTGTAAGGAATTTAGCTCTACTGGCCAATGACCAGAGAGGTTTTATCGTGGCGGATTTTCTATGTGCGTGCGTCCGTGCGTCCGTCTGTTATTTTTCATGCAAACGACATCTCCTAAACTGTTTGGCATATTTTCACGAAACTTCACAGGTATTCACATTGGGTGATCCTCTTTCAAAGTTGTTCCAATCGTTCCGGAATGCTGCATATGTACATGTAGGTCACTAGATACAAAAAAACTGTTAAAACTTTAAAAATCGTCTCCTCTAGAACCGCAATGCTAAGATCTTTCATATTTGGTATTTGACATCTTTTAGTGGTCCTTTATTTGGTATCTGACATCCTTTAGTGGTCCTTTATTTGGTATTTGACATCTTTTAGTGGTCCTTTATTTGGTATTTGACATATTTTAGTGGTCCTTTATTTGGTATCTGACATCCTTTAGTGGTCCTTTATTTGGTATTTGACATCTTTTAGTGGTCCTTCATTTGGTATCTGACATCCTTTAGTGGTCCTTTATTTGGTAGTTGACATCTTTTAGTGGTCCTTTATTTGGTATTTGACATCTTTTAGTGGTCCTTTATTGGGTATTTGACATCTTTTAGTGGTCCTTTATTTGGTATTTGACATCTTTTAGTGGTCCTTTATTTGGTATTTGACATCTTTTAGTGGTCCTTTATTTGGTATTTGACATCTTTTAGTGGTCCTTTATTTGGTATTTGACATCTTTTTGTGGTCCTTTATTTGGTATTTGACATCTTTTAGTGGTCCTTTATTTGGTATCTGACATCCTTTAGTGGTCCTTTATTTGGTATTTTGACATCTTTTAGTGGTCCTTTATTTGGTAGTTGACATCTTTTAGTGGTCCTTTCTTTGGTATTTGACATCTTTTAGTGGTCCTGTCCTTTATTTGGTATTTGACATCTTTTAGTGGTCCTTTATTTGGTATCTGACATCTTTTAGTGGTCCTTTATTTGGTAGTTGACATGTTTTAGTGGTCCTTTATTTGGTGTTTGACATCTTTTAGTGGTCCTGTCCTTTATTTGGTATTTGACATCTTTTAGTGGTCCTTTATTTGGTATCTGACATCCTTTAGTGGTCCTTTATGTTGTAGTTGACATCTTTTAGTGGTCCTTTATGTTGTAGTTGACATCTTTTAGTGGTCCTTTATTTGGTATTTGACATCTTTTAGTGGTCCTTTATTTGGTATTTGACATCTTTTAGTGGTCCTTTATTTGGTATTTGACATCTTTTTGTGGTCCTTTATTTGGTATCTGACATCCTTTAGTGGTCCTTTATTTGGTATTTGACATCTTTTAGTGGTCCTTTATTTGGTATTTGACATCTTTTAGTGGTCCTTTATTTGGTATTTGACATCTTTTTGTGGTCCTTTATTTGGTATCTGACATCCTTTAGTGGTCCTTTATTTGGTATCTGACATCCTTTAGTGGTCCTTTATTTGGTATTTGACATCTTTTAGTGGTCCTTTATTTGGTATTTGACATCTTTTAGTGGTCCTTTATTTGGTATTTGACATCTTTTTGTGGTCCTTTATTTGGTATCTGACATCCTTTAGTGGTCCTTTATTTGGTATCTGACATCTTTTTGTGCTCCTTTATTTGGTATTTGACATCTTTTAGTGGTCCTTTACAAATTTTGTTCAAACAAGAGCTGTCACACACACGTGACAAATACCCCAAAGCCTGAGTGCTGTCGGCAACATGTCCAGCCCACTGTCGAGATAACCAAATTGACATAAAGCCTGGAATCATCCTAGCTCACATTGAAGAACAATTGTTTTAATATTGATAAGCCATCTTGTTTAAGTAACTATTTATGCCAAAATGTATCAGTTTTAAATGATGACCTCTCAGTGTGACCTTGATCTTTAACCGATGGACATGGGTGTGACGCGCTAAACACCGTCTGGTTGTAGTAAATATTTACGCCAAGTAATTTTAAAATCCCATTATGCATATAGTAGTTAATTTATAGCCCGACAAGCCAAAATGTATCAACGATGGCGCCGAACACGATAAATGCCGAAGAGCAAGAGAGCGTAATATAAAATAAGCCTAAAACACCTGGCAATAAGGGTCAAAATAGTCTCAAATATGCTGGAAAACGCCCCTAGGGGCTTTCTAGAAAAATCATTGCCCGAGGAAGCATGGCCCCCGACCCCTATAGCATGTGGCCTATGCACGCCCCTGATTATGTAAAATTTAAGAAAAGATTATACATTTGAGAAATATATTGAAAGTATTGATAACGATTGCCATCGAAAAGCTCTCACAAGATTTAGACTAAGTGCACATTCATTAGAAATAGAAACCGATAGATATAATAACATTGCTAGAGAAAACAGACAATATAAAATGTGTAACACTAACATAGTTGAGTCAGAATAGCACTTTCTATGTATTTGTCCGCTATATCGAGATCTAAGATATGAATATAACCTTAATCAATCATTTTATACTGTAAAAAAAATAAAATAATTCACATCTATGGTGTCAAGCACTAACACTAGACTATTAGGAAATATTTCTAAAATTATCTATAATGCTATGTGAAAACGAATTAATAATCTTGCAAGCTTTGTTGCTTTTTAACATTGTTGCTTTTTGATAACAACCGTTTATTTATGTTTGTATTTAAAACGTCGTATTCGTGTTTGTGCCTAAAATATAGTATTTGTTTAGTATCTCATATGTGCGGCCATCTTTGTGGTTATATGTATTGTATCTGGTAAAAGGCCTGTTTTTGCAGTTTTTGCTAATAAACTGAAACCTATAAACCTATTTTAAATAATACAACATTTGAACGATTCTCATATTTTACTTGCACGCATTGTAATGAAAATGGTTTTAAACTTACGGATTGGCCGTTTAATAAGCAATTTTATTGATTTATTGAAAGAAACAAAAGTAAAATGTCTGTAATCTGTAAACACATTTCAACAACGAACCTCAATAGAAAGAAGGTCGTATTGTATGACGTCCAACTAGACGACGACACTTTCCGCCTACAGTGGATTTATGTTTAGAAGAGACCTCCTTGAAACAGAAAATACCATGAAAGCGGAAAGTGTCGTCCTGGATTAGCCTGTGTGGACTGCAAAATTTAACTTCAATATTATTTGTTTCAGACCCAGAGTACACAATTCAGAAATAATGGGTAAGTCTAAATAACTTATAAACAAATTAATCGTACATTATGAATATCCACAAATAAATTTAAAGTGTATATTTACTGTTTTAGATAGATTTTACCCAGGCAAATTTACACAATAAAACGTAAAATCGGATAATACATTTTATTGGGACCATCAACCAAAGTATATTTTCACCCCGTACATTGTGGTAACTTGTGTATTAATTTCATGTTTTCTTTTTTAGAGGTTAACATTACAGTGACCTTTTGTGATGATAAGAACACAGGTCAGAGGATTATTGTTTATTACTCTCGATTGATTAGTAACTGCAATATCGATTTAGTTCGCATCTCAACCAGTGGAGAACATGCGGTTGCACTGCACATAAATGGTTGTTGTTTTTCAGAATAATCCACCAATCGAACACAATATGTAATCTAACAGTAAACATAAATTTCTTACAGCATGTATAGTGAGTATAATATAATTTCTGTACACTCCATTTTATGATTAAGATCAGTATATTTCAAAGTGACATGTATTTCCTTCAAAATCACAATACAATATTACATATGAATTGAGTAATAATAAGCAAAATATAGTTTAAACTATTATGAATAAGTACATAAAATAAATCTATACGATTGAATAAATAAGATATAGTTAATTCAATTTGTTTTAATTACATGCAACATATATGAAAACAAACCTTAAAAGTACTGTCTCGCCTTTTTAACGCGCGTGTACATTTGGTATATAATTAATAATTGGTATAACACTAATATTTTGTTCGTGATCAGTGTTATGTCTGTAAGACCATACTATTTGGCTTTTTATACACTGCACAACACTAGCTTATTATTGCTAATTATATATAGTCATTAGTTTCATTATTATTTCGAAGGTAATCTCCCTTTAAATCTATTCTGCTTCTTGTAGTAGCATATCATAGGTGCAGTACATTTGGATTGGCCCAATCTAATTAAAATCAAATCCTAACATTGTTAGGATCTGAAAACATCGTATAACAGGTCACGTTCAAATGACCTTCGGGGCAATAAAACATCAGCCCTGCTGAGCCCAATGAAATTGCCTTTTGAAAAGTGATGTATTTCTAGCTGATCATCGGGAATAATTCATTTATAGTTAATTTTCACGGGGATAACAGTGGATATAGTGGTACTTTAAAAGAGTAAACATCCATTTAAAGTTCACGTTTATTTCGCGCATAGTATTTGTGGTTCAATATGAAGTTATACCGCAAGATTTTGAAGGCAACAGTTTGATTTGCTCCTCAAAAGGTCATCTGAACGTGACCCCTAATGCGATGTAATCAAATACAGTCAGCGGATAATATAGTAGCGTCAGACTGGAGATGATTTTAATGAGATTGAGATTGGCCGTTCCAAATTGTTGTTGTTAACCACGTGATTTAAGCCATCGCATAATAGACGTTTTAACACAATCGTATTCTAATTAGCCGATTTATCAGCAGAAAGCAGTCCTATAACAATGTATTGTTTGGCAACAACTCGTAAGGTCTATTGGACGTTATTTAGGCCTTAAATAAGTATATCTTGAAAACACTTTGTCCTTAAAGGGACCTGTTCACAGATTTTTGCATTTCTTGAAGTATGACATTACATGTCTACCTTGAAAGCTTTAAGCATCGGAACAAAAGAGCTCAAGTATAATAACAAAAAATGGTCCTACTGGGGTTCGAACCCGGGACCTCCGGATTATAAGGCTTACGCCTTAACCACTCGGCCATTCTACTCATTTTTTACTTTATGTAAGTAATCCACCTATTGTCTAAAGTTTTAACGAAAACAACAGAAACACACCAAATTATTCCAACGTTTAGCGTTACAAACGCTTTATAATTGTATTAATTTCAACTGATGATTTCTCATAAACAAAACGGTATTTACAGAATATGTCAGTAGTTTTATTTTATTTTTGGAATCTGTGACAAAATGTTGAACAATTGTCAATTCGTCAATCTGTGAACATGTCTCTTTAACTGGCACTACTATCACACATACAATGGTAACGTCCAACACGAATCATTATTCTGGTAAATAATGTAGCCACTGTAGCTTCAAACTATGCACAACACTGTTCAATCATTACTGTATATTGTCTAATTTAATGTTTTCCATGAATGTTGTTCTGATATAGTTAAAACAAATGTACTTCAACTTCACTCTCAACTTAAATGTTAATTTATGAAACTGACGCAAGTGCCGGAACCAAGTTACATATTTGCCCAGACGATTACTTATTATATCTATTTTATTAACGCATTTGATTGTAGACAACTCATAAAACTTGTATATATTTGTATGCATTCGCAGTGCTGTATCATCACACCGATGCTGAATCGGCAAAAAAGATCATCAAAAGTGGAAGAATTAAGACTTAACTTCCATGGGCCCAGACAGATCTTTGAAGAAGGTAACTTAGGTTTATATGTTGTTGATTTTTTTGCACTTCTATACCCCCGACACATCAGCAGAATAGAAATTCGTAATAAACATGGTTTGGTCCGTTATTTTAGGCAAGATACTAGTTGTAAATACAAACAGTACATTACGCACATCACAACACCAATTATAAAATGATAAAAACTAGAATCACCGCCTTAGAACAAGTCTTGTTAATTCGATCATGGTTCTGATGTTTCTTATTTATATTATAGCTTCTGCTTAATAACTATGATGACAGCGTGTTGAAAACCAAACTGAAAAAAACTGATAGAAAAGAGAGGTAGCAAAGTGGAAGCATGCTTTCACCTGGACTTTTCACGAAAGGTTATGAAAAAATATGTGGAAAAATGTGAGGCCAAAGGACGCGATGTCTATATTTTCAAAGGCGACATCATTCTGACTGACATGGAAGATGTAAAGCTATTTTATCGAGATGATTAGGACGCGCCTTCCTGCCATCAAAAACAGTGTTTAAAAGAGCTGCGCACATTGCTGGCAACAGTCTTCAGTTAAAGGGGTGTATCGACGGCTAAAACCATATACTAGTTTCAAAAATATAATTATATTTTGTAAAGTATTCATTAAATAATTACTTCACACAAAGGTCTCGTTTTTATCAACAAACAGTAAAGCATTTTATAAAAATTATGAAAAAATTTGTCACCGTGATAATTTTCGCGGGCGCGGGAAAATAAGTAGTAGAAGTAACAAGAAATGTCTTTAAAAAAGACAATCGGCGTTGAAATTAATATTGAGATGTCATTTAAAGATTATCTAAACAGATGGCCAAGATGATCGGTTACGTGACTTCTCAGATCCCAGATTTTTTGGTCCCCACCAATATTAGGGGACTAATTGGACCCCAGATTTTTCGGACACTATAAGAAAACTTCTCCGACGCAAAAATTAAATAGAATTATAATTAATATCTATGCCGTGAATAAACCAATCATACAACTCCATGTTTCCACCAGTGATGTATGAATAACTAAAATAATTTAGGTTAACATAATTGTTATCTGAATTTGTCAAGCCAATTTAACAAATTAACAATGTAAGAAAATAATTTCTGGAATGAATTTAAATTATTATGTATCAGACAAGTCTATATAGTTATTTATAATACCGGTAATATACCATTCATGTTAGTTATCTAATATAATAACGATTTGAAGTCAAATAAGCATTTATACTGTGTATATCCCAATAAAAAGCAATCGTCAGGGAACATTCAGCGATGTTTGAAATGTTAAGACATTATTTTTTGATAACGCAAACATAAAAAATCATTATACTATGACGATTTTAAATTATATCAGTAGAAATATGATATATCAAGGGTTCCTGTGTATAAATAGTATTGCAAATTGTGTATTCATGCTACGCGAATAACAATTCGACAAATTCCGAATCTTCTTTCATAACATTTTATCTATAGAAAATGTAGCATCTTTTTACAGATTAAATAGCATATACTGGAGAAGTTGATAGACAGATGCAATTATAAATAATCGTTAATAAATCGTAACCACAATTTTAAATCAAATTAACAGTAAGTTTATAATATAAATTCCACATTTATTGAAATTTTTAGGTTTATGATTCTCTGAACGCTATTATGTATGCATGTACGAGTATATTAACACAGCTATACAGCTACGCGCGCTATTTTTAGAATGCTACTACTTTTTGTGGAATGCGATGAACTCGTTAGAATCAATGGGCTACTTGGAACGGCAACTCTGTGAGTGAGATTTATGCATGGGAACATTGCACAATTGCTATTTATAGAGCGCAACGCTTATATAAATGTAGGCTAGACAAAATAGTTATTTCGTTACGTGAATGAATATATCATTCTGTTTATGGCATACAATGAGAAATACGTTCATAATTAGCCTCAGTTCTAGAGTATACGCGAGGATATGTTTATAACTTCATTTTAACCGCTTATGTAAACAATTATTAAAATTTTTATTCCACAAAAGTATGCAACAGTTTTTGGTATACGTTAAACCATTGTTTGAAGTTTGCATTCCCTAGAATTAGAAAATTTGCCCAATTTTATTGGCATTCAATTTTCCCGCTGCATAATTATCGCAAGAAGATCTGGGTCAAAAGTGATCTTAGACAGCTACGCCGAAAAACGTTATAGATGAAATGTACATAAAGTACCGCTACACGCATGCACGCTATTGATATATGTAGCCTAGCGTAGGAACGTTTCCATAGAAGTGCGCGATTTTGTAGGCGTGACTATGAATCCTGCTGAAAACGTGTATCGAAAAATATTTTTGGCGTTGTATTATTTTCTTCTTAACGATTCCATCAATATATTATTGCTACTAGAAAATCATATTCGTAAAAAAATTGGGAATATGTGTTCTTTTAATACACACACACACACACACACACACACACACACACACACACACACACACACACACACACACACACACACACACACACACACACACACACACACACACACACACACACACACACACACACACACACACACACACACACACACACACACACACACACACACACACACACACACACACAACAACAACCACCGATACAAAATGAGGCCATTTACCAAACGCTGTTGACATAACGCCAAAGTTACCTTTAACCATAGTTCTGCGACCACGTATACCATATGTAGTCTAATGTGTATACAACTAGAATTCAAAGGAAATAAGTGAATCACTGACCACTATTTGTATTGATGAATGTATTAGTGAATGTAATTTACAAAGCAGTTAAATTCATAGATCATGCAATTTAGAAATGAAATAATAAAAAAACAATTAACATTTACATGTGGTCAGTGATATATAGCCGCATGTTTACCATAACAAATTTTCTGCATTTGTTTGGACATTCTGTCACGTGGAAGAAAAACATCATTAGTAAGTTTTTGTGTGTAAATTAAGCCATGCGGAAGGCACGCATTATACGTCAATCTAATTGACTCTTCTTTATATAATAACGATGGAACATTCTACACGCATATTGGTACACGTTATGCAGACAGCTTAGTAAACAACGACCGAAGCTTTCTACAACTATACCCAGCATAAGCATCATAGGAAACTAACAATTATTTAATCAGACGAATTAAATACAAATGTAGGCAGATTTGTATCTTTCGGAAAAAAGAAACTGGCAGTATTTCACTTATTGTGATACTTCTGTATGTTGCGTATGTATAGCGTCACACTTTGGCGTCAAGACGATAGCGATATTGAGAAACAGTTGCAGTTGTTCTTTGTCATAGACACATACACCAATATAATCGGCTTACAACCAAATAATGGCTGTAAATATTTGATATGGATACAATTCACGCATTGAACACAGAAGTCCTTAATATACATAAAGAAAGTAAAAGGAGATAAACACTCCACATGTCGTGTCCTTATAGCTGGCATGTAAAACTATTATAGCTGGCATGTAAAACTATTATAGCTGGCATGTAAAACTGTAAAACTATTATAGCTGGCATGTAAAACTATTATAGCTGGCATGTAAAACTATTTCGTAAACAGTTTTGCTAATAAATTAATTTACTTTGCTATACGGAGATGTTATTACATACGCCGTTTTACATTTGAATCCACACCTAATAAGTTTACCGAAAATAACACTGTAATAGTAATTCAAATTCTTTAGCAACATCAACAAGACATATATATATATATAGCTTTTTGTTTGGAGTCCATATATGGGCCTGCATGGCGTTTCAGCAATACGACCGTAACTTATGTATCGAGCTTTACGTAGTAACTTGTGTGGGGATTAGTCATGAAATTATTTCTACGGCCATTCTCCGCCTACCTTTGATTAAAGTAGGGCAGATGTCAATTAGTGGCTATTGCACTACGATGATATTAAAATATACGGAAGTAGCAACTGCTATCTTTATATCACATATCTATGTTGACGTGGAGTACTTTGCAGCTAAAGTTAATAGTTTCGTAAACCAATACAATTTGAGTCATTGATAAACACTTTCGTATAATTGGTGAATGAAGTGAAATGTTCCAGAAGGTAACATATGATGAACATAATGACAATACCAAAAACATTATACAATTTACTTATAACTTCTTGCATAATTGTATAATGTAATTAAATGTTATCGTATTATATATAACTCCAACACTGCTGAAGCCACAACCTTGTATGAATAGATATACAATTATTTTGTTTAGATTATTAGTATCTGGAAATCAATTCCCCATAGATAAACACAATATTTTGGATAAGCATGTTTATTGCAATCATCTTGATTTTTCATTTTCATTGGGTCGATGTAATTATAATAAACTGGTATTGTTTAGTTTTAAATGTTATTATGTAAGCGAAGCATACAATTAACTCATTGGGTATCATTAGCGAAACTGCAATATAAAACAAATATTTTTGACATAAAATGTTTGCATATATTATCCTGCATACTACGAAACCTTTCGTATAAAAAAAATCAGACACCTAAACGGAAATTAGCAAATTGTCAGAAAATATCAACAAAACTCAACACACACATTACAGAAAACATTAAAAACACTATGAATAGATATTGCTAATCGTTTAATACAAAACATTTTGGGATTAAGACAATCCGTCCACTACAGTCCCGATGCTTTGCGTAAGGGTTGCCGATAAAAATGTGCTAGTTTCGGGATCCATTCGGAATAAAATGGGCGGACCTTGGTCACCGTGCTTGTTCGGCATGTATTCGCGGAGTGGCATACGGCAGGTTGCGGTATAAACCCCGAAACCTATTCAAAGTCACCGAATGCGACGCGGAAAAATGCCGACAGTTTCGGCATTAACTCCCGAATGTTTCCCGATTGTGCGGAAAGGTTGTGGTAACATTGCAGAACATGCTGAATAGTTGTCGATTTGATGTCGACATAATGCTGAAATGTTGCCGATTGGAAGTTCGGGGTATATGAACGACGCCGAACGACGCCTAACTACAATCTGATTATCAGTTGCTAGCCGGACAATGGGTCTTTAGGTGCAATCCATTGCCCTTGATGTCATGCTTGTCTTGGTTTCACCTGACACAGAGAAGAAATCACCGATTGAGGATCAAACAGTATTTGACGATCACGCCGACAATGTTTGATGACATACCCCAGCGTCCAACGCCTCGCATTCAGAAAAAAAAATCCTACAATATTTCGTAACGCCCTTCCTGCTGGCATTAAGCTTGCGAAGGCACTGAGTTACATGACATCTGTGGACACGTACGCCTCCTTGGTGTACGACGTCTGTACTTCTGTGCTGCTGTGGAAAGTGTCTGCCATTTTGTCCCAGGAGTGTCTACTCCCCAAGTTCAGGATTATAATGATGAAGTTCTGGTCGTTCCAAATACTCCAAAGGCCTGACGTGAAATGGCCGCCCAATTTGAGAGTAGGTGGAACATGTTCCATACTGTTGGCTTGCACTTGGCATTGCCTACTTTAATAGCAAAAGGAGTGGGATGATTATGGGCATCCCATATAGATTTTTCATAGTTTGTGTCTCAGCTTGGGATTTCAGATAAAGGTTTTAGCCAAGGCTAAGGATTATACCTTCTGTTATGTCCAAAGGCTGACTGACTAGTAACCTCACGCCAAACTTCTTCTTGAGTAGCTTGTTCATATAACTTGCACCATGATAGGTGTTCAATTCACAAGAACAATGCCGATTTTTCCACTTCGAACACTATCGGCAAATTGACGGCATCACTTCTGCTGTCGCTCTTTTATAGTTTGGGAAACACGACCAATGCTTGGCGTCCCTTCCGCTGACAATCGGCTTCTTCAGCGACGATTCGGCATATTTCCTTACATAATCGGCATAGCTTCCGCGTGTACAAGCGAACAGAACTCTTCCACGCGTCGTCTTTAGAGGACGATCTAAATCGCTTCAGCTTTCTTCAGGGACCGCTTGTGGTGGCTAAACCGATTACGAAGCCTCGCAGAAGGCTTCCCGAAGATGCAGAGTCAATGGCGATGGGTTTCCGAACATTCAGAATGGTTACCGATGGTTTGCTGAAGACCCCGGAGCTGTCCCGAATAAAACATTCGGCATCCACATTTTTGAAACTTTTAAAATTTGGATGCCGAAGTTTTTTTCAATCCCGATCAGGCCACGAAGTTCCAAGAAGGTTCCAGAATTGTCAAGGAAGGACACGGAAGGGTTCCAGAACATTGCGAAGACATGCCGAAACACCCCGAGTTTGCCAAATTCGCTTTCGGGAAACCTTCGGGGGCCTTGTGGAAGGCAGGTTTAAAGGACCAACTCGCCCCGCTTCATATATTTCACTTATTTTAAAATGTTCCAACTTTATCATTTACTTGAAATAATGTACCACGGTTAACACTGAATTTATAAATTTTACCAATTAGAATAATTGTATGTGCTATTGGTATTATTCAATGATAATACTTATAACGAGTCAAGTAGTAACAAAGGAATTGTTACGTGCCTTAAGCCTAAACATACACTGTTAAAATGCTACTAAGAAAACGTGCTATAATTTGAATTAAACTTTAAATGTGTCACTAGAAAATTATCGGTAATTTTGAAACCGAATAAACAAGATCAAGACAACGTATACTTTTTTCGAGCTTGAAAATTACATGTTCCCATTATTTGCACCATTTAATTTTCTGTTTGTAACGATATGTAATATCCATATATATTTAGATGTTTTAGTTTCCGTCTCATGCAATTTAATGTATTAATTGTTATCTTTGTGTTCTACTAGATAGAACAGGTTTAGACAAGACGAAAATTATTCGTGGTAAATTATCGACATTTTCTGAAATCCAATACCGACTGCACAAGATACGTTACTTAGTAACCTTGTTTTTGAAAAATGCACAGGTAATGTATAAATAATTTAACAGGTAACATAAAGTCATTAATACAGAAGACAGGCGTAAGAAAAGAACGAAGTAAAATAGGTAAGGAGTTTGTTATATCGGATGAAATTTTGAATTAATTTCAATAATAATTAATATACAAAACTACCTAGCACAATAACGCCATCGTAATTTGTAAATTTTTTGATGAAAATGATTGGTTTCAATGTAAATAATTATCCCGTTTTAAAATTGCTAATATATTATTATGTTGACTTTTGTGTAAACTATTTTACAATATGAAGCTGCAAATCACAATTTAAGTAGTAAACATGATTGGGTACTGTTTATTAGGGTTATATTAGCATTGATACATGTTCATGTACTACGTCACTTGTTAATTAGGACAACACGAATGGGCTAATATTTCATAATGCAAAAAATGACTGGTATTAAAACGACGCACCTGATGTTAACATACGATTCTTCATATGTAAAACTACGCACCTGATGTTAATATACGATTCTTTATATGTAAATATATTTTTTCAGTATCAACGAAAAAGAAGGCATGGGTAAGAAATATATACATTTATGACACCACGTAGAAAATTTCATGCGCATAAATTAGAACATAAACATTTGTCTTGAAATAATGACAATTTCCACAATGTGAATCATTTTGAAATACAATGATTTATTTTACACGCAGATTGTGATTCAGTAATTAAAGCTATGAAGGGAAGCAGATCCTTTAACAACAGCTTGAACGGATCTTAAAGGCACAGGGTTCATTTTGAATTAACACTATTTCTTAATAATACAATTCTAATTGTATTTATAATTTAAGTATGTTGAAAAAACATAGTATCCCATACCTAAAATACTGTACAACAATTTTAATCGTAGTTTACATTTTCTGAAAATATATTTGTTTAATGGCCTTGACACAAAGTTCATACCTCGATTTAGTGGAAAATATTCAAATAAGTTAGTTTTGTAGTGTCATTACACATTACTGCTAACTTATCTACAGTTACATGCTATGGCAATCCACATGTAATTCACATGTTCCCCGAATCGGATAGTTCAGGATGAGTTAACACTATTCAGATATGTAAATAGACTACGATTATACTCGTATGTGTTATAAACAGGTTACATGGCTCACACAATTTTTAGGACTAAGAAAACGTTGTCAGATATACGGTTGTAAGAAAACGCGTGACAATGTGTGTCATTGATTTATTTGTTTACTTTCTACAAAGACAAAAATGTTCGGCCCAATGTGGATCTGCAGGCTTTAATTATTGAATCATGCAAATATTAAATAATAAAACGTTTGATTTTTGCTTATCGCTTTTGTTAAAGATAAAGTTGCAACATGTAGATTCAGGTTCCCAAAGTCGTTTACAACGCTAGGGAAAGCTTGGGTAAAAAATAACACTTTGTGTTTGTTTTACGTTATCAGCTGTACTGTATAGAGTGCAAACTATCAAAGCACAAAGTTTAAAGCCATATAACAATAATTAACACTGCTTTTGGAAGCTTTGGTATTAAATAACGATGTTGTATTTCTAAATTTTCATAACTAAATCACGTTTTTTGTTGGTTCTCTATCATTAGAGAGTACAAAAAAAGTATTTAGGTATTTGTGTAACGTGCAGGGGGGTGGGGGGGGGGCGTCTAACATGAGTCTATACAACTCTATATACATTTTCCTTGGGGCTACCTGCCTAATGATTATTCAAATGATTTTATACAATGATTATTCAACAAACCCTATCAACTTACAATCAAGGATGTGATCTACAAAAATAATTGGATGGGCAATCAAAATCAGTAGATGGAATCACGTATATTCAAGACGGGCGGATGGAACACTGATATCCTTAGATGTGATAGGCTTGCTCTGTATCTTATAGTCTAAACAAGGTATGGAACCAAGCGTGGTACAGCAGATCTTATTGTCGCTTTGTAGCTCGCATCAAACGCAATGCTTGTGCAATATTACTCCACGAACAAGGGATAGCGAGTCTTTCTAATGTCAAGGTCTGCTGCTTTTCCAACGTCGAAACAAGTTTGGTACGAGGTAGTCGCAAGCAGATCAAGAATCAGCTCTCACCAGCTCAATCAATTACCTTAAATTTATACTTGCACGGCTGTCTTCTTCGGCAGCAGGGACGGTTCTGCCTAATACACTGCGCGCCACGGCTTATATAGCCTAAGGTCACGTGACTCAATAAACTCGTCCGGGTTATTCCATTTTAATTACAGGATGTTAATTCACGGGGCGACCAGGTACATCGGATTATCGATTTTAATTGCTCAGGCTAACATGTGCATACTAACACAAACAAACAGAACAGAACAGAACAGAAAGTTTATTTATGACTAAAGCATATACAGCTCATCGTCAAATACATACACGCCATTAGGCAAACATAATTGCGCATGCGTCATAATAACAAAAAAAGAACATGTGAAAGTACAAACATGCAATTACAATTTATGACTTTTTTACAAATATATGACTGCGTGAGAATGCCAGGATTTTATGAGAGGGCTCACTCTGTTTTAACAAAGTTTAGTGAATGTTTTTAAAATCTGAAAATTGATTGGAAAAATTTTATGCTTTAAGATATTTATACAAACAGTCCATTTGGGAACAAAAAGTATACTCTCATAAATCTATATATTATCGGATCTAAGTTTAAAGGCTTTAATACAGAAATTTGCAAGACGTATCAATACAGATTTTCTGGTCTCATTCAGTAATTGTAAAAATTTAAACATACTTGGTCTTCTTTTGTAAACGTCAGGTATAAGTGTATTTCTCAAATTGACATATAAAGGACATATTAGAACAAAATGGTACTCGTCTTCAATTTCATTCAGAGTACACAATTTACATATTCTCTCATGTCTTGGAATGTGTTGGTGCCTACCAGTTTCTATGAAAAGAACATGCGAGGACAATCTCAATTTTGCTATTATGTTTCTAAATTTTGAATTTTCCATTTTATCTAAATACATGGATCTTTCGAAAATGGGTTTCAATTCCTTATAAAGAAATAATGATGAACTTTCATTTGCATAACTTCGCCATTTTGAAATGAACACATCTTGTAATCTATTGCGAAAAATTTTAATAAAATTGTTAACATTAACAGATTCAGGATATAACCAAACATCATTAAAACCTGATTCTTGCAAAAGTTTTCGAACGTTTGATGCCCATGACTTGGAGTGAGGGTTATCACATGCCTCTTTACACTGTCTACGAATAATATTGCTTAAAATACAGTTGGACGATTTTTCATTAAACAATTTTACGAAATATTTAACTATTCGTAAATATCGACATATATACATCGGGTATCTACCTACTTCGGCATACAAAGCATTTGAGTTTGTAGACGCTTTCACATTTAAAAGCCATTTACAAAATTTGCGCTGCACTCGCTCAATATTTTCCGCCTTACAGAGAGACTGGGCCATTTTCGTTACAGTTGATTAACTCGGTAGCAGTTGTTTCACGGAGTGCCCTTTTTAGGAATTAGCACCATGCCCTTTTTCAATTCTTGCTGGAGTACTAATCAAAACACAAATATCTTTCTAGATAGAGTAATGGGAATTGCAAATAGTGTTACAGTCCGCCTTATGGACGTTGGTGATTATAGTGTGTATAAATATTTCATTTAGATCGATGCCAACGAGTTACAACACCGTTCAACAGTTCTCCAACTTTATTTTAACTCTTTAAACGCAAACTTCTCGCAGCGGTTACCTCCCCTATCGGTTGACGGTAACCACTGCCATCACAAGTAAAGGGGGCACTATACAGTTTCTCGGGCTTCGGACTCGGCCTGGGGGGGGGTCTGGGTTCGAGCCGTCTTGCACACACTGATAATGTCAACACCTGAAAACCAACCAAACATCATTTCAATATTGTTGTGGCTGTGGCTTCACAAAAAGTGTAGGGAAAATAATTATGCACACAGTTCCACTATAATTTTAACATGCATGATCAGCCAATTTTGGGGTTCAAATGTCACCAGTTTTCGCGACCATTTCGGTGATTTTCAACATCAATTTGCAACTTTCCTGCGAATGCGAGCACCTCAAACACTGCATGCTTATCTGCGTAA
This sequence comes from Congeria kusceri, assembly GCA_027627225.1. Taxonomy (NCBI): domain Eukaryota; kingdom Metazoa; phylum Mollusca; class Bivalvia; order Myida; family Dreissenidae; genus Congeria; species Congeria kusceri. The sequence goes on from CM051036.1 coordinate 17,436,302, forward strand.
CTTACCAGGTACTTGATTGCAACTGAGCAAACTGGGGGTCAACCATTCAGATTTTCCAATAAATTCCAATGTATGTACGCCCTTTTAAATATCCTGCCAAAACGGCGTTCAGAGCTAGGAATCCTCATTTACAAATTTTATGTGCAAGGTGGCTCAACACATACACTGGCTTTACATAGGTCATATTTTCGAATTCACTAAGCATGCAATGAAAAACTCCAGCCCTTAAATCTGATACTTACAACTTCTAAAACACTCAAAATGCTGCTCAGTTTCACTGTATCCCTATTTATTAGAATTTTGGCTGAAACTGTATATTGCCGCCAAAATCCTTCCAGATCTGGAAGGATAACGTGTTTGTAACTTTTACTTATTTAATGCAACTCAGTGCAATTTTCTACATAATTAGACTTTTTCTATATCGTTTGCAGTCAATAATGAAAACAGAAAAAGAAAATAACTAATTAATACCATAAATAATATCTAGAAGATTTAAATCGATCATCATCACGTGGTTTGTTATGACGGCAGGGATTTGATTAGAGCTATGCTCGGAACCAGTCCAATCTCTGCGCGGAGGTTGCTTTAAACGCAATCATCTGTATAAACGCCGTATTCATGTACACGTATCTATTACTACAATACTACTATAGTTATTGATCTTCTCCTGAGCATCTTCGTTAAAAAAACTACATACTGTTCGTATTTAGCAGAGAAACAATGGCATCGCCTCTATCAACAAGCTCTATATTCACAAATATACACAAATCTATATAAAAGTTCGTTACTTATGTCGTTTTAGTTAAGGTAAATCAAGCTTATATTTATTTACTTCTTTATGTATAGTAGATCTAATCTGAATTTATGCGAAACGTTCGACATGGATCCTAACCTTACAAGTTCTAAACCAAGACTCCCCTTTTGAGCAAAATTTGGGCAGCCTTATATACCAGCGAGTGGGCAAAAGTGGCCAGAAGTGGTCATTTATGGGCTAAATTGGTCACTGGCCAGAGCTTGTGGGTAAAGTTGGCCATTTACGGTTAAAACTGGGCGAGCAACTGACCAAAATTAGAATGTGCACTTAGCAATAACTTATACATGAACAAAAATGACTGCTAAAATGAAAATAATAGAGACGATATGCCTCTTTAATACGAAGTTTACAAATGGTTAAATAATAGTACACATAAACATTACCAATAGTATAAAATTAGACATCGTGATAAATCAATTCGCTGCAAAACGATGACTCATTCGACCAGAATGCACTTGAAAAATGGCTGACAAAGAAGTAGCGATTTCAAGGGCAAAATAAGTTTTTAAAAATATGCTCAACATTCAATAATGGAGTGTTGTTACTCAGCAAAAATTTAGTTTACTAACAAAAGTTGTACATATTAATAGTGTTGAGCACTTAAACTGGATTAAAACATGAAAATAGTGATCATCAAATGTGTTAACAACAAGGCAGGAGACTGGACCAATGTTTCGGACATCCACATCGGATTTAAAATACAGAAAACACAGGTTGGCAACCATACTATGGCTTATTTGTAAGTTGGCCGTAAATATCAGGTCATCGGGCATATATAATATGTTTTGGTTGTCGCATGCATTGTGTTGATGCTCAGGTGGCTAGTAAAATACATCATGTAGCAACAATACAGGTAATCAGTTAACACAAAAGTTAAAGTTATTGGTCATTGCTCACTGTTACTATTCACTGTTATTATGCGGGGCATAACAATAGTGCCATAACAACCGTTTAAATTTAATCAACTTATAAAAAGTGAATTTCCCAGTTGTACACATGTCAAGAAATCAGGTCCATCGTGAGTTTGAGGTCGAATTCAAACTTTAAATAATATAGTGTTTGTTTTTTATCAGAAATTTTATATCACCATACGGATGCTGCATCGGCACTACACATCATAAACACAAAGGTGTTGAAAGCAGCCCGGGGCGCCTTTGGGACGGGGGTTTACCTGACCACGATGGGTCCAGATTCATCTTTGACCGAGGTATCAAAGTGCGCTAAATAAAAAGCGCTTTCTTAATGTGCATATGATTTGTTAATTACTAATAAAGTTTAAAATCGGAAAAATAAGCATTGTAATGTATCAAGATTATATAAATAAGTTATATTTATAATATGCATACCATATTTTGTTCAGTTTAGTTTAGTTTAAACCTATTTATTTAAGTTCGACTGTGTCGAAAGCCTAGGGCATACTGAAACACTTTCGATTCGTTTCCTGGGTAGAACCAGTAATTTATGTCTTTTTATTGATAAAGATCATTCGAACGCTCCGCGAGTAGGGACTGAACTCCCGATCTCCCGATCGAAAGGCGGACACCATATCCATTACACCACTGCGACCTTGTGTATATCATATTTCATACCTGTTGCCTTTGTATTGTTTATTTATTGACTACCACACCAGTTTTCTGTGTACAATACCAGCACATATTAAATTGAAAAGTGTTCTTCTACAGAACTCTATCGACTGTGAGTGCTTAAACACGGCCATTAGATCATGAGGTTAAGACCTCTTTTTCAAAACAATATAGGCCATGGCATACGTAGTCCTTTGAAACACGTGGTACATGTAGTTCAAAACACCATTGTGACGTGCGTGGGCAAACAATGCTCTTGTTCAGCGCATTGAAGTGCAAGAGCAAAATCCAAACTTCATTTAAAATACAAAACATGTGCCGTTGATTTTGATTTGAATGAGCAAAAGGGAATTCAATCGGTAGTTGACTACAGTTTGTCGACATAATGTCGACATAATGTCGACATTCGAATTGTTATAAACATTACCCATAATGTTATACCACTAAATTAATTTTCTTAATGTTGTGATAGTGCAATCAACTCTATTACAAAATAAAACTGAGAGCTTTTTACATGTACAATCTACCATTAGTTGGCACTTCAAACGTTCAGAATAATACATATATTATTAGTTAATGTAGTAAAAAACACACGTCTCAAAACGTAGTATAAATTAAACAGCGTTGCAAGAGCCACGTGTTTGTGTTACGATATTATTGAATTTATTGTTATTTGCTTGCTAATTATACAATAGTGTATAGCACCGCGTAGGAGACAATGTTAATTTTAGGTATACATAAGACAGATATTGAAACAATTAATTATAAGAGATTATATTTAGAAATCTTACAATTAGGCGAATGGAATAAATTTAATATTGTATAAACTTTACTAATTAACTAATACGTTATACCATAATTTTGTTAATACTGTTTTTATTTAAGCTTATGGTCAACAACTACGACGACGCATCCTCTAAAACCCAGATGAAGCAGTTGGTTAGTGCAAAGGGAAGCAAAGCAGAAGTTTGTTTTCAACTGAACATCCCACACAGTCTTTTCAATAAGTATGTTCGTCAATGCGCTGCACCAGGCCGGGATGTCTATATTTTCAATGGCGACATCGCTTTACCAGCCATGGCTGGTGTGAAATTGTTTGTGCGAAAAAAGTAGCATAGTGTATATCTGAGGCAGAACAAAAATATTTATTAAGTTACCACTTTTTGTCTTCTTTGTCTGTAATAACGTTGCATTGAATTTAGTTTTTAGAAAAGTAAGCAATATTAAAGAATCAATTACACTGAGATTACTTATAGATGCTATCAGATTCTATTTCAGACAACATATGGATAGGAAAACATATATGCTATAACTCACAAAATCCATTGTGATTGTTCGATATCACGCGAAAAGTGTAAAACAGTGTTAACTATCCGTTGTGCATATTATTGCTAAAGACACGGTTCATTTCAATGCGAATTTCTATCGAGATCAAAATGGTTATTTTTTTTATGTAAGATTGAAACTGCGTTATCTCATACCATAAGGGTGTTGTAATGTATTGATAAATACTGTTTAATAAACAAAATGTACGATTAAAGGTAAGAAATAAATTTATCACATGCTATACCTTGTTTTCCATGTAATACAACCATTACGAATATTTTATATTACTCATGTGTAAGATAACATTTTGAGCGTTTTCAATGGCTACATATTTTTTGACTGACAAATCGCATGACGTTATTTTGGTGAAATGAAGTCGTCAACATGAAATGACGTCAATGCAGTAAACAACTTGTAGGATTTATCGACATTTACCGGGAATAATTTATAAAGAACAATCGGTACAGAATACGAACGCTGCAGTCGTCAGCTGCGTTAGAAACTTCCCATATTTTGCATTAAACAAAGCGTTGAAACTGAGAGGAATTGCAAATTGAAAAGCAAATTGAACAATATCAAGTTAACATTACTGTAACCATAAAGTAAAACGATTATCTTATCTTCATTCAGTAAAAATGTATCGATACATTGCTATTGAGCTGTTATTGATTGAACAACTACAGGTACGAGGGCCACTATGACGAACTGGAAGAATTTGTCGACGAACTTATTTATAGGCAACATTAACAACAGAGCGTTTGATTGATCATAAGTGAAATTTCATACTCACACTGCCTAACACTTAGCGAACACAGTTAATGACATAAACACATTGACAATATAAAGAAACCAGCTTCAAAATTTCATTGAGTCCTTGTGAATTTCAAAATAATCAAGAAATTTATTTAAAAAATATATTCGGCGTATCATTTCTTCATAGATCGTTATTCTACACGCATTTACTATAATTGTTCGATATATTTAAAATACACTAAATAAGTAAATTTTAATCATGAAATAGCGAACTAATATTTTCATGTGGCTAGCTCATAATACAGTAATGTGAAATGTTTCTATATTTGAATTAAATAAAACGAATATCATTATTTCATGTCAAAGCAATGAACTGATGAACTTTCCCATGTTATAGATCAGTGCTATTTGAATAACCCAAATAAGTCAGACTCATCTGCTCATCAACGTCAGTATGTTTATCTACACAAAGTAAAAGTAAGCATTTTACAACTAAAAAGAAATTTAACATTTGAAGCGTTGTTATTAAATTATTTTAGTATACAATGCATTTATTCATAGTCTATATATAAACAATGTATATTGTAGATTGAATTGCCTCTACACGAGCATTTGATAGAAACATCAGTATTTCACAAGAAAAACAATGATGCAGAGCATCATAAGGCGCCGTAAAACTATGAAAAGTCCAAATTATGAAATGTCCGTACAATTAACCGATCTTACCGTCTCATATTATTCATTAGTGATTTTTTTAATGTTAATAATTTATATAGTATTTGTCAGGCAAATCAAAATTTACTAGAAGGTTCATTGTATCCAAGAAAATAATGACAAGAATGAATATCGGCGTTTATAATATGTGTAATGGAATAAGCATTATATTATGTGTGCCACATGAAAACACATGTCAGAAAACTTTCATCGCAAGTAAGACTAATGATTTAACTTCGTTTTGTGATACAAAAAATGTAAAGCTATATTAAATAGTGGAGAATAAGATTTATATTCCTTTGGGAAAATACGTCACGAGCATAACTATTATTGTTTATAATGAATTCATAAAAAGCACGTAAAATAGAAATACCAAATTTAAATCTAATTAAATTACGACGTCCGAAGCTACCGCCAGTGTCTGTTTATAGGAAGATGCAAAATCTATTTATACATTGAATAGCCTTAACAGGAGAAGATAAGAGAAAATGCCATTCTAAATAATTCTTAATACATAGATCTACCAACCGTTATTCAAGTTAACATGCATGGTAAGTTTATAAATATTAGTTATTCTCCATTCGTTATTAATCTTATTGTCTATGATTCTCTGGATGCTTGTTAGAACATTTCAGTGTTGTTGACGAGTATACTATTAATAGGCGCAGGTTAGTCAGCGAGTGTATGATATGCAATGTTGCCTATCGAATATGCGATATTAACGGGGTATTTTACCAAGGTCATATTACACTGTAAACACTGGCATGTAAATTGAAAATGAAAATTGAGCCACAGCAACCTTCGAGGCGGAGCTCAGAACTGGGAATTATTCATAAACGTAAAAAGGTTTGTCTGGATTTTTCCACATTGGCTCATTTTTCCATTCACCTCCAAAAAGAAATGGAGCCATTTTTTTACAGGCCGTGGTAAAGATTTTTTTTAAACTAGCCGATGCAATGTTAGGATTTATTCATTCGGGACTACTGGCGGGAAATTTTCACAAAATTTGATTGGATGTTGAGAAAGGTCAAAAGTTGGGTTAAACAGCTACGCCGAAAAAATTCAAGCGCGAAACACTTTATCAAATATACATTTAATACTTTAGACCGATTTTAGATTATGCGCATACAATCTAGGACAACTCTACCACATATAACAAAGTTATTTGGAATTATAAAGGTTCGTTAATACGTAAGTTACGTCAAAACCAAATTAAATCGGAGCGGCAACAACAATGACGTCTGCAGAACAAACGGCAATGCTCGCTGTGACAAAGTTTTGCAGCGACAGTGGAAACAACGACTCTGACGTCTTAAATGATACAGCAATAAGGAGGCGAGCATTCGCTGTCGCGGAAACTAATATTTTCGTTGCGCAAACGCTTAAAAGAAGGACGCAATAGTCTGGAGACCAATTTACCAATTACCAATCGGGAATAATCACGTCGGTCGTATTAGAATTCGTAAAAGTGTCAAACATGATCTTGAGCAAATCTGAGGTGTCAGTTACCGATGTATGCACAACGCTTTAAACAATATGAGGGAAACATAAGATATTTACATGTATGTAATAAAGTTGTATTAGCATGTACACGCACTAGCGGGTCCAAGACGGGGGGGGGGGGGGCGTCCCCGGCGCGCCCCCCCCACCCCTAAAACTTTCGGACCATACATTTATGGGCATACAAAAAACTATTTAACTAGATAAATATGCTTTTTTTTTGCGCTCGCTTCGCTCGCTCAGTTTGGTACACATTAACTACCGTAAAACATACCCGACTAAGGCCATCCCCTACGATTTCGTAAGAACTCCGTAGTACCGGCGCCAAAGTTCATCGAAAACGATAAACTCTATACGATGTATATATATTCCTTTGCCGGGCCGGCTAGCTCAGGTGGCAGAGCTAAGGACTACAAATCCGAGGATCGCGGGTTCGATTCCCAGCCCGGCCACAGAACTTTTATGGGGATTGTTCATGAAATTATTTCTACGGCCATTCTCCCCCTACCTCTGATTTAAGCAGGGCTGTTGTCAGTTACTGGCATAAGTATGTGCACTTAGTACTGGTAAACCAGTTACCCAGGAAAAGTGTGAGTAGGTTAACTGACCGCCGTTATATGACTGAAATACTGTTGAATACGGCGAAAAATCCAAACAAACAAACATATTTTCCTTTATTTGTGGATGATATTGATTTCTTTTATAAATTCAATACACTGTTATAAAGATGTCAGAAGCAATACACCGTTGTCACTGTATACACCATAAAAAGACGATTATATTTTTCGAATAAATCTGATTTGAAGTTGAAATTCGAGTCAAATCAATGACTACTTTCGAGTTGAAACAGTTTTGTCTCAAACATTAGTTTAGTTCCCCAAAATATAAATCGGCAACCTTTTTGTTCAGTGTTCGATTAGCAACCACACCAAATGTCATATTTATTTATGTACAAATAAAAAGATATAACGTGATAAAACTAGAGGGGTGTCCACAACGTTGGTTCCAATTCCTGGCGATTTCATATATATCCCGGCACCATATGTCAGCGAAATTGACACATGGTCGGCATCACTTGTCGTAATATTTCATAACGCCATCATACGATCTTTTACAATATTTCGTGTAGAAAAACATGTTAATCTGTTTGTCCGTAAGTTCGTTTCGATGAAAAAAATCACAGTGCATAGAACATTTAAAGAATATTGATGACCATGACATTGACTTCGAAAGGAGACCACTTCAAACAAAGGAAATTAACTGCTTAAACAGGTGCATGACATACAGATGAACCAACATGTCTTTCGAATATAATCTATTATTTATATAAAGCATTGGCGGAAAAGAATCCCAATTGAATAATCCTGTGTTTTATTGACACGAATCAAAGCAAAATGCTGTTTAAATAACTTTTTTTTTAAATGAAAATAATTCAGTCTCCATAATTACTGTGTAGCTTTAATACACATTTTGGTATAACCGGGAAAATATAATCATTCTACTTAACTTTATTGGGAACAGAATTAATGTTTTTACTAGTTACTATAAGAAATTATTTGAATGATATTTTTTGCACTTTCATGCCTTTGTTTAAAGTTATATGTATTTTTAATTAAAACAGATATGCATATCAATCAAGAGATATTCATTACCAGTCACTTACTTTTACAAATATAGATTTTTAGTAAACAATGACCCAATTTTACAAAAATATTTTATACTAATATAATAAACAACTTTGGTTTAAATATATTTAAAACTTGTGTTATAACTATGCCCCTCTTATTGAACTACTTGTTTTGATTTATTTTTATTTAAATGTTCAATTAGATGACAGAGCAGACTTAATTTTCAAACAGGTTGTACTAAACTAGTCTCAAATATGAAAACTGTAATTGAGAAGTGTATCCTGAACATATGCCATCATGACTTTAGTAATGCACCTATCAATATTTTCCCCAAGGGGTGGAAAGCGGCGGTCAAACCCAGGGGAATTTGACTAATTGTATTTTTGGGAATCCAATTCCCCACCCTAGGGTCAAGCATTTTTGTCTAAATCCCCCCAATGGGGGTGCTTAATTGGTGTATCAAACTGCCCAGTGGCCAATATTATTGGGATCTAAAATCCGAACAAAGTCTATTTTTCGGTATCCAAAATCATTCGGCGTGTCAATTTCCCGCATGTCGGGAACTGCTTTCAGTCTAAAGTCCCGTATATGCCAGCTGCTCCCCTCCCTGGGGAAAAATATTGATAGGTGCATTACAGCTCATTTTCAAAATATGACAAACATACTGTTTGTTGTGAAACATGCAATAACTTTGTTGTACTTGAAAACTCATGATAAAATTTGACATACAGTAGAGACAGACGCAACACATCAATTTATTGTTTTATTTTCATCCGCAATACATATATAGGGAAAGATCTAGGACAAAAAAGGTGCAGGGTGCTGCTAAAAAGGAGCAGGGTGGAAAACCGGACCAGTTTGTTGAAATTTTCAAATTATTTCATAAATCCAGTATTTTCTTGAGTCTTATGCTTCTAATTAAAGTTTTTAAGTTGTCATTGAACATTTGCAAAAATATGTTAAATTTCAACAGTGTGTGTGTGTGTGTGTGTGTGTGTGTGTGTGTGTGTGTGTGCGTGTGTGTGTGTGTGTGTGTGTGTGTGTGTGTAACCTTTCTTTATTTCCATCATATAGATGCATTTACAAATAAACATACAGTCATACAATACATGCAAACAATGGAATTGTATGTTTGAATTTTTTAATGTATTGTATTGAATAGCTAAACAAATAAAAGTAATATGATAATGCATACGAAAAGGCCAATACTCTTATATTTTACCGTGCAGGTTTATCAATTTCAAAAGTTATTCAACATATTTGTGTTGACCAGCCCAGAGGGGCTGCAGGGGCGAACCAAAAAGGAGCAGGGTGCATCACCCTGCTATTTCGCTCTAGATCTTTCCTTTCATATAACAGTATGATTGTATAATACTTGATATTCCGTACATACATATAAATAAATTGTATTAAAATAACTAAATTAAGGTAACAATTATTCTTATACAAAGTACAAAGACAAACACAGTAGTATTGTAAAGCATTCGTATTGTCCATTCACTATTTTCAGTTCGGGTAATTGCCTATGCTCCAGTGATGTAACACTGCTTTATATTGGCTGACGACTGAGATAAATTATCATTTGCCTTTTGAATCTTTATGGCTAAGTAGTGTTTTGTTACTAATCATGCTATTTTGTGTCATATAACTCTTGAGTAATAACACAGATTATTTTGCTGCACAGAACATTAGAAGTGTCTGTGTCTGATCACTCCACATCTGTTTTGGAAAAGAAACTAGACTGTCATATCGGATCTGAAAATAAACAATGCAGTAAAATAATGTTATAAGTATAAAGAATATCTACATCTATGTATAGACAGTTAACACTCATTAAAGTCTTTGATCTAAAAACAGGTCTTATTATACAAGGATATATAATGATATTACAATATTCCTCATTTGCGTACATCATACTAAACATAACAAAATTGACCAACGACAAACATTTTACATAATACATATGCATTGTTACCAGGAAATAAATAACAGGCTGTCTGACTAAAAGATCCAATTTATGTCTGAAATTTCGCGTTATTGCTGATAGTCCGAATTACTGTACAAGTACTAAAATTGTTCTGGATATAGATTTCTGTTTAATCTAATAACAAGTAGCATTGCTCTTTCAAATCAAAATACCATCATGCTCTCACCGGCATGTGTGAACTTCACTTAGACGCTCAATTAATACAATTTCGCACAGAATATATAATGTCTGTCAACACTCACTGCCGCCACGATGCCCGTTTGTGCCTGACCTATTAACGGAGTGAAGGGGCAGATAATCCAGAATAGTCTAGCGTATTAAAGTTTCCATAGAAGTGCGCGTTTTTGTAGGCGTGAGTACGAATTCTGCTGGAATCGTGCATGAGGCGCGTCGTGGGAATATCGAATATAATGCATGCGCGTAAAGTGTCGTCCCGGATTAGCCTGTGCAGTCTGAGTGATAGGGGCAGATAATCCAGAATAGTGTAGCGTATTAAAGTTTCCATAGAAGTGCGCGTTTTTGTAGGCGTGAGTACGAATTCTGCTGGAATCGTGCACGAGGCGCGTCGTGGGAAAATCGGATTTAATGCATGTGCGTATCTGGGACAGCAATTTCCGCCTACAGTGGATTTATGTTTAGAAGAGACCTCCTTGAAACAGAAAATACCATAAACGCGGAAAGTATATATATATATGGGAATTTCCGTCGATATGCCCCTTTCAGCTTCACGCCAACGTTTAGAACTACTCATACATTATGATATTCACATGTTTTATAATAAATGGCAGTATATATAGGGCTCAGTTCTTTTGTTTGTTGACAACAATTCCAAACGTTATGGGGATTGTACAAACAACAACAACAACCACCAATACAAAATGAGGGCATTTACCAAACGCTGTTGACATAACCCCAAAGTTACTTTTAACCATAGTTCTGCGACCATGTATAACATATGTAGTCTAATGTGTATACAACTAGAATTCAAAGGAAATAAGTGAATCACTGACCACTATTTGTATTGATGAATGTATTCGTGAATTTAATTTACCAAGTAGTTAAATTCATATATCATACAATTTAGAAATGTAATTAAAAAAACAATTATCACTTTCGTCTGGTCAGTGATATATAGCCGAATGTTTACCACAACATATTTTATGCATTTTTGGACATTCTGTCATGTGGAAGAAAAACATCATTAGTAAGTTTTTTTTGTAAATAAAGCCATGCGGAAGGCACGCATTATACGATAATCTAAATGACTCTTCTTTATATAATAACGATGGAACATTCTACACGCATATTGGTACACGTTATGCAGACAGCTCAGTAAACAACGACCGACGCTTTCTACAACTACACCCAGAATAAGCATCGAAGGAAACAAGCAACTATTTAATCAGACGAATTGAATACAAATGTAGGTAGATTTTTATCTTTCGTATTTCACTGCGTGAGATACTTTTGCATGTTGCGTATGTATAGCGTCACACCTTGGCGTCAAGACGATAGCGATATTGAGAAATTATTTTAGTTGTTGTTTCGTCTAAGACAAATACACTAATATCATCGGCTTACAACAAAATAATGGGTGTAAATGTTTGATATGGATACAATTCACGGCATTGAACACAGAAGTCCTTATTATACATAGAGACAATAACAAGAGATAAACATTCCACATGTCGTGTCCCTGTAGCTGGCAATTAAAACTATTATAGCTGGCATGTAGAACTATTATAGCCGGCATGTAAAACTATTACGTAATTAGTTTTGCTATTAAATTAATTTACTTTGCTATACGGAGATGCTATTACATATGCCATTTTACATTTGAATCCACACCGAATAAGTTTAACGAAAATAACACTGTAATAGTAATTCAATTCTTCAGCAACATTACATAAATACAGCTTTTTGTTTGGAGCCAAGATATGAGCCTGTAGGGCGTTTCGGCAATACGACAGTAACTTATGAATCGAGCTTTACGTAGTTGCTTGCGAGTGTACATACATTTAAGTTCATCAAAGCATTCGTAAATGCATTACATATACATATACACGTTCATAAGGTAAATATAGTATATGATTACCGAAAATATCGGGCCTCGGTTCTGGGGTGTGAGCTTCGATCCAGAACATTTGCGCTCTTGCGAATGTGTAAAGGAACAACCGACTAATTCAGGTTTTCTGAATTTTACAAATATTTTAAACAACTCCCGGCATGAAATACAAGTAATAAAATTGACGAAAAATACTAATTTCGCTTTCGCAAAAGCCTTTTGAAGTCGGAATCCTAAACCTCATTCTAAGACCAAACTAAATTTTCGTCATTAATTATGTCCTCTGAAACATGATACAATACAACTTTGATTATTGAATAACATAGATTGCAGCACAAAATATGAGTTTTAACTGTAGTTTCGATCTCGTGAAGAAAATTTTCAACTGATCAGGGATGTAATTAACCATAAGTTGAATATTGCCTTGTTATAATAAACATGATGAAATGACATTTTAGTGTTAACTTATTCCAAAAGGGGATACTAGCAAAATGACGTACACAAGGAACCAATATTACTTTTCAGTGTCCCAACAAATATTGCTTTTATCCATTTAATCTACATTGATAGTTGGATACTAGAACACGACACGTTATTTTATGAAAACCAGGTACATGCATCCCAGCTTAGTACTTACTGTGATGATATGCGTTGATAATCCGTCTTTTATAATGCTAAATAGAATGGCTATGTACATGTATATTACGTAAATATACTGTATTTTGTATGACTGTACATTGATGCGATATTGCACTACGATGATATTGAAATATACGGAAGTAACAACTGCTATCTTTATAGCACCTATCTATGTTGACGCGGAGTAAATTGCAGCTAAAGTTAATAGTTTCTTAAACCAATACGATGTGAGTCATTGATAAACACTTTCGTATAATTGGTAAATGAAGTAAAATGTATCAGAAGGTAGCATACGTTGAACATAATGACAATACCAAAACATTATACAATTCACTTATAACTTCTTGCATAATTGTATAATGTAATTAAATGCTATCGTATTATATATTACTCCAACACTGCTGAGGCCACAACTTTGTATGAATAGATCTACAATTATTTTGTTTAGATTATTAGTATCTGGAAATCAAATCCCCATAGATAGTCACAATATTTTGGATAAGCATGTTTATTACAATCATCTTGATTTTTCATTTTCATTGGGTCGATGTAATTATAATAAACTGGTATTGTTTAGTTTTTAGTGTTATTATGTAAGTAAAGCATACAATTAACTCATTGGGTATCATTAGTGAAACTGCAATATAAAACAAATAATTTTGACATAAAATGTTTGCATGTATTATCCTAGATACTACGGAACCTTTCGTATAAAAAACAGACCCGCAAGCGGAAATTAAAAACTTGTCAGAAAATCTCAACAAAACTCAACACACACATTACATAAAACATTAAAACAACATTAAAAACACTATGGATAAATATTTCTCATCGTTCAATACAAAACATTTTGGGATTAAAGGGCCAACTCCCCCTCCACATATATTTCACTTTATCATTTACTTGACACAATGTACCACTGTTAACACTGAATTATAAACATAACCAATTAGAATAATTGTATGTGCTATTGTTATTCTTCAAAGATAATACTTATTACGAGTCAAGTAGTAACTAAGGAAGTGTTACCGTGCCTTAAGCCGAAACATACACTGTTAAAATACTACGAAGAAAACGTGCTATAATTTAAAATAAATTTAAATGTGTCACTTGAAAATACTCGGTAATTTGAAACGGGACAAACAAGATCAAGACAACTTATACTTTTTTCGAGACTGAAAATTACATGTTCATATTATTTGTACCATTTAAATTTCTGATTGTAACGATATATGATGTTCATATATATTTAGACTTTAATGTTTTAGTTTTCGCCTCATGCAATTTAATGAATTATTTGTTATCTTCGTGTATAGGTGTCCTTCTCAATATAACCTTCTACTGGTTAAAACAGGTTTAGACAGGATAAATTGCACCTGGTAAATTATCGACATTTTCTGAAATGCAGTACCAACTGCACGAGACACGTTTTTGAAAAATGCATAGCTAATGCATCAATAATTTAACAGGGAGCGCATATCATCTATAAAGTCATTAATACAGACGACAGGCGTAAGAAAAGAAGGAAGTAAAACAAGTAACGAGTTTGTTTTATGCGATGAAATTTTAAATTAATATCCATAATAATTAATATACAAAACAGTTAGACATAGCACAATAACGCCATCGTAATTTGTAAATTTGATGAAAATTATTGGTTTCAAAGTAAATAACTATCACGTTTTCAACTTAATATTATGTTGACTTTTGTGTAAACTAGTTTTACAATATCAAGCTACAACTCACAAGTAGTAAACATTCTTGGTTACTGTTTATTAGGGTTATATTAGCATTGATAAATTTTCATGTACTACGTCACTTGTTAATTAGGACAACACAAATTGTGTTACGAATGAGCTAATATTTCATCATTCAGATAATGACTGGTATTAAAACTACGCACCTGATGTTAATATACAATTCTTAATATGTAAAACTACGCACCTGATGTAAATATATAATTCTTAATATGTATATATATATTTTCAGTATCAACGAAAAAGAAGGCATGGGTAAGAAATCTACAAATTTAAGACACCACTTAGATAATTTAGAACATATACATGTGTATTAAAATAATGACACTTTCCACAATATGACTCATTTTCAAATCCAATGTGTTATTTTTACACGCAGAAGGCATGTGGAATGATTGTAATGCAATAGTTAAAGCAATGAAGGGAAGCTAATACAACTGCTGGAAAGGATCTTAAAGGCACAGGGATCACTTTTAATTAACACTATTTCTTAATAATACAATTCTAATTGTATTCAAAATTTAAATATATTGACAAATCATAGTATCCCATACCTAAAAATACTGTAAAATAATTTTAATCCTAATTTTATTTAATTCTGAAAACGTATATTTATTGATATTTTTGGAAAATATTCAAGTAAGTTAGATGTGTAGTGTCATTACACATAACTGATAACTTATCTACAGTTACATGCTATGACAAACCACACGTAATTAACATATTCCCCGAATCGGATAGTTCAGGATGGTTTGACACTATTCGGATATGTAAATAGACTATGACTACACTCGTATGTGTTGATAAACAGGTTACATGGCTAACACATTTTTTTAGGACCAAGAAAACGTTGTCAGATCTATGGTTGTATATAAACGCGTTACAATGAGTTTCATTGATTTATTTGTTTACTTTGTATACACAGACAAATATGTTCGGCCCAATGTGAATTTGAAAGCTTTTATTATTGAATCATGTTAATATTATGTTGAACGTTTGATTTTTGCTTATCGTTTTTGTTAAAGATAACATTGCAAAATGTAGAATAAAAAGACAACTTATTCATACCAAACACTTATGAATAAAATCTACAATAGTTCACCAAATCTTGGTCAGTTCGGTTAATGATCTTATTGGTAGTTCACGTTCCCAAAGTCGTTTACAACGCTAGGGAAAGCTTGGATACAAGAGAACATTTTGTGTGTGCTTTACTTTATCAGCTGTTCTGTATCACCATACTGATGCTGCATCAGCGCAAAAAATCCTAGAGACGACAGTACTAAAAAAGGCCAACGGTGCCTTTGGCACGGGAGTGTACCTGACCAAAATGGGCCCCAATTCATCGTTGAAAAAGGTATTAAAAAATAAACTAGACATAAGGTTCTCAACTTGATTAATATTAGCACTCGTATCAAACTTAAAATCGTCAAACACATATTGTAATGACTATCAAGATAATGTCGACATCGATTATAAACATGTTTATGTGTATATACATCGACCGTTAAGGTTATATTTACAGATTTTCCAAAAGAATCTGATAAGTCAAGAACCCGTTTTGTTTAAACGTAGAGCTGCATGGTAAGCGTAAATAGGCTACCATTAGTTAGTTGTTTGAACATTCAAAATAATAATTAGTGCATTAGAACCACAATATTCAAAAGCTAGAATAGTTGATGAACAATTCTTCAAGAGCCAAATACAGGCCCTACGTTATTGTTGTAATTTGTTTGCTAATGAGATACAAACTAGTATATTTGTCTATCTAGGTAATGACATGTATACACAATGTATTGAATAATGTAAGATCATAATTTGAACCTCACAGTTAGGCGACTGGAATAATTGCCATTTGCCAGTGTATCTTGGGAAAACTATAATAAAAACATGCGCTATATACCAGAAGTTTGTTCTGCTTTTAGCTTCTGGTGAATAACTATGATGACGACGTCTCGAAAACTATGATGAAGCAGCTGATTAGAGATAGAGGAAGCAAAGCGGAAGTTTGCATTCAGCTTGACATTCCAAGTGATATTTTTGAAGAATTCGTTGAAAAATGTCCCGCCCAAGGCAGAGATGTCTACATGTTCAAAAGCGACATTTCTCTAACGGACATGGATGATGTGAACTTGTTCATCCGAAAATAAATCAAACTTAGTGCCAGATGTGCCTGTTAAATCTGCTACTTCTTGCTCATTATTTTCATAACGTATGTCTTAGGCAGCAACAAAAATATAATTATTTCTGTTAATAACATTTTGTCTTCTTTGTCGGCAACAGTTTTTGAACTGTATTAAGTATTTAGAACATTGAGCAGTTTAGAACAACCAATAACATCGAACGTACTCGTTGATAATATCCGCTTTATTTTAATAGAGTTCTGATCTGATAACAGACACATGAAAATGAATGTCAACTCTCGGTATTGCTAAAATTTCTAACGATACAAATGAGTTCAACACGAATTTTATCGAAACCAATAAACGGTTTATCTCCCTGTAAGAGTGAAAATGTGATATCTCATACCACATATGCGTTGCCGTATTGATAAGGAACATATAAATTTAATATTTGTCATAAACGGTCAGGACGTGTAAATAAATACCTCAAACCTGATGGTTAATTACCAATCTGTCATTGACCTGAGTAAAGGCTTACTAAAGTGATCCATATCGTTTCTTACATTTAAAGCAGGAGAAATCGATACAATATAATAACCCCCATACAGTGGACCAATGTCAATTATATCTATAGAATAGTGCACAAAAAGAACAATCGGTAGAGAATACGAAAGCTGTAATGGTCAGCTGCGTTACAAACTTCCCAGACTTTACAATAAACAAAGCTTTGACACATAAAGGAATTGCAAATTGAACAACATAAAGGTAACATCAATGTAACCATTAGGTAAAACGATTTCTTTTGACGTCTCTTTATATTGTAGATATAAATCACGTTAAATCGGCCACAACAATGACGTCAGCAGAACGAACGGAAATGCTCTCTGTGACAATGTTTCGTAGCGACATTGGAGGCAACGACTCTGACTCCTTAAATGATACGGCAATAAGGAGGCGAGCATTCGGTGTCACGGAAACATATATTTTAGTAGCACAAATGCTTTAAAGAAAGACGAAAGCATTTGGTAGACCAATTTACCAATTACCAATCGGGAATATTCACGTCTGTCAAATTACAATTCCTATAATTGTTAAACATAGGTCAGCGAGCTGTTATATTGAGCAAACATGAGGCATAAGGGACAGAGGTATGTACAGCGCTTTAAACTATATGAGGGAAACATAAGATATTTACATGTATGGAATGAATTTGTATTAGCATGTATACGTTTATAAATTAATATCCAATTACAAAGGACCTAATAATTTCGAATAAAGAACAGTATGGAGCAATGCATGATCGAATACTAAATAACACAAACGTTTCAGTTGTTTCAGTTATTTTAAACGTAGACACAAGATGCACGATTAGGCACGCCTTTTGTTTACAAAATCATTAAAGATAAACTCACTAAGCATGTGCTTAACACGGACACGAAAACCATACGAATTTCATTTTTAACCGAGCGGTTATCTCGCAAAGATCGTGCGTACAGGCGACCTATGTGTGTGTAGCGCTTTTTAAAACACTGAGAAGTAAAACTAAACTAATATTATACACGAACATTTCACAGACAAAACCAAAGTGACGAAGTGACGGATATGGCAGAATCTCTTAAAAGACTAACCAAAGATCAAATATTACAGGTAAGTTTCTTCGACATTTTACGGAAACAATTGCTTTAATCTGCAATAATAGATGTTAAGCTTCAAAGTCAATACGACAATGCGGAAGTATCTACCTTATACACGTATGATGGGTATGGTAATTGAAAATAAAAGTAAATAGGGTACGTATATGATTGTGATAGTTTGTGCTAGTAGCTTTGTTGACCGCATTATACGAAAAGAATGAGTTTTCACATTAATTTATTTATTCCTGTTGTATAGGCATTAGAAAAGACCAAAGATGACAATCCGACACCCGAAGGAGTGGAACTCGTCCTGATCACCGAAGACCGGTTCCCAGATGTGTTTCAGGTTATAAAAACATGGCAGGAACCTTTAGGGGTATCCGTGGGTCTGCAGTGGTCGGATGAGAGGGAAAGATCCTGGAAGCGGACGTTGGGTCAAGGAATGTCATTGATGCTGATCAACAAAGACAACAACGAGGTGATTGGGATCAGGATTATGCGAAGCGAGTTCAAGGTAGACAGTGACTTTGATGTTAACACTGTAAAAGATGACCCGTTGAGAAAGGTGTATAAATTTCTCCATTGGACAGAGCAGAAAGCGAACTTCTACGAGAGGTATGGCGTTGACGAAAAGGTTCACTTTATTGGTCTGGCTGTGACTGAAAAGTATAAAAAGCAAGGGTATGCTGGCATACTGATGGAGGCAAGTGTGGACTTCGTTAAGAACTTTGGAATACCAAAATGCTACATTTACGGCGAGGGATCGTCTCTGTTCTCGCAGAAAATCTACGAGCGTCTGGGTTTCGAGTGTTTGTTTGAGGTACAGTACAAAGACTACATTGACGATAGAGAGGTTGTGATAAATAATACGGGTGTTCATGAAACACTTAAGGTTTATGCACTGTGTGTATGCATAGCTTAAGGTTAACATAATAATGCATACTATATGTACGTTACATCTTTATGGATAATAACTGAAATAAATAAATTATTTATTTTCGATAGTAATACTGATTAATATACATTAAGATAATTATTAATTTGATAGTGGTGATTAATTCAGTCTTAATTTCCGCAAATTAACCTTCATACAAATGCTACTTTGTTTTCTGACTGTGTTTATTACTATAGAAATACATAAGCATACATAAGTTACATTTTCCAGCATAAATATACAATACAAGTAGTTATACATCGGAATCACTGTTTTGATGTGCTCAAAATGTATTGCTTTTGTTAGGATTTATCGACGATTCTTCATATTATATAATTCCAAATATTTTCTAAACCTGCATTTGTTATATTATACTTATTATCTGTTATCCGACGTTTAGTCCTTTATCCGGAAACTACATTAAATGTGTGTCCACAGTCTTTAACAGATGTTGAAATCGTTGTATTTGTTATGGATAAATCCCTTTAAACATAAAGGTAGTTAAACCTCTGCTGGTTGTATGTTACCGCGAGTTAAGGTCGAAGAACAAAAATAAATCTGCTCACATGTATAAATAGCCAACGCATGGTTTAATAATTATTAAAGGTTTTATGGTCACAAATACACAGGTTGTTTGAGATCACTTAAATAACTATTGCGAAATTCATTTCGAACAGAATAAACAACGGCTTATTTTAGCTACAAACCCAATTTAGTATATCGAATTTATGAACTACATAAATTTTATAGTTAACAAGGGCAGTAAATGGGACGCGAAGACATTATTGACTGAATAGTGTGAGGCTATGTATTGTAAATATCAGAAGCATTTGCATGTACTAGTAGATTTAAGTGTCGGTACTTTATTTTTAGA
This sequence comes from Congeria kusceri, assembly GCA_027627225.1. Lineage (NCBI taxonomy): Eukaryota > Metazoa > Mollusca > Bivalvia > Myida > Dreissenidae > Congeria > Congeria kusceri. Next base: position 17,456,630 of record CM051036.1, read on the forward strand.
TATGATCCGTTGTTGAGTCACATGCGACTGTTTCTAAGGTCGTGTTGCATTCTAAAGTGAATCTATGCACGTAACATGTGTGGATATAGTGAGTGGTTGGTTAGCTTGCCGCAGATAATTGTGTATGATGTTTGTGGTTTGTGTACATTGTGTTGTGTGTTGGATTGGTGATGAGATGAACACAAGTGATACTGGGATACGATCTCTGTGTAATGAACAATGCCTTACCGCTGAATCAACTTTCAGAATTGTTAAAACATGTATAAACGTCCATGTGGTTAAAGTAGGGTTTATTGTTGAGTTTGGTAAGTTAAAAACTGAGACTTCGACTGATACTTTTACATACATAGCCCAAACTTAAAGACGTGCGCAACAATTTCCTTCAATTTTTTTCCAACGACAGGTTTTCTTAAAACTTGGCACAAACATGCATCAATGTATCCTAACAGTCTTAAAAATAGGGGTCACCGCCCTTTTTCCGGAAATATTTTATTTTGAATACGGTACCTTTTTTCAGTTTGCGTTACTTAGAATGTAGAATAATATACAACGTTTATAATCAAAGATGGAGATTTTTAAATGCATCTTTTTTATGTTTCGTTTGGTAATATGCCAATGCAGTTTAATGATAAAACGCGCTTTATCTACAGTTATCATTCAACAAATGACTTGTAATGGACACTTCACGAGGTTAATTATGCATTAAATATGCCTGTGAAAACATCAATAATTTATCAAATATACGAATATCTTTTGTTCCATACGACATATTTTGTTAAAAGATCCCTCATACATGCGTCATTGTATCCTGAAACTAAAACAGTTTTAAAAAAAATAGGGGTCATCGGCCTTGTTCCGGAAATATTGGGTTTTGAATATACGGTACCTGTTGAAACCCCTTTTTCAGTTTTGTTTAAACATATTTATTTCTCTTGTACAACTGGCAGATATACAAATAGAGGCACAATACCATAAGAATAAGAAAAGGATTGAAACGAAAGAATTAAATTCTTATATGGTTTCTCTCCTTGCAACTGTTTTTTACACATATAAATGTAAGGGTTTTATAGAACAAACGACGGGCAGTTATGCCAGACAAAGATGTATACGTTATGGATATGCTGTGTTGTAGAAAGACAAACAGGTGAGGCGAAAAGAAAAAAAGGGAGTGGAGGACAGCTGACGACGGAATCGGAATCGTATTGTTAAATAAATCGTCGGGATTCGCTTATATATTCTTGGACGTGAAAACATATGGTGGCATTTTCATTATCGTCTAGATTTATATTGCCGAATAGAATTAAACTGAGGTCTACGTTGCGACTTATTCTAAAAATATTGTTAATTAATTTAGCTCGTACTGTGTTAAAGTATGGGCACATAAAAAAGAAGTCATAATTCGATTCAATATCACTACAGGAACACAGTGGAGAAGCAACGACATGTTTTGAATAAAGATATTCATTTAGCGAACTTGAATTGGTTCTTAACCGCGTGTGAAGTATTTGTAGATAACGCTTACCAACATAATACGAAGGGTTCTTTAATAAGATTCTGTTAAGATTGTATTTAAAGTTATTCAACGTGTCGCTATTTTTAACTTCTTCTGGTAAACTATTCCATTTTATAATAACTGCGGGTAAAAACGAATTATAATACAGAGTTGTTCTAGTTACTGATGTTCGAAGATCATTAGCGTTTCGAAGATTATACCTAGAAGCAGAACCAATATTTTGAGGTACAAGATCCGTGAAATACTGAGGTGTAAGTAAATTTTGCATTTTATAAAATAATATAAGCTGATGTTTATCGCGTCGATCTTGCAAAGGTTCCCATTTAATTTCTTTATGTAGTTCTGATAGGGCAACTAATTTTGATGATCCGCATGCAATTCGTGCAGCTTCGTTTTGAATTTTGTCTAATTCGTGTTTTTATGCCTGGGTGCAATAATCCCATATTACATCTGAGTATTCTAATAACGGGCTTGTAAACGATGTATAAATAGTTTCGAGCGATTTTCGATCAAGTTTGAATCTCAATTTGCGCATAATATTAATTCTACTCCAGGCTTTGTCTTTTATATATTTAATATGCATGTGCCATTTGCAATCGTTCAAAAGAATAACTCCGAGATGTTTATGAGCACTGACATCTGGTATATGTGTTGACAGCATTGTAAAGTGATATTGATTCGGTTGTTGTTTTCTTGAGAAAGTTAATGTTTCAGATTTGGAGGGGTTAAATGCAACATGCCATTTTAGAGCCCAGTTAGATATTTTGTCGATGTCGTTTTGTAATATTGCATTTGAGGTGTTAGGGTAATCTCAAAATAATGTATAAGCATGTGTCGTCAGCAAAAAAGCGAATATCACTTTGGATATCATTAACAATATCGTTAATAAATATTAAAAATAATAAGGGCCCTAAAATAGAGCCCTGGGGGACACCAGCCTCAAGTGTAGCCAAGTTAGAGCATGCGCCTGGGAGCACTACGCGTTGGCGTCTTCCATTTAGGTAGTTTACAAACCAAGAATGTAAGTTTCCGCGAATCCCAATAGCTTGGAGTTTGAGTAACAGACCTTGGTGACAGACCTTGTCAAAGGCCTTACTGATGTCAAAAAATATAGCTTTAACCTCTAGCCCGTTGTCAAGCGCTTTGCAGAACGTGTCGTATATATAAGTGAGTTGGTTTGTGGTAGAGTCACCCGGCAAGAACCCCGACTGAAATGAGGTAAGTATTCTGTTATTAATAAGATGGTAATAAACATGTTTAAATGTTATTTTTTCAAAAACTTTTTCCATTGTATTGGTAACGAAATTGGTCTACAGTTACTTGCTACTTTTGGATCGCCCTTTTTACGAACTGCATTGACATTAGCTTTTTTCCAACAGCTTGGCAATATACATTTGTTGAGCGAGAAATTAAAGAAGTCGCATAAAGGGGTGGACAATTCAGCCCGACACTCTTTTAGAATACGGTTACTTATACCATCAGGCCCTGACGCTTTGTCAACAGAAAGTGACTTAAGAATATCGTGAACATCAGTTGGTGTGATAATGAACGACTCTAGCGACTTTGCAATTGGGACATAAATGGGCTCCGGTGCGTCGTCGTTTTCAATGTAAATGTTTGACTGACTTTGAAAAAAGTTGTTTAGAATGTTCGCCTTCTCATAACAATCAGTTGTAGTGGAGTTGTCGGCAGGATTTACGAGCGCAGATATTATGTTATTATTAGGCTTATTGATAAATGATTTAAGAATCCTCCACCAGTCCTTAGATGAATGGTTATTGTGTTTAACTTTAAGTTTCACACTTAAGCTTTCGTAGTAATTCTCTGTAGCTTGTCTAATTAATGATATGGTCTTGTTTCTTATTGTTCGAAATGCGGACCAATAATAATCAGTATTTTTCGATTTTGCATATCGGTAAGCCCGTTTTCGTTTTCTTATCATACGGCGTATCTGTGTATTGAGCCAGGGAGCGTCACGTGGTTTAATTTCGATTATCATGTTTGGGATACAATGTTTAGCATTACCGATAATAGTATCGATGATATTAGTGTAATACGTATCAACATCATTACTTGCAATTGTATTCCAATCAAATGTAGAAAAACTTTCACGTAACATATCGTAATTACCATCGTCATATTTCCATATATGACGTTCAGATGCTTTCGCATTTAGTTCAAGGTCAAGGTCGTAGTCGATAAAATCTTTACATATAACATAACGCCACTTTTTCAGTTTGGATTTGTATCAATGTTTTAAGTATATAGGATAGTTTTTTTTCAAACAAGGTTATGGTTCTTTCAGCTGATATGTTTGTACATGCTTTGTTTGGCAATATACATGTGTATGCTGATAATAAAAACGCTTTACCTACATTTACAGCTTAGATAATGAATTTTACTTGACATTTAAGTGTGTCAAATGGGTCTAATAATGATTTCTGATACTTCATTTTTTTCAAATGCATATTTTGTTCCAAACGACAGATTTTCTTAAAATTTCGCACATACATGCATCAATGTATACTTACACCAAAACATTTATAAAAAGAATGGCTCACCGAACTTGTTCGGGAAATATTGGATTTCATATAGGGTACCTGTGTAGCCTTTTTCCTGTTTCGTTTTAACATACATAAACAACGTATCAATAGAATGGAGATATTTAATGGATCATTTCTGAACTAAATTTGTTTGAAATACATTGCATATGTGTGTTTTTAATTATTATATATGCTTTATGAACTTTTACTGTTAAAACTATTTATTTTGAATGGACATTAGATACGAAATTAGTATATTGTAACCTATATACAATAAAGAAAAAATGAAGCAAAAGGAGAAATGAACCCAATTATTTTCTTTTTGTTGCGAACGTCTTTAAGAAACCTTTCAATTAAGCATTAATGTATTTATATAACTAGAACCAAAATCATGTGTCAAAGCATACAGCTTTAATTGAAAACAATTATTATATCAATAGTTCGATATTGTTCAATTGTTATCAGAAAAGGCCAATGCACGATGCAACAAACCTATTAACGATTTGAATCGATGTCTTAATACTGACGTGGAGCGCTTGTAGATGTATATTACGCATTTGATATGCATAAAGTTATCAATTAAAAACATGTTTCTTTTTCCGTTACTTGTAATTATTGCTACTAGACTTTCTCTTTCGTGTTACACTATTGTTATCAGTAGTATCTAACATTTATTAATGATAATTTAATTTTGGAAACATTGAAGTATGATAACAATATTTATTTAATGCAAGTAGTGAAAATATCAGTGAGATATATCCCTATATCACTCAAAGTAAGGGACTACTTTTTGGGATAATTTACATCATCGCTCGTGAAAATATTCATTGTCTCCCTTTCCGGTGATATCACGCGTTATCACACCGAAATAAACAAATGTCCTCTATTTACACCAGGCGAATGATATGAAGTTAATTTGTTTACTTGTTTTAATGTCATCATAAAACTACTATTTTTATTTCTGAGCTATAACTATTGTGATATTTCTATGTTCCTTCCATACGTGTCGTTTTCTGGTATATTAAAATCATTTTCTTTAGTTTCACCAATGGACTTGTATTGAGATGTCTGATATGGATAACTGAAGTGCATCAAACGTTCAAATTGAACAAATTTGAAATGTGAAAATCACTAATTGCACGATCCATGGATAACCCATTATTCAAGCACAGGGAATCTCATTGGAACCGATAGAATGAATTCAAACGATAAACCTGCCCTGAAACTAAGTGACAACGCAACGAAATCCTTCTGCGCTCTTAAGTATCTACAAGAAGGTTTGATTACATTCCTGGACGTTCAGGTGAAAGCTATTCATAGTCGATTTATCAATTATGCTAAAGGCCGTCCTGATGTGAGTCTGGTCTGTTCGTCATGTCATCTGGAATCTCTTATGCCCGACCACGCATTGAGGAAATCTCATTGTACCTATGACAAGTGTAATTGTAGAAGAAAAAAGAAGTTGAACCAATGTCCCGCCAAAATTTGCGGGATTATTTACGACCTTGTGGTAGACGAACATTCGAAGAAAGACCCACTTTGGGTTGGAGTAGACGCGAGTAAATGGACAACTAACCATTGGGAGATAGGAAAGTGTTACCTGGGAAAACGGAACGAAAATGCAACGAGTGCTTTTGACATCGACGCACCAGGCCTTCTAACCATATGCATCAACAGTAGAATAATATCCAAGTCTATCAGCAACATCAATAACTTTTATAGGGTAATTGACATATCTTTGTTTCATTTTGGTCATGAACTTAGATATATGCGATATTGTACATGCAAAGTGGTTGTGAGGAAATGTAAACCATTTGTGGTCGTAAGGAAAATCACACATTATGTGACTATGTCTTTGTCATTTTTAATACATTCATAATCTCACAGCACGCAATGTCATATCTGGTTTTATAGAAATGTACTCATTATCTCACATCAGTATTTGCTAGGCTAAAAGTACGTAAACCATAATGCACATGTACATTAATACGTACAAATACACAACATTTTTTTTACGAGGGATGTCCGTAAAGTTTTAAGACTGAAGCTATATCTTTAACAATATTAACTACAGTTTGAAAATGTAAGCATGATCACGAAGACAATTTTTTCAGGAGTTGTATATTGCAATAAGTTGTACATGTGTATATTGCTAACGTTAATTATGGTGACGAAAAGTGTTGTCAAGGTAACCTCTATGGCGCACTACGGAGCAATACAGCGCTTTCTTATATGAAAAAGGCAGTTAATTATTCAATATATTCTATTTATTTGGCGCCAAAATCTAACGTTAAAACATATGATGTCACAAAAATATGTACTCGTATGTTAAAGAGACGTTAACTATTTTAGTGATGTATGTGGGGATATTTTTAGAATATAATTTTAATCATGTGTTTCGTTTCACAGGCCAAAGAAGCTCGTAATCTCATAGTACATAGCAGCACCTTCGAATTTGAAGACAAAGACGTTGAAAAGTTCATCAAGAGATTTAAAAAGGTTCTTCAAGATGAGAAATGTCTTGTCCATGATAGTAACGCAGCAGCTGCAGTGTCCAAACTAGAGAAAGTACGACAACATTATAAATTTATGCATACATATGTATTATTCCGCTACAATATTATCTCAGAAATCATTAGTAAATTTTGTGATTTTTCAAAGTCGGTACAGACGGGTACCACACAATACGGTAGTTTTATACGAGTATAATAATAAAAAGGCAAAACCTGTATTAGTGATACTACTCAACTCTTAACGATTTTAATAGTGCCATCTTTAAAAAAAAACACCTAAAAAGTACATTACATTAACTCTAATTGTATGTTTTTCTTCATTCTTTGACGAAACATTTGGTATGTCGAAAATGTAACTGAAAAAACACGAATTTTACAGTGATTTATTTGAATCACATCAAGTATAGATGCATACGCAAATGTAACCTTAAATGTACTATATAGTTATACATATGAATGGATGAATCGCAGTAAATGAGTGATTTTATTTTAGTTACGAAATGCGCAAATCACCCCAGATGATGAACGGTTAGCTAACACTCTAACAGCAAGCTTGCATATAAAGGGAGATAACACTGCTCAAACAGAGCACGTGAGATTAAAGGGAGGTAAAGTAACTTTATATTTCTTTTATACCGAATGCTGATATACACTTTTGTTCCGAGGCGTATATATAAATAAATATTCTATATTAACTATGCACATGCCATTTTGTATTACTTAAATAGATCAATGGCTTATATATTTTACTTGATTTAAATGTATTAGCAATTAACTTATTGCAATACGTATACAGATAGAGTTTAAACATTTTGTACAGTGTGTTCACTCATTGTGTTTTAAAGCTTCGCCTTTCGATGTGAAAAGCACAATTTTTTCCGTAGTAAAAAGTGTTTGTACTAGATATTAATTTATCAACCGGATTTTTCAACGAAAAATCTCGGCTTATATATTAGCGAAAACCGGTCGGTTGGGCGGGCGGTCGGGCGGGCGGGCGTTGCGATGTCGTTAACTATTTGCGTAAAATTTTTGTATTCCTGTCATATTTTCAAAAATTCTCGGTCAATCTTCATGAAACTTAAAAGACATGTTTCTTGGATGGCCCTTTACCAGACCTGCGAAAATGGTTCCGCTTCACTGCACAAGATGGCCACCAGAGCTAAAAATAGAAATATGTCTTAACGCCATTTTCTTCTAAACCTATGGCTAGATTTTCAAATAATTTTACACAAATGTTTGTTCAGTGTTCCTCTACCAAACTTATTGAAATGGTTCCGCCTCACTGCACAAAATGGCCACTAGAGCTCGACATGAAACGTCTATACTTCTTCACCAAGATTGACTTGTACATATACCCCCATCGGCAAATAAAAAATCCGACTTTAATGCGGTTTCCGCATTTTTCTCTTGTATAAAACGCTTTTATATGTCAACTACATGTAAACACAAACTGGACGGTTACATTTAAGCTATCACACTTCATTTTGCAAATAATTTTTTTTTGTTTTGCTCGCTTCAATCAGAAAACAATAAACACTAAAACCCGAACACCTTATACCAATAACATGCACGTAACACCGTTTCTAAACAGAATAACCGCCAAGATTAATTTTAGTATCAAACATGTTTAGGTTTGACATTGCAAATACATTTAGCAAAAGTATCCAGTTTCCTTTCTGAGTAATTTTTCTGAGTACTTTTAACAAATAGTAAAAGACGCATTTTATACATTGTTTACCCGATGTTTCGCTGTATTTTAGAGCTTATGAAGGACCTAATGATGTTCAATAGAGCCCACCATAGCACCATACCAGTGACTCCACTGATTATGGAAAACCAAGTGTCGTTAGCATTTTACTATGTGAAGCCAACATTGAACGTTATTCAGAACCACCAATCGTCTTTCGACAGCCCAGCGACCAGGAGTAAAAGTCTCGTAAAATCATTGCGCGATATATTTTACAAACAGAACAAACTGTGCAATGAGATATATTTAACTGCGGAAGCTGGGTTAGGCAAAACTGTGTACGGAAAATGGCTTGTTTTGGCGTGGTGCAATGCGATGTATCCAAATTCAGATCAGCATGATATTACCAGTGAAGACTTAGAAATTTTAAGACAATTTGAGTTTGTTTTTCTGGTGCCAATACGAGACGTCAGTGGGCAGGAATGTGACATCGATAGGATGATATACACCCAGATCATAAGCCAGCTAGCCAGATCCGGACTTTACACGTTTGAATTTATGCAGGAGGTACTTAGTGAATCTGTATGTCTGATGATACTTGATGGCTTTGACGAATGGATGCATCCTTTACCAGGATCGACAGATTGTCGCTTGAAAGACGCCGCTGTACCTCACAGAAAACAACGTGCAAACTGCACCATTTTGACTACTACTCGTCCATGGAAATTAGACGTCTCAAACATTAAAGTTATTCAAATTGACAAGCAGCTTGAGCTATCTGGTATCGACGAAGACGCTTCGAAACAACTTATCGCAAATGTTGGCATGTTGAAAGATGATTGTGAACTTGCTGTGTCCAACCACATGCATGGATTTCAAGCCGAGCTAGACAAAAGAAAACTTAAAGACCTACAAAGTGTTCCTCTTGTTTTAATGCATCTGATTTGTCTTTGGTGTGACGAAGAAAAACTTGGAGATTCCAGATGTGAAATATACTCCAACATTGTTAAATTGAATTTAATTCATTTGAATAGAAAACATGAAATTGAGAATGAAACTCCATCAGATATTGAAACGGAGGATGTACAGAACGTAGTGACAGAACAATACCATGACATGATAAATGGGCTTGCCAGACTTGCTTTTGTCACTTTATTTAGCACAAATAAAGAAAAATCGCTTGTCTTCAGCACGGCCACAGCAGCGTCCGTACTTGGTAAAAGCAACCTTGAACTTGCTTTAAAATCTGGGCTGCTAACACAGTATACAAAGGCTAGAAAATTGACCAAGAAGATATCTGAAATTGCCTTTTCACACAAAACGTTTCAGGAATACTTCACTGCTCTGTATATTAAGTCGCTTAGTGAAACGTCCACAGAAATCGAAACGGTGTGCCAAACATTGCAATCTGTCTCATCCATTCTTGAATATGGGAATGTCTTTGTTTTTCTTTGTGGAATCTGTCAACAGAAAGCCAATCATATCATGAAAGAACTTTCGCGTGTGATTCTTTGTGACGAAGATGCCTTAAAATATATGTCGAATGGTTCGCTTGTCACATACTGGAGCGATACATCAACAATGAAAGATGTACAAGATACATGTGTTGCAGCGCTTTTAGAAAGTTTAGAAAACACAAAAGATCAAGATGTTCACGTACATATTCCTTTGTTTGATATTTTCATCAACACCGACGAGACAAGTGAACGTTACTTGTCAAGTTTGAAAATTCTGATAGAAAGAAATTGTTCCCATGTGCGATCTCTTCACATCAACGGCACAGACGGTGCTTCGCTAGGAGAGATATTGATTACCTACGGCATACAAAATATGATTAATTTGCAAAGAATTGACATATGGGCGGTAGTGAAAGAAGAGGACCTCGATAATTTGATAGTTTCATCTCGTGAAACGCTTCGAATATTCATGTTGCATCCTGGGTCATTCGTGAAGAACCGATGGCAAGAGAGTTTCACTAAGATATCAACAGTTAGTTTCAGTTCGATGCTGGGCTTAACGAGTTTGGAAACAATTTCACTATGGGACCTGCACCTGACACATGACCAGCTGCGTCAGCTCTCACTCGCTCTCAAAAATAATACTTCGATGAAACAGATTGGGCTTGGAGATATGCACTGTGTGGATCACATGAGTTGCAAAACGTGCGACGACCTCAACTTAGATTTGTCTTTGAATGTCAACCTTAGAAATCTCCAGATTAACTTGTTTCCGTTCTCGACTGTTATACTACCAAATACTATTGAAGAATGCGTTTTGGGTGCATTTCACTTACAAGGTGTGCTTCGATCGGTGTTCGATTCGTTGAAACAATCCAGATCTCTGTCTAGTCTAACCTGTTTTGAATTAAAAGACGATCATGATATATGCACAATGCTCTACTCCGTTCCAGAGTTAACTTCACTCAAGTCATTATATCTCAACAGAATTGACCTGGGAAATAGGATGATAAACATAGGAAATCAAATGAAGCGTTTAGAACTCTTGAAACTAAAAAGAGTTTCCTTGACGACAAATGCTTTTGTGAAACTTATTGATACTCTTAGACAATTGAAACACACAGTCACCGTGGATATGGTGGGATGCACAGTGAGTTCGTCTGAGGAGTTTGAGAAACTCGTAAACTTGCGGGATAAAACCGACATAACTGTTGTCGAGCACAGCGTGGACCAGTGGAAACGATCGAAACTCATTTTCAGAAACAGGCCTGCATTTTAAGAACTTGGGAACTGGAAATTAGTAAACCACTGAGTAGTTTTCTGACAAACCCGTGATCTTCAGCAATTTACGAATCTGCTGTGCATTTAATGTGGCACATTTCAACGTTCGATTTTAACTCTTGAATTATTTGTTTTTACTTCGAACGATGTGTACTGCATCGATTTGTACTGCATTTGCTGCTGTCTTTGTTAAGTTAACTGACATGCATTTACTAATTGCTATATTTAAATGTTTATACATTTGGCGTTTTAGATTAATTGACAGCCGAAATAGCAAACACAGATTTAGTACACAACTATTTTCTTGTTTTGATACATGCTAAGACTGGCAATTTAATATCGTACGAATTATGATAAATGTGCTATGGGAATACTGCTCACAAAATAGATTTTAAACTATATATTCGCAATGTTACTTTTTCAATGCTATTTAAAACAAGACTTTTACTGAAAAGTACTTAATACTTGCGAGTGTGTTCGTGGTACTGTACCAATTATTATAAAACAATTTAAAACATGATTTTTTGTGTGTTTCATATCTCCTTTCTTTACTTTTTAAAATGGCTTGTATGTCACTCATTCTGCTGTTTTGCCATAAATCAGTTGTAAATCATTGTAAAATCAGTTTAACAACTTAAAAAAACGACACCAAGCAAAACGAAGACAACATGTCATTTATGTACTCAGGATTTATGTTAAATATATTCCTACTTTTTGCTCACCTGAGCACAAAGTGCTCATGGTGAGCTTTTGTGATCGCCCGTTGTCCGTCGTGCGTGTGTGCGTGCGTGCGTGTGTGCGTGCGTCGTCAACTTTTCATTCAAACAACATCTCCTCCTAAACCGCTTGGCAGATTTTCACCAAACTTCACAGGAATGATCCTTGGGTGGACCTCTTTCAAACTTGTTCAAATATCTCCGGTCCGCTTCATATGTAGGTCACCAGAGCCAAAAATAGATTTAAAAAATTGAAAATTTTAAAAATCTACTATGAAACCGCAAGGCTGAGAGTTTTCATATTTGATATGTGACATCCTCTAGCAATCCTCTACTAAGATTGTTCAAATGATGCCCCTGGGGTCAAAACTGGCCACGCCCCAGGGGTCACATGGTATATATAGACTTAAATAGCATAATGACTTTAAAAATCTTCTCCTCTGAAACCGCATGGCCTAGAGGTTTTATATTTGGTATGTAACATTGTATAGTGATCCTCTACAAAGATTGTTCAAATGATGTCCCTGGGGTCAAAACTGGCCACACCTCAGGGGTCACATGGTTTATATAAACTTAAATAGCAAAATGACTTTAAAAATCTTCTTCTTCTGAAACCGCGATGCCCAGAGGTTTCATATTTGGTATGTAACATTGTATAGTGGTCCTCTACAAAGAGTGTTCAAATGATGCCCCTGGGGTCAAAACTGGGCACACTCCGGGGGTCACATGGTTTATACTGACCCAAATAGCCAAATGACTTTTAAAATCTTCTCCCCTGAAACTGCAAGGCTTAGAGGTTTCATATTCGGTTGGTAACATAGTATAATGGTCCTCTCCAAAGATTGTTCAAATGATGACCCTGGTTCCAAAATTGGCCACACCCCGGGGGTCACATGGTTTATATAGACTTAAATAGCAAAATGACTTTACAAATCTTCTCCTGAAACTGCAAGGCCCAGAGGTTTTATATTTGGTATGTAACATTGTATAGTGGTCCTCTACAAAGATTGTTCAAATTATGCCCCTGGGGTCAAAATTGGCCACACCCGGGGGTCACATTGTTTATACTGTAGCACTATAATTTCAATAAGCCTCTAACACTCAAAATTCAATCCAGCAGACGACATTCCAGCCAGGTGTATACAGTGTGCTATTTTTAGATCTTATCAAATCAGCTAGCCAGTTACACAGTGTTGTGAGGGTGCTTTAGAGAATGGTTGGAGATGACCATTGAAATGCATAGAAAATGTAACCCACCAGCATGGTCAATCATCTTGTTGTGTAAGTAAATTAGCTGGATGTAATGTTTAGGCAATGAGTAAGAAATTTAGTCAATCAGTCTTAGTATCTAAGACCGTCTTATATAATACATTTTAACGTTAGATCTACTACATTGAATTTGTTTATAAGCGAAGTGTATATTTCTAAATTAGATATATTAGAAATATATCTAGTCTTATTTAGGTGGAACTGCACAATTTTTTGTCAGACAAAATGATGCGCAGCAATCGAGTCTGTGGCTCTGACACTGCAGTCTGTTTCACCAGCATGTACAGAAACACGTAGCATAGAGCCTAAAGTCTAGTAATCTACTTTAAATCTTTCATTTGTATAGTTTCATTAAATGTGTGCAGCACACAAAAAACTACACACAGATCACGTCTCTCCAACGAAGTTCTTAATGCTTTGTTGGCAGCCTCCACCCAAGGACCTCTTCTCAGAAGAACAACATTTTAGTACCAGATATTGGACATGAACACTATGCCTCATCAACATGTGGGTGGACATGTGGGTACAACAGAAACCATAAAGGATAGCTTTCTAAATTTGTGCACAGGGCTTGCACTAAAATGAAATGTTTGTGTTGGATACAAGTGTTGGATAGTGGAAGACCTGAACATTTCAGACATGAAATGAAGTATAAAATAAAGCTTTGTTTGAAGTCATTGCCGATAATTTTGTGATAATATGCCAATAACTCAATTGAAAGAGGTATACATTTAGGTAAACCGTGTCATTATCTATTTCCAGGTTACATTACTTTTGCAACTTATGTTGTTGTGTTTCCTTGATAAAATGTTATAGTGTGCGAATTTTATGATTATGTTATGTCATTAGTAATCAAAAGAGAGAAAAAAAAACTATATCAAAAGGCTGTTTATTGTTGTGCTTCTGTTAGCTCTGAAGTACTGTAGATTTTAATTAAGTACACATAAAAAGTTTTTAAAAATCTAATGTCGAAGGGGGTACCCCCCCTTCCACCCCCACCCCCAACCACGTGTATTTGCCCCGGTGCCTTAGCAAAATCCTGGGGAAAGACTTAAATAGTAAAATGACTTTAAAAATCTTCTCCTCTGAAACCGCAAGGCCCAGAGGTTTCATATTTGGTATGTAACATCGTATAGTGGTCCTCTACAAAGATTGTTTAATTAATGCCCCTGGGGTCAAAACTGTCCACACCCAGGGGCTCACATGGTCAATATAAAAACGTAAATAGCAAAATGACTTCTCTGAAACCACAAGGCCCAGAGGTTTCATATTTGGTTGAAAACATTGTATAGTGGTCCTCTATAAAGATTGTTCAAATGATGCCCCTGGGGTCCAAACTGGGCACACCCCAGTGTCACATGGTTTATATAGACTTAAATAGCCAAATGGCTTTTAAAATCTTCTCCTCTGAAACTGCAAAGCCCAGAGGTTTCATATTTGGTATGTTACATTGTAAAGTGGTCCTCTACAAAGACTGTTCAAATAATGCACCTAGGGTCAAAACTGGCCACACCCCAGGGCTCACATGGTTGATATGAACTTAAATAGCAAGATGACTTTAAAATCTTCTCCTCTGAAACTGCAAGGCCTATAGGCTTCATATGTGGTATGTGACATTTTATAGTGGTCTTCTGCAAAGATTGCTCAAATGATATCCCAGGGGTCAAAAATGGCCCTGCCCTGGGGGTCACATTGTTTATATAGACTTAAGTAGCCAAATGACTAATTTCCTGAAACCGCAGTGTTTTCGTATTTGATATGTGACATTGTATAGTGGTCCTCTATAAAGATTGTTCAAATTATGCCCCTGGGGTAAAAAGTGGCCATGACCCAGGGCGTCACATGATTTATATAGACTTATATGGCAAGTGGGCCTTAAAAATCTTCCGTGTTGAAACCGTAAGGCCCAGAGGCTATATATTTTGCGTGAAACATTGTGGACTGGTCCTCTACAAAGAATGTGCAAATGCTGTCCGTGGGGTAAAAATTGTCCACCCCCTGGGGGTCACATGGTTTATAAACATTTAAATAACAAAATGACTTGAAAAATCTCATCTGAACCCGCAAGGCCCAGTGGAATCATATTGGGTATTTAACATTGAAAAGTGGTCCACTACCAATATTGTTCAAATGATGCCCCTGGGGTACAAGGTGGCCATGCCCGGTGGGTCATATAGACTAAAAAAGCATCTGAAACTGCAAGGCCCAGATCTTTATACTCAGGTAAGGCGTTTAGTGCCATTTTTCCCTCTTGTTATTAACCATTATGATGCCTTTAGCTCAGGTGAGCGACCTAGGGCCATCATGGCCCTCTTGTTTTATAAATTGTATGTAAGGTCAAATGTAATAAAATACATTAAAGATAAATTCAATACCGAAACAAATAACAATTCCACGAAAACGGGTTGTATATATCAGAAATGCATTGTAATTAATTATTTAGTATATGATTTAAGTTTATGATCAAGTGTAAATTATTGACAGAAAAGTGGTAGTCACCTTTTTTAATTCGTTGTTTACGATTTTCTTGTTAGTAAAACTATCAGACAATGTTTGATAATTGACAAACGTATTTCCCTTTTTAGCTCACCTGAGCACAAAGTGCTCATGGTGAGCTTATGTGATCGCCCGTTGTCCGTCGTCCGTGCGTGCGTCTGTGCATGCGTGCGTGCGTCGTCAACATTATAATCAAACAACATCTCCTCCTAAACCACTTGGTAGATTTTCACCAAACTTCACAGAAATGATTCTTGGGTGGACATCTTTCAAACTTGTTCAAATCTTTCCGGTCCGCTGCATATGTAGGTCACAAGAGCTAAACAAATATTTAAACAGTGAAAACTTTAAAGTGGTATAGTGGTCCGCTACAAAGATTGTTCAAATGATGACCCTTGGGTCAAAACTGGCCACGCCCCGGGGGTCACATGGTTGAAAGAGTTAAATAGCAAATAATTTTAAAATCCTTCTCTGAAACCGCATGGCCCAGAAGTGTCATATTGGGTTTGTTACGTTATATAGGGGTCCTCTACAAAGAATGTTCAAATGATGCCCCTGGGTCCAAAACTGGCCACACCCCGGGGGTCGAATGGTTTGTATAGACTTAAATAGCCAAATGACTTTAAAATTTCATATTTGGTATGTTACATTGTATAGTGGTTCTCTACAACGATTGTTCAAATGATTCCCCTCGGATAAAACTGGCCATACGCCAGGGAGAACATGGTCTATATAGAATTAAATAGCAAAATGACTTAAAAAATCTTCTCCTGAAACCGCAAGGCCCAGAGGTTTCATATTTGGTATGTAACATTGTAAAGTTGTCTTCTGCAAAGATTGTTCAAATGATGTCCCTTGGGTCAAAACTGGCCACGCCCTGGGGTCACATGGTTTATATAGACTTAAATAGCAAAATGACACACCCCGGGGTCACATGGTTTCCCTAGACTAATATGGAAAGTGGGCTTTAAAAATCTTCTCCTCTGAATCCGCAAGGCCAAGAGGTTTCATATTTGGCTTGAAATATTGTTCACTATAAATATTGCCCTTGGGGTAGAACGTGGCCACGCCCTGTGGGTCATATGGTCTATTTAGACTATAAAATTCTTCTCCTGAAACTGCATGGCCCAGATCTTTATACTCAGGCAAGTTGTTTTGTGGCATTTGGCCCTCTTGTTATAAGCCATTATGATGTCTTAAACTCAGGTGAGCGACCTAGGGCCATCGTGGCCCTCTTGTCAATTCAGTTCAACCCCAACCAATTCTATACGACTAAAATTGTATAGGACTATTTTAAAATCATTTGAACCAATAGATATTCTAAAATTAATATTGACTACATAAACATCTTGTTTAAAAAGGATGACCTAAAATGAAGTTCCAGAACCCAAACACTTGTTTATAGGTGTTTCGTAATATGTGTTACACTGTTAGTAACTGAGGGTGTATGGGATATACACCCTCAGTGGTTTCATACCATACGAAAGAAAAACTAACAAAATAACACGAAACACACACAATGACGTCACGAAAATAAACACAATTACGTCCATTAGAATGCGTCATTAGACTTTTATGGGGTATTGAAATATTATCCATGGTGTATGGAAAATACCCCATGGTCATGTGACCGCTCTTGGCCAATCGGAAGGCGTCATTTGTGTAGGAGGTGAGATATATTCTCTTACTGCATTATGGTATATATTTTCATAATCAAGCCATCATTTCTATGTTCAAATGGTTTATCATTTATTAATTATACATTGCTACATGTACCTGACGGTATGTCTTTAAGGAGACTACATATATGTCTACAATAGTCTTATCATAATATAATTAGTTACATAGCAATGCTCAACCCCAATGTATTTAATTAAATAAAGCGTAAATAATATTCAACATAATGAGCATTTCGATAACAAAAAAATCAACAAAGTTCTTTTGGAAAAACAAAGTGTGCATTGAACTCACAACAATGTAATATCAGAACAATAGACAATCGACAGCACTTTAACCATCTGGGCGTTTCTGCTATGTAAGAAATTATATGCAAACTGTGGTTATCTATGGTGGCATATTGTTGCCACCACTTAACTATCAGATTACGTGAAAACTTTCGCGAAAATAATGGGGGATATCATGAAAACAGATAATTATCATGAAGACAAGTAAATCATCTTAACATGAAATTATGCTTGTTAGTGCTCTGAACTGACACCACATAAAGGTTATGCTTTCACGCAAATAATGGTGGTTTTCATGAAACCAGATAAGTTTTTCATGAAACCAGATAAATGTTTCACGAAACCAAATAAGTATTTCACGAAAATAAGGTTTAATTTTTATGAAAAATTTCGCGAAAGCACAACATTTTTCATGTAATCTTTTCATGATACCATTTATCTAAAAATAGATATGGCTCATTCGGCGAACATTGCTTCTTGTCTTACAGACGACAGGGTTAGGGTTAACCCTAACCCTAACACTAACCCTTAGTTAACTTAACGAAACATCAAGTTTCGTAAAACGTAAACATATCTACTTTCTTGAAAGAATCTACTTTCGTGAAAAGTTAGTTATTATCATGAAAAATTTAACAGGCATGTTGTGGCACTTTAAAGCAGTAACTAGCAAATTTTCACGTTAAGATATTTATCTTGTATTAATGATAATTTTCTGTTTTCATGAAATCCCGCATTAATTTCGCGAAAGTTTTCATGAAATCTGATAGTTAAGTGGTGGCAGCAATATGCCACCATAGTTATCCAAGACAACAACCCAGTTATATTGTAAACGTTGCTTATCACCGCTCGTCTTCTTGCTAGAACACCTCTCTTCGAATCTAAAACTTACAATACCGACATTGTGCTGTGGAAGATCTAAAACTGTGCAGGCTAATACAGATCACACTGATATTGTTTTAACATACACAAGAGGCACATAAAACACATGATTGTGTTCAATTTAAAAACATTGTATTTTAATATGCACAGAAAGGAATAGATGAACGTGGAACTTTGAATTAATAAGTCGTTGAGTGGAAATACAATTAATCACAAAAAGGTATCATGCGATATGTGGTTAAATGAATTTAGTATTTATAAATGATATTTTAATAGGATAGTTCAATACATTATTCATCTGTTTAGACAAAAGTGGGTTTTAAAGTAACTTGCTTTACAGTTTGTCTCAGAAAAATAATATATTCACGTCGTTTTTATTGAAAACACGGTAGTAACTCGGACGGATAAATATTACAATTTATATTTAAAAAAACAAACCATTATTAATTGAATACTTATTTAAATTTAAATTTAGTATATGCGGAACAAAAATTAAAGAGCAATATTTATTTATTTAAAAAGTTTGAATAGCTATTCCTTTATGTTTAACACTGTGTTTACAGCCTTGTTAAGTCGCGTTTCTTATAATAATCACTATTTCAGGTGAGCGTAGTATTGATCGGGACATTAGGTTGAAGTCGATAGCATCGGGACATTAATTTGGAGTCGATACATTAAAGGGACTTGTGCACATATTGTATCGTGTTTTGTGTGAAAAATATCATTTATTGTTTTAACTGCAAAATCTACAGCATCTAGAATAATCCAAAAGAATATTATATAAAGAAAAAAAGGCAAATAAAAAATTTTGCCATTGCAGGCACTCGAACCCATTAGATTTGCGATTGAAAATCTGATGCGCTAACCACTCGTCAATTCGGACTTATACATTTAGTTGTGTATTTGTAACACTATACAAATGATACATCCATTTCGATTGATGATTATCCATAAACAAAACGATATAACCAATGTATTTCTTAGTTACGAGTGTTATTTCGCTTGTTTGTATGCAATGCATAATTTCTTTTTGGAATCTATGACAAAATGTTTGAAAAATTGCCAATTTGCCAATCTGTGAACAGGTCGCTTTAATTTATAAATCCATTACCGTAAATAATTTAATGCATTTCAACAGATGATGAAGTAATATCTGTCAGACATTTTTTGATATATTTTTGTCTACACATTCAATGTTTTATCAATATTACTAATGGCAATATCTTGTTTTGCAATGCATTCTGTATGAAAACCGCATCTAATATTGAATATGCACATTAGTATTATCAGAGAGATAAATTATAGTACTTTTTGCAAATTTCCATTAGGTATAATTCATGGCAACATGATCATAAGAGAAATCAAAACACGTTCGTTCTGGAAATATCCGGTTATCAACAATTTATGCACACGCGTTGTCTGCAGACGTTTAAGAGTTTCATGCAAACGTATTAAATTAAAGTTTGCATACATAGTTGATGGAGATTGTTCAAGTATACAATGCAACACAGATGAGCAAGAGGGTGGACCGAATGTGAAGGTCTATATGGGATCACAATAAGGGGCGGCTCCAGAATTCCGGGTTAGAGGGGGCGTACATTTTTTATCGCCCAGTTATTATCCCTTTATGTTGTATGTGGGTCTGCAGTGATCAGCTGCAGATCCGTATCAAATATATAGAATAATTCTTTGCACATCATCATCATTATCATCATCATCATCATTATCATCATCATAATTATCATCATCACCACCATCATCAGCATTATCATCATCATCATCATCATCATCATAATTATCACCAAATGCACTTTGTTTCACTGAATAAAATAACACTTCACCATATGTTCCAAAGACATGTTGGTTCATCTGTATGTCATACACCTGCTTTGGCAGTAAATTGCCCTTGTTTGATGTGCCTATCCACTAAATTGTATATGGCATTTATCGTTATATATATCAGGAACATATTTAAACATATAAAATCCGTAAATTCAAACACACACGCATCGAGAATTTTTGTATTATTCATTTACCGAAGTGTAATGGTCTCTTTTCGAACTAAACTATTTATTGAGACAAAGCTGTTTATACTCGAAAGTAGTCATTAATTTGACTTGATTTTCGACTTCAAATCGTACTTATTCGAAACGTATTAATTTTTTGTGGTATCCTGTGACAATGGTCATGGGTGTATAGCATCTGACATGTTTATATTATATAAGAATTTATAAAAGAAAACAACATCATCCATAAATAAAGGTATATATACCCATTGTATATAGTTTATATTATGAACTTTGGCGCCGATACTACGGTGAACGTAAGAAATCGTAGGGGGCGGGCTAGGTCGTGTATGTTAGACTGAAGTTGATGTCTGTCTTTTACCAAATTGAGCGAGCGAACCGAGCAACAATTTTTAAGCATATTTATCCAGTTTTTACCGTTTTATATACGGCCTTATACGTATGGTCCGGACGTTTTAGGGGTCCTGGATCCGCTAGTGACAATGACCGACGATTATCAGAATTGTAGATTTTTCTATGTAGAAAATTAAGTTGCAATAAGTTGTGTGTAAAATTGAGGAATATGGAAATTAATTAACAAACACGGCTGCATGTTTACATCTCCTATTATGTTAGATAAAGGAATCATAGAGATTTTAAAAGCAATTGACCTTACGATGAGATTTGATTGACGATGTGTTGTTCCATTCAGAAACCTAAGCGTTTCACCTTAGAAAGCGAGGTTATAAATCACTTAGCGCATGGCCAATTGCTATTTGAATCTTGAAATTCATGCTCAACTTAAGTTGCACCGCGGCATTTTATTTTATTCAATATAAAGAAATGTCGCAATTAAGTGACAACTGCTAGTTAATGGACTTACGGTGACATCGATTTAACTGATTGCGGAAATAACTATTTTTTATGGTAACGGATTTGCAATATATTCATGAATAAAGATCAGTGTTCAGGGTAATGAGTCCGAGTTTTACATGTGTGTTTCATGACATTTCTTGGCAAGTTGTGCTTGTTATGATGTCTCAATATAAGCAAATAATAAGAACACGTTATATTTTATGTTACTCATGAGTAAGTTATATTCACGTGGTTATTAACGAATGTTTCAGCTTATGAAAGAAACGTTTACGACATTTTTGAGTTAGGCCATGGATTAATAACGTGAAGACTGTGATATACTGACACTATTTTATTTTTAGGTTTTATGGTAGGTGTTTTTAGATTGTTCAACAACTGTGAGTAGCGTCATAGCTGTGCACCCCAGGAGGCCGTTTTATCAACAGATCGTTTCTTAAACTGATCATATCTTAAGTCCGGGGTTGACGAACGAACTTGCAACCAGCGTACAACCGTTTTATGAACGTGATCGTACGTGTCCGGTCGCAGCTAAGATTATTCATGCTCTTACGACGTGAAAAACGTGAAACCAGTCTGAAAGTCATGACATTTTCCCGTTCGAATCTTAAGTACGACCGCCCTACGACCTGTTGATAAAACGGCCTCCAGATCCTTGAGTTTTATGTGTACTTATATAACTTTGAATGAGTTTCGCTGAATCAAGTACGAACCGTGTTTTAAAGGTAATTCTCGTTATGATGACGCAGCTAGAGTGGCCAGAAGTCACAAACTGACTGCAACATTTACTGGAAATGAACAATGTTTCTGCAACCTGAACTAGTTTAAGAAAAATAAGGGTTTATTTATTACTGCTGAGTCCGTTACGTTTAGGAAAAGCTCGTCTTATTGTCACTAAAAGTGCAAGAGAATCAGCTCGTAATTTAAAATAGCGACCGGTACTGTTGTTGCACCCATTTTTCCTCCGGTTTATATGGAAACAAACTGATGATATTCATGGAATCAATAACTCACTCTTCAATAAATATAAGGATATCGGGCTATCAAATCATTACTGGAGCATTTGAGCAAGATTAACGTGCAAGTGAAATTTAGATTAAACAAAATGATAACTGAGTTCTGATATTTCTGCTAATGGAATCATTGGTTGTGCAGAGGCGTATGTAGGCGTATACAATTTCCCTAACTTATTTTAGCAAGTGCATGGAAATTCTACAAATTTGCAAAATTGCAGTGTTATTCATATATTTGATTTACCTAAAACTATGTTGTTGGAAATTATTTACTTCGTACGAAGCACCCACAATAACATAGTTTCAAAGGTATTTCGAAGGTGAAATAAATTCTCAACGGGCACGAGGCTCTTACTACGATCTTAAAATTATTACCAAGGTTACAATAAAATAGTGTATCGTATGTGCAGGAAATTCTAGGTTCAATAACACGCAGATTATATCACATAATTACGTGGATTCTGTATCTGGTTACACTCTCAGGAAGTATGATCCAGATCAAGAGTTTGTGTTGGTGATCCTATAGCAGAGGGCATATAATCAATATTTAGAATACATCTGGTGTATTTTGTGTCAATTATTTTTGAAGAGTTATAGACTATGGGATTTGTATATATTTCTTTCTTCTTGGATACTCTAGAGAAAAGTACGTTCATTACGTTGATATGTTAGTGAGTACATACCTTGTATACATTTGCTGAATTAATTGACATTTACATAAACATGTAACTTGAGTTCGATTTCATGTATAAATTATGTTGAAAATATTACTTATTGAGTGTGTTAATACCGCAAAAATCATGTTACTGACATTTTTATGAATTACACATTTTTTGGCAAAATTGTTGGCGCAGAAAGTATGCTAAGTGTCAACAGTTTAATGCGCCACACATTGTGCTCACACAATCTCACAAAATTATTGATTGAAGAAAATTGTCAACAGTTTGTCAAAGCTAAATCTATAGTTTGCGCACTTACAAGACTGTTTAGGCTTACACAGTTGTAGCGCAAATGTATACAAATATGAATTGAATAAAAATTCAAGAATACATTGAATATTAGAAAATCACATTTTTGCTACTCCGTTTAAAATTAAAAATGTTATTTACAGTTCTTTTCAAAGTATAGTTTTGTGCTGTCCTATCAACAAGCCTCTTTTGAATGAAATTGCCAGCATAAATGCTTCTTTTACTATCAAATATTATAGAACATCAACACATTTTAACAGTTATATCAAATAAATATCGCATTATGTGTAATGTTTTATTGCAAAAAACAAGAACTTGTCATAAGCAAATTTCCAGTCATACGCCTAAAATATATCCTTTTATTTAATAGTGATACTCAATACCTGTACCGATTAAATGGTTTCTCAGTGAAACAATGAACAAAGGATTGATCAATGAACAAAGGATTGATTCACAACTGTATTCCATACACGCATATCAGATACTTTTGATTGTTCAATATTGTTTTATCTTTCATTACCATTCCATAGTAGTACACAATGAAAGACAAACAGTTCTCAAAACATTATTGATCAATGTCATCTATAATACAGATTCAACAAAACCGAAACCGGACTGCGTCCGTTAATACCGGATGCCGTTTTTATTTTGTCGCTAAAGCGTTTGTATTTACAACAAGATGACTTCGATTGACGATCAATTCCCTCTCATTTAAACCAAGCAGAACAAATTGCAACGAACATTACATAATTAAAGGGACTATTTCACATAATTTCGTATTTTAGAAAACAAACAATAACACGTCATTAAACTTATTATTTCCAAAAGTGAAAGCATTTGGGCTAAATAAACTAAAATGTTACATCAAGGAGAGCTTAAAATAAAACAAATCTGGCGCCTCAACAGAGGCTCAAACATGCGCACGAACTCCGGATGAAAAGTCTAACACTTACACTCGGATAAGAGGTCTAGTATACATTCCGTGTGTTTTAATGCTATACTAGTGATGCTTGTGTTTGCAAAATGTTACCACACTTATTCCTTTAATTTAATCCTTACACACGTTGTATAATTTAATTCATTTCCATTAATGATTATTCATTAACCAGCCGGTATTTTCAAAATATGTATGTGTCAGTAGGGTTATTTCGCTTCTCTATACACAGTTATTTTATTTGTGGTCTCTGTGTCAACAACTTGGAAATAGCCAATTTACCTGTCTGTGAAAAGGTCGCTATAAAGCGGTGTTTAATAGGATGAAGCAGATTATTAATTGAAGTCGGTTTGAAACACAACACATTACTGACTGTGTTGTAACAAATCGATGTGTTTGAGACGCCACGGAATAAAGTGATACTCGAAAAAGGAATTGTTATGAAATCCAATGTTAATCTAAATGTTTCGTGTTTGCAGAGATTTGAAAGTAAACGGACAACGCAATATCCACCAACGTCGAAATACATTAGTGGCACAGGTTTAAACAAAATATTTTGAGCTGGCTTTTGTATGTAAAGAAAGCAATATTTTATTTATTTGTTAAATTACATCATAATGCATAATGCATAATAAACTTCATAATATCAAATGTCTAATTATATAATATAATACTAATAATATAAACAATGTGGAATTGGCATTGTTAGTAAATTAGATAGCATTTTTTAAAAAGGTTGTAGTAAGTTTGTCAACTGTAACTTTGATTTGCTTTCAGAACATACCAACTAAACAGACAATAAGAAATTCAACGAAGACCTCTATTCCTCTTTGAACAGATCGACAGCACCTCAAAAGGATTACAAAACTAAGTTAAGGAAGCCAAGAGAAAAAAAACATACGTGAAAGGAAGAAACCCACAACAATGACAGGAACGGACGCAAAACCGATAGTCGGACTGTGTCTACTAGGGATAGCGATGTTACTACAAATTGCTTGTCTTCTAATGAAGAGAGTTCTGGTCAAATTGCAACATGGTGGACATATAATGACCATACGAATGTGGCTGTTTCTGTCGTCAACACTGGAGTACTCGTTTTTCATCATATTTCATGTCAAGTACACGTATCTGAATCCAGACTACGAACACCCGGACACGTGCATTGTGCTGCGATTCTTGGCATCGCTGTGTTCCACATTCACAAATATGTGGATTTTAACGCTATCTGTTTTCTATTTAATGTTGACCATCAAACCAGAGAAATGTTTCACTTTCCATGCAAGATTTCTGACTCATTGCGTAGCCCTAACGTGGACGTGCGTCAGTTGCCTTTTATACCTTGTCATTGCCTTTGTCCTGAAGGATGACTACACGCTTGAATATATACATTCTTGTTGGAAAGATATATCTCACACTATGCACTTGTACAACTGCTATGGCAATGAAATCATTCCTCTCTTGGTCACGGCTGTTGTCATCGTCTATGCAAGAATTCGAATTTCTTCACCCAACAGAAAACTAGAAAGTTTTACTCAAACATCTGAGTATAACGTTAACGTGATCCAGCTACATCGCACAATTAACCGCTGCATCGTTCTCGTTGCGTTCCTGTTTGTTTACTACATAGGACTCTACGTCCGGTTTGTGTTGGACACACGCGGATCGGATCTTGTTCTTATGGCAATTCAGTTCTGCCGGGGCACAGTCATTGCGGTTACGGTATGCTTACTTGACAGCGACATACTTTCCCTCACCCGAAGACGACCATTCTCCAACCCCCTTGTGTTCTCGCGACTTAATGGACTAGTAATTCAAGAGAGATCAACAGAGCTAACGTTGCTAGGCCAGAGGTAAAACAGGACTTGTTATTCAAGAGAGATCAACAGAGCTAACGTTGCTAGGCCAGAGGTAAAAATGGACTATTATTCAAGAGAGATCAACAGAGCATACGTTGCTAAAACAGAGGTAAAATGGACTTGTCATTCAAGAGAGATTAACAGAGCTAACGTTGCTAGGCCAGAGGTAAAAATGGAATTGTTATTCAAGAGATATCAACAGAGCTAACATTGCTAGGCCGGACATAAAAACGATGTCAAACAATAAACATTTTTGACATTCTTTTATTTGAATTAATATTTCCATATGTTGATTGTTTAAAATGCATGCAATATATATACTGCAAACTAGAAAGCATAGATTGACCAACAACGGTGTAGTATTTAGTTTGATTAATTTTTGATGATCCCCGAAAATCATTTGACTTTTTGTGTTATGTTGCACATTCTAAACAAGTTTTAGTTTATATTATAACTATTATTGAAATGTTAATATACACATGAATATACTTGATCTATATAAAAATATATATCGTCATTGCACATTCAGGTTTTTACCACGGTATATTATTATTAAATATGAAACAAATATTAAGAAAATATTTTAAGTA
Source organism: Congeria kusceri (assembly GCA_027627225.1). NCBI lineage: Eukaryota > Metazoa > Mollusca > Bivalvia > Myida > Dreissenidae > Congeria > Congeria kusceri. Next base: position 17,483,188 of record CM051036.1, read on the forward strand.
TTGCTTCTAACTCGTCGCTTGACCTTTTGTGTGCAGTGGCATAAATGCTGTTGTACATTTATTTGATTTAAATTGATTCCAATTGTAAATAGATTTGTATATATACCAGTAATAGCTTATGTAATAAAATATTAAGTAAATCAATTGTCATCTCGATGAGAGTAAAATATCAATGAGTTTACCACATAGACAACGCAGACATCACACAATGCAGTGACTCATTAAAGTGTATTCATTTGCCTTTGACGGCGAACGCACTGTATTGGCATGGGTACGTTACAAATCCATTAGAGATTTATCGATTCGTCATATTTCTATCTCAACTGCATGGACTTGGAATACAGATTATATGAAAATAATTATCTGTACGAAATAGCGGGGTGATGCAGAGTGTAGCTTATAGATTCCAACCATGGAATCTCTCTGGACTGGTATTCTGCGAAATCACTAAGAGCTTTTAAATCTGATATATATTTGAAAATATGCAAGAACAAATGAATAGATAATGTTTTTAACACATTAATGATAAATATATATACAAGAGCACCGCCTTCGGGTGCTGGACGCTGGAATTTCTCATATTTGATAGTTGTCTGGTTTTTTGTTTATAGAATAGGTCCATCACTGTGATGAGGTATGTTGAAATTCAAGTCACTACTTCTTATAGATATTGAAAAATCTGACCTTAAGCCAAAATTCTAAGGTGGAAAAGAGGCAATAACCCCCCAACCAAAATCCGTGTTATAGTTACCCTATCTTGTCCACAGAATGGGTTCATAACTGTGATCAAGTGTTTTGAGTTTCAAGTCAATACCTCTTATACATATTGTAAAATTTGACCTTAAGCAAAAATTCCACGTTGAAAAGGGACAATTACTTAAACGAATTCCTTGATTTAGTTACCTCGTCTTGTCTACAGAATAAGTTTATCACTGTGATCAAGTACTTTGAGTTTCAAGGCAGTACCTCGTATAGATATCGAGGAATTTGACCTCAAGCGAAAATTCTAAGCTGAAAAAGGGTAATAACTCCAGCAAAATCATTGAGAGTTACCTCCTCTTGTCAACAGAATGGGGTCAGCACCATAAGCAGGTTTATTGAGTTTCAATTTAATATCTTTGAGAATTATTGATAAATTTTATATTTACCAAAAATAGTCAAAATATGATATTCCAAACATTACCCTTTTGATAGTGAACAAATATTCAAAGTTTCAATTGGATACCTTTGATAGTTTTTGAGAAATGCTCTCTGACAAAAAAACTTAACCTAAAAACTTAACCAAACAACTTAACTAACGCTGACGCGTACGTTGACGCAGACGCAGACGATAGAGCGACGACAATAGTTCAACATTTTTTTCTTCGAAAAGTCGAGCTAATAATGAAAATCCTGAATTTACCAAAATATAGGAAAAGGTAAAAGAACTTGTATGATTTCCTCCATATTCCTTTTCGTGCATCAACCGGTTACCTTTTCTGATCTTAGACTTTTCCCTAAAAGTATGAAAAGTATAACTGGTGGATAACGCTGATGCGTAGATATTCACTCTGACGCAAACATGAAGACAAACACTCACTTAAAGTTAAATATTTGTCAATATAAGGTTATCCATCCATCCGTATATTATAATATATAATACATTTTTAAGTTAGGAATAACTGTGTTCAAAATGGGAAGTATGTGTACCGTGTCGCAACATGAAGTACCAAAATAAATGTCCATAATACACATCTCTGCAAAGCACAACTGTCTTTCAGGAGTCACCTGTTTTATTTCCGTTGTGTAAAAACAGACCACAACACCATTACTGTGTACACTGCTATATTGTTATGATAAACGTGTTAGGATGAATAAAGTAAAGTTACATATTGGACTCAAGTGGAACGTACAAATGATCATGTCAAAAACCACATGCTGTTCACCAATGCTCTGATTTAAAGTCAAATATCAAGACAGTAAGGGCTGTAAATGTAGGGTCCTGTCACTTATAACACTTGCACAAAATCTATCGACGGCCTGTACTGGCTCTTTCTTTATCAACGACAATTCTTGCAAATGTGGAACCCGTAGGAATGTAGCCAAGAAATAATTGTGTATTTAATCCCAGTAAAATGTTTTCTCTTACGATTTAATTGTCTAGCAGTTCTTCTTTAATGTAAGTACTTAAAACTTGGTAGTTTATATAAAATTAAAAGCAAGGGAGACAACCCTATGTAATAACAAGCGCGGTCTATTTATAGATCACAGCAGGTATTTTACAAACGCGGAAGTGAGATTTGCGTTGGCACATCCACACACTACAGTAAGCACACGCAAGTGTTTTTAATAATGAATGTTTGTTTGCGAATTATATGTACAGAATGGATGAAGCGTCTGTTTGCAATGAAAACATTCGTTAACTCTACTATTGTTACTAATACTTGCTTTGGATTTATAAAGTTTTCGGATTAATAACGTGCCGGATATTTCAAACTGAAAGTAAGTTAATGTCGCTGTATCTAATCAGCGTTTTCTACTATTCTACTACTACTACTGCTACTACTACTACTACTGCTGCTACTACTACTACTACTACTACTACTACTACTACTACTACTACTACTACTACTACTACTACTACTACTACTACTACTGCTACTACTGCTACTACTACTACTGCTACTACTACTACTACTACTACTACTACTACTACTACTACTACTACTACTATTACAACAACAACTCTTACTACTACTACAAGTACTTCTTCTTCTTCTACTGCTACTACTACTACTACTACTACTACTACTACTACTACTACTACTACTACTACTACTACTACTACTACTACACAATACTACTACTTCTACTACTACTACTACTACTACTACTACTACTACTACTACTACTACTACAACAACAACTACTACTACTACTAGTACTTCTTCTTCTTATATTGCTGCTGCTGCTACTACTACTACTACTACTACTACTACTACTACTACTACTACTACTACTACTACTACTACTACTACTACTACTATTACTACTACTACTATTGCTGCTGCTGCTGCTACTATTGCTACTACTACTACTACTACTACTACTACTTCTTTTTCCTCTTCTACTGCTGCTACTACTACTACAACTATTACTACTATCACTGCTACTACTTTTACTACTACAATAACAACAACAACTACTACTACTACTACTACTACTACTACTACTACTACTACTACTACTACTACTACAACTATTACTGCTTCTGCTGCTGCTACTACTACTACTACTACTACTACTACTGCTGCTGCTGCTGCTGCTTCTCCCACTGTTGCTGCTGCTGCTTCTCCCACTGCTGCTGCTGCTGCTTCTCCCACGGCTGCTGCTGCTGATACTACTTACAATACAACGACAATAACACTAACACCTACACTTCTAAGTTCACTATTAATTTTTGCTACCACGGGCACCAAGACAACCATAATTATAGCGCCTATTCCTGACAGTTCTACTACGTATTATTTTACAACTTAATTTCCTTTTGCATGTACATTTATATAAAATAAACTATAAATCAATTGAACGAAGTAGCAAAAACATTTAAGTGAATTTGTAATATATTTAAGAATGTTGTAGTAGCCGAAATGTGTTTACATCCTACCCATCCGAATGAAATATTGCTTGAATTTATATTTAACTCTGAATTGTAGCTGAAGAAATAACTGTTAGCATTAATATATTGCAAAACCAAATGTATGTATTGTGAATCAGCTGGTTACAGGTAATGTTAGGAAAGACAACAGGTAAAGCTATTCATAGACCGTTACAGGTACTCACATAAACTTCTCCAGCTGTAATACTGTAAAATTGTATAGCAGAGATTAGCACCCGTCTATTGCAAGGTAACAAGGAAATTCATTCCCAGTAGTTACCTCTCTTGTAACGCATTGTGTACACACCAGTCTAAAACACTGGGATATTAAACTACGTATGATTAAAGCTAGTACGCCTATTACAGGGTGAACAAACTGCTTTGCATTAACACCTTTCAAACAAGTCCTGATGGCATGATGAAGACCTGTTATTTTAAAAGTAATATGTACTATTTTCGGAACTATATTTTACCTGTTTACCGTCGCCTATGTGCACAAAATATACCTTACTAGTGATCAGTCTTAGTATATAGGTCTTTGTCGGTGACGCGACTGCTATTTATCGATTGATATGCATAGTTTAAATTCTGTAAAGCATTTTATTTATAGCGGTCTTTATTAAGAAAACCGAACTGCCAACATGATAAATCTGCGTGCCAACCATGCTGCACTAATAACAATAATTACTGTTGCAATGAAGGCGATTCATTCTGTACAATACCCGTGCATTACAAACATGAACACGTAATAACCGTTTGAAATGTTTAGTGATATTTTGTTCATTCATATGGATAGAATATAGTTATTTAAAGGAAACACAACATGCAGCTATTCGATAATTTCTGTCTTCATCGATTACAATTCAATGTAAACTGACATGTTACGAGTAATCCAATTGGTTTAAAATAAAACAAATACAACATTGTATTTTTGTGTTTTGTAGGACAAGATGGCAGAGTCAGACACATGTCCTTGTGAGTGGTCGTTGCTACCTTCAGATGTATTAGTTCACATATTTTCATTTCTACAAATTAAAGACAGAAACAGCTCATCGAGGGTTTGCAAAGCTTGGTATATGGCTTTCGGGCATCCAAATCTGTGGCATTCTTTTGACTTCTGGTTCTTTTTGCCTTCCCATGTCCGGTCGCTGGAAGGTCTCAGCAAGTACGGGCGATATATTAAATCTGTATTAATTGGTGTTAACCAAATGTTAAAGCCAAACCGGGAAAATGCTTGCGCACTTTTGGAACAGCTTTCAAAAATTGGTCGACGGAGACTGACAAGAATCGAAATCGTCTTTACTGGAGAGAATCCATTATTTTATTCTGGACAAGAATTTCTTGATGCTCTGTGTATATTATTTTCGCCGGTTGCCGATTCCGTGGAACCACCTTTAAGTACGTTATCTCACGTAGACCTATGTGGTATGACTGTTCCAATTGACGACAGAGTAATCAACATTCTTGCCGATAATCACAAAGGGTTGCAATACCTTGACATTCAAAATAAAGTCATCGTTTGCAAAGTGACACCCGGTTGCATATTGCGGCTCATTAAAAAGTGCCACTCTCTTTTAGATCTGAGGCTTTATCACTGTAGCATGTCAGATGATATTTTAGAAGCATTTACAGAAGAAAACAAAGACAAGACTATAGAGCACTTGTCTATAATGTGCAGAAGGGACGACAAATTTGGCACCGACCTTTCCTCAACAGCTTGGAAAAACCTGGCTTCAGCGAACTCGTCGTTTCGAGTCACGTTGGGCTTTGACCACACATGTCCGTTTAATATTATCCCAATAATAATGAAGCCTGTGATTCCCGTAAGAACTCTGAAACTGGAGACATTCGCAGAATGTCACGATGAGGTTAAACTGGCAGCGTCGTACTATAGTTCAACCCTGGTGAAATTGGTGTTAAGGACAAGAAACACTCCATCATTAGAAGAGGCTTTGTTAGAGATAGCAAGAAGTTGTACTTTATTGAAGGCTTTGCTGGTGTTTTGCGTAGTACGGGAAGAAACTATTGAAGAAATCTTCCGTTTGCATCCGGATATGAAAACACGTGGTACCTTTATACTTAAGTCAGTCGTTGAACCTGAGCCGTGGGTTGTTGGAGTAGAAGAAGGCGATTAACGAACGTAATTGTGTACTTAGGCATTTGGTTAGTTTGTACTAATTTTAGCCCACTGGTTAAAAGTATTGACACTATGAACTGTGAACTTATGTTAGAACATCGAGCGATTTGTTAAATTGAACTGAATATTTACAATAGATGGAAGTATGTATTTATTTAAGAATGGGCATTTAATTATGAACACTGTCTTGTGGACTCATTTATATTGCTATTTACTCATGTTTGTAGTCAAGAAGTTAGAGAAATTATAATATATTATGTTCTGGGTTTAGATGGCGAGTTTAGAAAATACATGATTTACATGTATACCTGAACAGTCCAGTATATGTGGTAATTAACAAAGCTACCCAGGCCATATACAGGTAATGAGTGATCCCAACCAATAGTTAACAAAAAGATATAATAGTTTCACTGTACTGAACATCTGAGTAAGTCAATATAAAGGAACTGTATATGTCCTAATTAATGCATAGATATGCACTCGGTCAATGTGCATAACGATTTATATGTTAAGATTAATATGTGTGTTTGAAACAGTATGCTTTAAAAAATGTGCCTGACAAGTAGTTAATAATATTACACTTTAAGCTGTATAACAACCTCAGTGTTAACATCTTCGAATCTCAGTGTTAACATCTTCAAACATCAGTTTAACATCTTCAAACCTCAGTGTTAACATCTTCAAACCTTAATGTGAACATCTTCGAACAACTTTTTTTATATTTAAAAACGTAGTTCTTCAATTGCAATGGACTGTCATGGAATATATGAAACCAATAAAAGAACACACTAAAACAACATCGGAAAGGTTTTGTTTGAAAGCTATATCATTTCCAATAGGCATCAACCAAGTTCCATATTCTCCGACCACAAAGAAATGAACTAAATAAGATTATTTGGTTTCATAAAATTTGGTAAACTATATCCACATTATTTAGCTCCTGTTATTTATTATCGATAATGTGAATCAAATAAAAATATTAATATTATAGACAAAACTAGTTAAGTATTAAAAAGGCTTTAAATATTATTTAAATTTATAGATGTAATACAATCAATGTTGAAACATGCGGAACCATATTATTATAGCTTGCATTCAGTGTGAAGATGTGTTTTGTTAAACAAGGGGGACTTCATTTATAGAATGAAATTAAGTTAAAAGCTTAATCGCAATAAATTACACATTTTTTAAACTGGTTATTATATGTCTAGTTTTTTTTTTTTAATTAACTTCAGATATAGGCTGTACGTTATAAACACAATGTTTTACATCCTGGGCTCAAATTTATAAAAATTCTTAAGCTTTTCTTCACTTCAATTCAAGAAAAGTAAGAAGTTTAAATTTGTGTTCGAAACAATATGCTTTTGAAAAGATGCATGACAAACACTAATATTTTATACACTTTAAATATGATTGGTGTGTCAAAGTCTTCAATCAATGCATTTCTTTGACAGAAAGTGCAAGCATACATTTTCAGAATGTGAAGATATTTCTTAATTTTCTACTTATATTTTACTTATAAATAGCCCAGTGTAGGTGTATCCGTTAAGTGAGACAACTGTCATACATTTAATAACTGTATATTTTATTGCTAATATTAGCATAACCGGGTACATAAACTCTTTAAAGAGAACTGCCACTTACAATTGTTTGATCATATTGATTCTATCGAGGGCCATTTGAGAAAGAAAATATTAAAATCGAATTTGTTTGTAACGTATGGCAACGTTGACAAGAGACATTCTGGAATATTCAATGACGTGCATTCGATGAATATCGATACACACGATAATTCATGATGTAGAACATGTATGTTGCTACATGCAAGGGCATAAGGGAATTATGGTTAAAGCAGCTGTGCGGACATATGTTAATACAAATACAACTTTGCAGAAATCGTTTCAACTGGACATCATACTGATCAAAATACAATAAACAACAACATTGAAATCGGTGTAATAATAACGTTTTGATAATTGTTGTATCGTCTATTTTCTGTTTGCGATAACTTGTGATGCCTCTGGAGTGAATCAACATGTACATTATTGTATATTCCGTTCGTCTCAAGCGTTTTCGAGCATAGAAAATATATAATGACTTTCGTAAGTACGAAACAGATTGCAAAATTAAGATGTACCGGCATTCATTAGATTCCATTGACTGCGGCTTTAAGACATACTAGTAGATAATTATAAAAGTCGCAACATCAGTCAGTAAAATAAATCATATGTGCAGATATTTGAGGAAAGACATTTTGCACTAATATGCGTTATTGCTTAACTGCTTATTAATTATTTTAAGTCTATATTACAATGTACTTATTAAAACAACAAGTGTTGTGGTAAAACTCAATGTTGTCACTATTTGTTATTGTTGTATATTGTATGTTTGTCATGAATGCACTACTTTGTTTTAATTACACTGCATGTATTTTGGGCTGGTGGCCTGTACATGCTAATAAAGTATTCGTATTCGTTTAATATAGTTTTGTTTTCTTAGTAAATTTGCTTTTTAGCGTCTTTATATTTTCATATAAATATTACAGGAAAAACGCACTTACATTATTTTCCACTATGTTTGGTGTTTGTATTACGGGATACTACATTAATAGTTTAGTATTATTTAAGTACAGTTTTAGTATTAACAGGTCCATGAACGCTTTAAAGTCAACAGCAAATTACAAATGTTTGCAATTATATTTATGGAAAGTTATTCAAATACAATACATCCTATTGCGATCAATGTAAAATGAAAATATGAAAAACAAACCACTCCAAATAAAAAGGGTTTGTTTGCAGAACTAATGGCACAAACTACGTACGCAATGTGTTGCATTATTGCCATAGGTATTACTAATAGAATTAAAATAAAAAAAGCCCCGACCCTAGAACATTTTATTGAGTGGGTCAAATACCAAAAAAAAAATAAAAAAAAATAAAAATCCCTACCTACCTATCCTAATTTGTTTGGGCATGTAACCTGAAACAAACAGAATTTGTTTAAGCCTTAGAATATTAGTTTAGTTATTAAAGTAACGACGTACTGGTCTGCTTAGAACAATTAGTTTAGTTATTAAAGTAACGACGTACTGATATGCTTAGAACATGAGTTAACTGTGTATTTTGATTTAACCAAAACAAAAAAATAAAAATGCAGTCAGTGAATGTATTGGCGTTATGTATATTAATCAACGACGCATACGCAATATCAAGTATTACGTTCGCGGGAAACAAATTACCAAATGCGTTGTACCAGAAAGATAAGTCATCTGTGATTGAAGAAATACACACTGAAAATAAACTTCAATATGCGAGTAAGTGTCAGGAGCTCGGCTGTGTTGCTGTCCTGTATACAACTTCATGTAAGTTTCCTTAATAACACTATTTGATAGTGTTTGGTTTATTTGCGCTGGTTATGTAATGTTATTTCACACGTCTCAACGGCAAGTATATCGTACAATCAGTCGCAGTGCCACTGAAGTGTCGCTATATATCAGCACGAGAACATTTTCATTGGACACTTCGCACAATGGAAGCTTTGATGTTCTTTTGCGTCTTACAAACATTTTTTCGAATTAAACTGAATTTGTAAATGCATTCTTAACAACAGCATCTTTGATGATGTTTTATTTTATTTATCGAATCTCCCAAGTTACAAGTTTGCAAAATATTCATATTTTACAACAAATACCAACATAATGTGCGCATTAAAACGTTTTCGTTTTAAATCACTAGACGAATGTTCAACCATTTTATCCTACCACTAAATGATTTTATAGAAGGAAACTCTATCTGTCAGATAAACTTTTGCTTTATCCGACAGGCAAGGTTTATCTGACACCCTCATGTATATACTTTTGACGGACTACTTTTTCCAGGAATGTGAGTGACGTCATAAACAAGTAATTTTAAAGGTTACGAAATGGGGCGATATTTAACAGTTCATCTATTGGTGGACATAATACACTAAACATTCAATAATTACATTTTATTATATACCTTACAATAAATACTACATTACAATAAATTAAATAGTAACATATTTGTAGAGGAAAAAGAATCAAT